>CM056993.1:294085358-294685358 GCA_029891345.1 Dryococelus australis | reverse complement strand
CCAGGAGAGGCTGCGTGCACGTCTGCGGTAATGAGAAGGTAAGTATTCACTTCGTCGAACTTAGCCGAAATTATGAGGGAGTTTGGACTTGGGAAATTTGCGAGTGGAAAGTGAACTTAGAATACTTTTACTCTGGTGATAGAGGGACTTAGAAAATTTCCGAGGAGAAAAGGAACTTAAATATTTTTTACTCGGGCAATAATGGGACTAGAAAATTTCCGGGTGGAAATGCACTTTGTTTTGGCACTCTGAAAGGGGGCTTAGGATTTTACTGCCCGCATGAATATTGAGAAGTGTACGTGTTTGATTAGCGTCCAGACTGTTGTTGATTTGGTGGGGAAAAGACTTTGACTGAGTAGGAATCGCGCACGGATTTGAGCGTAACGTGTTTACGTGGAGTTGTGGATGTAGGCTCTACGGCTGGGTGTTCCAGGCTTTTATTGAAGAGTTGGTTTGTGGTAAGAGAGAGGTCACCTATATGGGAAATCGGGACTTAAATAATTCCCCGCCATCCGGTGCAAAAGTGGAACAATGCTAAAGCAAAGTAGTGCTGGTTGGAATTTTCTGAAGCTCGTGAAGGGACGGCACTTTTTTGCTTCGGCTTTGTGCAGTTGTGGATGAAGTTGCCGACAGTGTGTGTTCGGGACGTGTTTTGCTGCCAAAGTTGGGAAGAAGAAGAATTGGTATGTTTGCGAGTGAAGTGTTTGGGGACTGCATGGTGTCATTGGTGATAACGGACAATTGCGTGCGCAGCGTTGGAAAGGGGAAGTACTGCGGAGTTTGGAAACAGTGTTGGTGTGTGTGTGAGTGGATGTGTTGTATGTATGATAGAAAAGAGCAATACCGACGCTGTAAAGTGTCCTGGTAGGTAGAATATCCTCAGGCTCGAGTATATTGTGGATTGTATGATCTCGTTATGGTTAGTTGAGATTTCCAGAGCACTACCGGCACTTACGAGTGTTTTGGTGGGGACATTATCCCTGAGCTCTGGCTAACTGAATGGGAGTGCGAACGCAATTTTGAGTAATACCGACGCTCTTGAGTGTCCCAATGAAGCTCAAAAGTTGTATGGTTGGTGTTTTGCTGGAATTTATTTGTGGATTGGTGTTGTGAAAGTTGGTTGGGGGGGGGGGGAGAGAGAGAGAGAGAGAGAGAGAGAGAGAGAGAGAGAGAGAGAGAGAGAGAGAGAGAGTGTGTGTGTTGGGGTTTTATGGGCGTAAAAATGTTCTCTCCTGAGACCAATTTGGGTTCAATGCTCTAATATTGTGAAAATGTGTTTTGAATATAATTTGGTAAAATAATACTTTTGTAATCGCTCTTTTGTGGAAAATAATTGTTAAGGAAATTAAATGGGAAGTTGCTGTAGTGCGATTTGAGGTATATGTGTAGGCGTGGTACTGAAATTTATGAGGATTGTTTTAATTGAATATGTGAAGGTTTTTAAAGGAAAATGAATATTGTCATTTCGAGGTGTAGAAAATTATCATTATCAAAGTGATCATTGGAGGTATATTTTTGGGCATTTTCCTTAATGTAAAGCATGGGAATGTTGTAATTCCTGTTTGATTATTTAGAGTGAGTCATAAGCAGTGTGGATTGTTTTGAAGGAACCAAATGTTATTTTGGATTGTTTAAAAATGAGAAAATGGAATGTTTGTTATTGTAAAGTGGGCTAATGGAAATTTGGACTATTTTAAGGTGTTTGTTGGTATATGTACTTGAAGTTTGAAAGCGGTAAAGTAAAGTGTTAATGGAAACGAAGGTTATATGCGTAATGGTGGTTGACACCCATCCATTCTGGACAGATGAATTGCACAGACTAAACATATCTACTCTGTTGTGGCTTATGTAGATATTTTGGGGTATTGAAGTTTTGTCTTACCTTCCATCCTGTTCCTAATTGTGATAGGTTTAGGCGGAGGGTTAGGAAGGAAGCTGTGTCGGTGTTGCAACACCGGGCACAACTATGTTTGAGGAAGTGAGCAAACATCTCACAGCACGTGCTTAGAAAAACCGGTGTTCCAACCCCGAACCCTATCCACGTTGTTTTTGATGATGATATTTGCAGAAAAACTACAGTGCAGCTGAGGTAAACGCTGTGCCCCATTTCCGCTCCGCTATTTGAAAGTGGCCTCACCTTCGGCGGCATGGTGCGACGGCGGGGGCCAGGGTGCTCGATGGCTGGTCCCTGTGCGGAACGGGGAGCCCGGGGAGCTCCCCAGCATGGCCGACACCGCAGGCTGGTGGAAACCGCCGCCTGAAACACACGACACCGACCCTCGTTACACCATTACGTTGCTACATATAACTATACTTGCAATTATAGGCGATTTGCGGTAAAGTGAGCACTTTTTAAGGCCCTGCTGAACTTTTCTTTTCGACCGATTTCTATGTTTCTGCCACTTTTTAATATAAACATTGACATGTGACTAATAAACACAGTGTATACGTTTCACCACTCCCAAAAGTTAACGTCTGGAGCTGCAATACATTATACTTATTAGTGGTTAATATATGTTGGAAGGGCCTTGAAAAGTGCTCACTTTACCGTGAATAGCCTACACAACTGGAGCACACACGCAACTTCACATCATAACCCGACATAACCTCACAACACCACTCAACTCATTCAACTATTATTACATGTTATATTATTTTACACAGTTCAAAATGAAGCATCAGCACTATCCCAGGATTGTTCAGGATGCCACGTTAGGCTGGGATACCATGTTGGAAAAACGATATATGAAAACACGGCCGCGCAGTAATGATAACCGTGCACGGACGCATGCGCAGTAGTCACAACCTGGACGATCAACAGACCCGTTCGTTCATACATTCATTCCACTCATCAAGACTTCAATATATATTGCAAGTAATATTTTAAGTGCGCAAAGATAATGACAATACAAATAAGTACTATAGGCCTACCTATGAATACACATACAAGCTTACGTAACGCACATAATTACAAAGTTATTACAGCAGCATACATAATGATGGAAAACATTCTTATGTTTTTGCTATAATAAAAACATATATCCAGGTATATATAATCATTACAACACAAGAAATCATATCACATATTACAGTAGACAACATGGCCTCATAACAAAATTTTTGTTGACGTCTGGAATAAAACGAAACCAACTATCAATCTTATGAGAAAGTTGCAAACTATTTCAAGTTACCGCAACATACCAAAACTATTGTTCGGGTGCGGCGAACTTTCCTTGCCCCCATCACAAACACATGTGTAAGCATACAAGCACGGTGAAACAAAAAAGGTGAATGTTTTTATCAGCCCGCCATTTTGTAAGATAGCACCCCATGAAGAAATAAAGCTTTTATATTATATCTCGAGAATTACTCACCGAATTTTCACCAAATTTGGCATGTAAGTAATACTATGATAGGGCATGTAAATGTAAGCAATTAAACCTTATAAGGCACTTATTTTCAAAATGGCAGCCATATAATTATTTTAAGATTAGTTGGTATAACTACTATACCGTTTGTGTCCACGCGGAGTCTTTTTGTCCTCAATTTTATAAAAAAGCGCCACACGAATAAATAAAGTTTTTATGTCAAATCTTGGGAAACAATTGACCGATTCCTATCAAAGATGGCAAACAATAAGTAATGCGGTAGATGATGATAACTGATAAGTTTTAGGTATGTCGGACAATTTTCGAAATTGCGGCCATATAGGCATAGCTATTTTAGTTTTTTATGTTATATCGTCGAAACTGTGTAATTAAGAAATATTGTATGCTGGTTGTATATATTACAACCATCAAATGTTTTCACACAAAATCTCTCTCGTCCTCCATTTTGTAAAATAATATCAAATAACAAATTAAAATTATGTGATATCTCCGAAAAAAACAACCGATTTCAATCAAATTTGACAAGAAAGTAGTACTATGGCAGGTTATTGTAACTTGTAAACTTTGAGTGGGTCAGCAGACACCTATTTTCAAAATGATTTTAGATTAGAAATTTTTTTTCTACGAAATTACAAAAACAAATTCCAACTTAACTTTGCATGCTGACGGTATCAATTATGTTAATCGAAATTGTCTATGCAAAGCCCCATTTCTCCGACTTTTTGCAAGATATCCCCACATGAAATAATACAGTTTTTGTGCCGTATCTCGGGAGACAATCAACCGATTCACTTTCAAATTTGGCAAGAAATTTGTACTGTGGTAGACCATATTAATTTATATGTTTTAATTGTGTAAGTCTCTTATTTTCTGAGTGATGCTTATACAAATATTTTTGCTTAGTGTGCTATATATATATATATATATATATATATATATATATATAGACACACACACACAACTATGTAACAGATTTAAAATTAACTTTCTATATCGTATCTATGACAATCATCGAATGCGTTAATACATAAACTTTTTGTCCTCCATTTGTGAAGATCGTCACATGTACACTGGAGGTTAAATGCCATATCTCGAGGACCAATCAATTGGTTCATACCAAAAATTTCACGCAAGTATTGCTACTGTATGGTATATAAATTAACATGTATGTATGTGGGGTATGTATGTTTTAATGGGTTTAATATTTTATTTGTTATAATTATAAAACGTTTCAACAAAATTCCACTAAGTTTTGTACGCAAACGGTAACATGGAAATGTAACCGATGGTGAACTTTCAGATGTAAACTTAAAGAAATGTATAATAGGACAAGGCATAAATGTGAGGAACGTGTATAGTAAATATAATTTGTTCATAAGTGATGTGAAACTATATTTAATTGTATATTCTAAATGTCCTAGCCTAGAGGCAACCCTTTATGCGGAGATACGCGCATTAAGAAACGCACAGGATAGATCCGAATACATTTGCAACAGACGGATGAAAAATAAAGCATCCCACAATGATACTGACACAGAACACGCAAGAAATTTTAATGACGACGTTGACAGTGGCAGTGGCGTACGCAGGCCCATTTCTCGGAGGGACAATCGAAAGTTGGGCGAAATTTTTTTCTTACGGAGGAGGCGGATTGCTATAGACTATTGACAGTAAAGTGAGCACTTTTGAGGCCCCTAGTTACATTTTTCCTTTCAACCACATTTTAAAATAAATACTGCAATGTAAGTAATAGACACGATGTGTATAGCCTATTCCACCGTCTACCGCTAAAATAAAATATATCTATTGAATATTATTCCAAACTAGGGGGCTTTCAAAAGTGCTCATTTTACCATAAATAGACTATACCAAAATTTTCTGGGTATGAGTGTTTATTCCACCTTATTTTTTTTTTGTTTAAAAGTAAAAAATTTGCACTAACTATGCTTATTTAATGGCGGAATCACGTGTGTTCATCTAACACTAACTTTTTTTTAACCCAAAATGTGTAAGCAGGTTTATAAATACAGTTGGAAAACTTTAATATTTTACTTAACGAGCACAAGACGTGAAAATGTAAAAATTATAAACAGCATCTTTACAGACTTTCCTAATGCAAGGCCAGCGATGCACTAAGTTACTTTCCAGTCTCACAATATCTAATACTGCGGTAACTATACTACATTATTTCGAATTATCGGAGGTGGGAGGGGAGGGGGAGCGATCGCTCGTATCGCATCCCCTGCAGTGTGAAAATGTAACCAAGGAATGTTTTTTAACATCATCAGGCGTGTGTGTTGAGTCATTTTTAGTATGGCGGTCAATATCTTGTGAATCAGTAAACGTAAGTTCTAACAACTGCTGGAGCAGTTCACAAAACGCTTGATATGTTGCAGAATACTTGAAATCAATTGTTATATTAAACCAAAAAAAAATTAATACTGCCAGATCAATATACTAAAACCCTTTCCATTGGTTCCAAAGGGTCAGTTGTTATAAGAAATTTGTGGACACGTTTCATACCAAAAACGTCTTATTTTGGATAACCTCGAATGAAAAATTAATGAATACGTTACGGGGCTAATTAAATTGCGAGTAAAATGCTTTAATTAACTATAACGGTGTGAAGCATATTTTACCGTTAGGCAAAGAATTACATTCATGCTGCTTTTTTAAATTATTGTACTAAATAGTCACTAGAGTCTACCGCCACTGAATACATTCAGCCAGTATTTATAGGAAACACAGTTGTCGCGTTGCGGCATGCTGCCAGACGAGTGCTCTAGTTCGTGCGTGAATAAATTATTGCTGTGGCGTTGTCGTATCAATCGTTGGCCGGGTTCATCACGCATTCCGGTTCGTGGCCCTACGTCGTGTCACGCGGACTGCCAGGCACGCACACGGTGCTGGCTCGCCTCTATAGTCCATACACATTAACTTCACACTTTGCTGAAGCCCTGCTAAGGTTCTACTTCCAAGATATTCTTCCACCTCGTGCAAACAAAGCTTAGCAAAATCTAGAAGATTACGTCAAAGGGACGACGCACAGCATTCGTGGGCACTCCGTGCATAGGCTGTTCACGGTAAACTGAGCACTTTTTGAAAGTCCTGCTTACGGTCTACTTGCATGCACGTTGTGTATTCTTCCGTCTTGTATAAAATTAAAATTGCCATGGCCCTCATCACTTGATTCATGCGTCGGTCAAGCAAAATTGTGAAATAATTCGAGAAGTAAATATTTTACAAATCTGCTCATTTTCACACTCTGATGCATTAGAAAGAAAAAGAAAGCGAAAGAAATAAGTTATCACAAATGGATACCTAACACCTGTTATTCGAAGTTAAAAATAATGAATTACTTCCTATCCATTGTTACCAACTTTACTGGGTGCATGTCACTCACTGAGCCCGTTAGGCAGGAGCAGTGACTTTCAGAATCTGACACTAGATATATAGTAAATTCGGAACATTATTGGTTGCGTGGTTTTTATATTGCTGAATTGTTGATTATTTAATGTTTGCGAGATGGGCGATTTGAATATTTATATATCTTTATGACAAGGGCCCTAACTGTTTTATTTAAAATAAGCTCACCAACTGATATTCAATTTTTTTTTTCACATTTTTTTTTTATTTATTTATTTATTTATTTATTAAACATAGTTCAGAGCTAACGCAGACGACATTTCATCACATTCGTCTTGAGTAAATACACCTTACAAGTCCATTGTTTACGTTTACAACGTGAACATTCCACGAATGTGCACGAAAGTATCTGAAATCTTCTTCTTTTGCTATCACCTTGGGACACAGGAAGATGGGAGAGCGACATGAAGTCAGAGGGTGACGTAGCTACACCAATCAGCTTGAGCTCATCGTCAACTTAAGAGAGAGGATGGGATACCGCAGTTGAAGACAGTCCTTAACATTCTTCCCCGCACTTGATAGAGGTCCCGGAACTTCCGTGAGAGTGAAATGAAGTAGAGTTGGAACAGCAGCGAAATGCAAGGGCGAGGGAAACGGAAGTACCCGGAGAAAACCCACGGGCCAACGGCTACGACCGCCACGTTTCCCCCGCCGGGAATAGACACCGGTTCGCCTCGGGGTGGAGGCAAGTAGTCTTACTACTAGACCACCGCGGCCCCTTCCCACACTGTGGCAACAGTTTGTAATTGGCTCTTTCCTGTAGCAGCACAATTATGTCCATGCGTCAATAGCGTCTTGGTTCGAAAATGATCAAAGTCCCGATTGAAGTGATGTCTGCGTGTCAGAGCCACTCGAACATCAGACGAATGTCAACTATTCACGTGCTACAGGAATAAAGGAAACAAATCTCGCCAGATGTGTGCCAGAACATGGTAAAGAGCCTACCCCAAAGTTGTGGGTTTCCTAAACAATTCCGGACTTCAATTTGAACAAAAGGTTCTACGATCGTGTAAGACGTGTCTCTAGGAGCAAATCGCTAGGAATTGAGCAATACTTGTACAGAGATGTTAAAACACTGCAAGGATATATTTTTTCACATAAAATACTAAACAATTCCATAGGTGATTCTCTATACAACACACGTGAACATGTCCAGCCAGAACTAGATGTGAACATCACTACGAAATTGCGCGAAAAAAAAAAAAAAATGTACACCACAGACAAAATGCCGCGAAATTGTAACGCGACTCTACCACGTGGAGACGAGAGTACGAATCGAATCCATCTACAACATTGTGGATGAATTCTTTCGATCAATTGAACAACACTAGAGTCCGAAAGGTAAAACATTAGGGGTTGCTAAGCTGCAGTTTAAACAGGTCGTTAACTCCTAAGGGGAGCACTTTAAGTAGCCTAACTATGTCCAATATTAAACAGGATTTCACCTTTATAATATAGCAATTGTAAAAAAATTCCAGCCAACGCGCAAAAATCCGAAGATTTCCTCCCACAGGTAAACGTGAAATCACAGAAATATAAAATACTGCTTGTTATAGGCTGTTCACGATAAAGTGAACACTTTTCAAAGCATCTCGTTTGGAATAATAGCCAATTAATATATTTTATTTCAGCTTTAGACATTACCTTCCGAGTACGGTAGAATATACACACTGTGTCCATTACTTATATGCCTATATGTATTTAAAAAATGTGGTTAAAGGATAAAAAAAATGGCTGAAAGTAAAAAAGTAAGTAGGGCGTCACAAGTGCTCACTTTATCGTGAACGGCCTATACATACATTTTGATGTATTGGTTAGCGTTTGGTTTGGTTCATCCGAGGGATCGGGGTTAGATTCTCGGCAATGTCCCTTGGAAGCTTTCAAGTGACTTGGTTGGACTGCCCGCCTACACACTGCGGAAGGCAACGATGAACCACGTCAGAATCATCCTGCATAGTTGCAGCATGCGGGACATGGTTTACACCACCGCACCGATACCCGCAGTTACAGGCTATTCACAGTGAAATGAGAACTTTTGAAAGCCCTGCTTAAGATCTACTTGTAGGTAAACACGTTGTGCATTCTTCCGCCTTTTGTAAGATTAACATTGTCATGGACATCGTCACTTTATTCATTGCGTCAGTCAAGTGACACTGTGAAATTATTAGAAAAGTACATTTTTAACAAATCTGCTCATTTTTACACTTCGACGCATTAAAAAAACAGCACGAGAAAGAAATAATTTAAGTTATCAAAAATAGCTACCTAACACTTTTTATTCGACGTTAAGATACGGAACTATTTTCCATCCATCGTTAAAAACTTTACTGGGCATATGTCACTCAGGATGCCCATTAAAATATGCACAGGTAGTGGCCGTGACTTTTTTCTACGGTTGATTTCAAAAGTGCTCACTTTATCGTGAACAGCCTTTACTGCCGTATGATTTAGAGTGCGCGAGCTCGCTGCGCAGCACACCAACAGCCGTTTCCAACATTGAACAGCTTTTTGTCCCTACACAACGGCCACAACCACGTGATTTCGACTAAGTTTAGCACACTGTTGATGTAACTAAATTATTTGGAATGCCAATACACTACTTTCGACAAACAGGCATCACAAACAAGATGAACTCGGGTTATGCGAAATGTGTACATTTTTCTTTCGAAAAATGCGCCCGCCGGTTCTTTGTAAAACCAAATGGAAAACATACGCAACATCACAGTCTGAATACGTCATTTTGATAGTGGTTGTACAAATTGTTAAGCTAATGATGGGGACATGAGTTGAAGACGAAAATCTGTTCATCTAATCTAGTCTATGGATCCTACCCGCCTTCATGCTGTCAACTCAATGTCGTTGTGAGAAATAAGCCATATCAGTTTTGATAGTGCTTGGTAGTTCTGTATGAAGACCAGGGATGGTATAGTTGCACGAAGCCGTCGGATACTGTTGCACTCCCCTTCCTTACTCTCCTTACCACGCGCACATAAGTGCACACGACTGATTGACACCCCTGTCTGTGTCAGTCAACGCGGCAGCAGAAACCAATGACTTATGGCCGGTTGCACTAACATCTTCCCCGATCCGTGATCGAATGATCCTAGTTCCGAACAAGGGTCCAGTTTGATCTTGGTTCCAATGTAAAAATGTTGCACCAACGAAATTTCATGACTCTGGATCTCCGGTTCATCGATCTTCGTTCCAAAGTGAGAGATGGATATTACGTATCACACAAATTTTGCCACTGGTGATGAAGGCGTATTTTTCACTATAGATAGAACTAGATGTGCGATCTTTTATTTTTCAAGTAGATTAGGCTATTGTTGTACGAATATTACTGAATTATATTCAAGTGCGTATAATGTTTTAATTTCCCAAGAAAACAATCGAACGTAGTTCTATCTGTTGACGTGTTTTCAAACTACATTTGTCGACAATGGCATCTCGGATCGAAATTTCGAACTGCCAATTTCGGCGGATCGAAACGAACTTCATCTCGATCTCCAGTCCAGCTCTGAACTCGAATGGTGCAACAGTTTTCTGTGTCGATCTTAGATCCGATCGCGGATCGAGTTTCGAACCACAATGGTGCAACCGGGCATAGGAGCTTGCAAATTTCGAGGTAATTTGGCGACATACTACATTTTTAACACGTGTACGTCTTTGTTGTTCCTGCCACTACATCCCCCTTTTTTATTTGCCTGTCTTCTGTAACAAACTGACAGCACTCTTCCCAAGCTTCAGTTAGACTTGTGAGAAATGCAGCTGTAAACCCTAATCAGTCTAACATTATTAATTTAATTATAATGCAATTTCGAAGTATTCATATACACTGCAGGTTCTCTGAAAGTCCTTATGTTGCAGGACAGCATTCAATTATTAACACAATATAAGTGAAATTCCATCACAGTTCACGTACACTTGGTTCACATTAAATAACCCCCGTTTGTCCCTTCTTTGACATCGTTGGATAGTCTTTCGCCATTTGTAAATATTGATATGTTCATGGACTCGTGTGGAAATACTTGTAGTTGCGGACTGTTTCTTTATCAAAGGCTGGCCTCAAAAGTGTGTTAAATTAATGACGTAACAGCTACTGGCGACAACTCGATCACAAGACTATATTAGTCGGCAAACGGACTGGAAGCAGTGACGACGTGATGCCAGCTCGACGTGCCGAACCGAAAGGCTGTCCTTGCGGTGTCCAGTGACATCCAATTTGCAACTGCCACTTACAAAACACGACGTGCAAGCTACGTTAACGGGTCACAAACGACATTCATGTGCGAACCCCCTCCTCATCAACATACATACATACATACGCATTTGTGGTGCCGCTGCTACGAATGTCAATCACAAAAGCGATAGAACGGGGGGGAATTCATACATACATGTGTATGTGCGCCAGAGAATGTGAGAGAGACAAAGATAATGAGAGCCCTCAAAAAGGTACGGTTTATTGCAATAGTGAACCGAGTGAATTAATTTTTTTCTTGGTCAAGTGAAGAGTCAACAGAAGGTATCCTCAACACTTTTGCAAGCCTAGTTTCTTCTTTTTGTGTCCACTGTGAATCAGTCCACAAGTCTTATAAAAGTTAGTACCGCGTCAATACTTACTTTCATTCATGTACAGATTTTATTCTTATTAATTATAAATAAAATATTACATTTTATAGATCAAATATAAGTAAGCGTTAAATTTAACAACGAATAAGGCAATTTTATGTTAACACAATTGTAGAACGCAAGAAATATTTGACATTTTTAGAAAACAACCAAACACGTCATACATACGGTGATATTTCGAAGGTTTCATTTAAAAAGTGTGAAGAAATCGCGAACAGACTTTAAGAATTAGTTCTCGTGCAAAATATCGTTACAACTGAGTGCGCACGAATGTGGTACATTGTTCCTTTGGTATCATTTTTTAAACTTAGTTAAGCCTAGGCCGTGTTCCATTTGGCACTTTTGAAAGCCCTACTTAAGATCTACTTGTATCCACGTCGTGTATTCCTCCGCCTTATGTAAAATTAACATTGCCATGGGCCTTATCAATTTATTCGTGCGTCGGTCAAGTGAAGCTGTAACATTATTAGAAAAGGAAATACTTTACAAAGCTACTAATTTTTACAATTCTATGCATTAAAAAAAAAAACAAAGTGAAAGAAATAATTTGAAGTTATTACAAATGGTTCCCTTACACTTTATTCAACGTTAAAATATAGAGCTACTTTCCATCCATCGTTACCAACTTTGCTGGGTGAATGTGACTCAGTGCGCCCATTAAAATATACAGCGTTTTGCGTTTTGTCGGTTTTGAAGCTGACACATTACAAAATACAAATTACCAAATAGCCGCCATATTAGTTTTGCCTGTTTCAAACGATTAAATAGATTACACGTATAGGCGAGGGTATTGGAATAAACTAAGTATTGTACTCACGATATTATTTCATAAAGCAAGATACTGAAATATTTTTGAAATGGTTATTTTCTCATGAGACAATTTTTATTCTTAAGTAACAATTTCAAAACATCTTTCTTTTATTTTGTTAAATTTAAATTTTAAACTGCGGTCTAACAACTTTCGGAATAATTACTGTTTATTTTAAAGACTCCATGAACCTTTAATTTTGGAGTCATAACACCCAAATAATAGCAGAATGACATGATAGACAGTTAAATGTCGTCGTGTTCCGACTAAACCTTACATAATGCTAAACACAAATTACAAAAAAAAGAAACTCGACACGAATCAGATTGCGGCCTTAGTTCGCACGAGGAAGTAACCAAGAATTAATTGACTATACCGTGTCATTTGCTGTCATTCGTAAAGCCCCTGTCACATTGTCAAATTTTCGCCACCTTCAACTATATTTGACAATAAAATTTGAGGACAAAATACGGCCATCAAATTTTTCTTTCCGACAAATTTTATCAAATAATCTTGAATGTGTTTGAAAATGTGTCACATTGTCAAATTTTTTATTGTGATAATCTAATTTGAATTATTATTTTTAAATTATTTTCAAAGTGAGATATTGCTTTTGTTTTCATGCGGTCCATTACAGGAAGAAATGTAAGTAATATTGTAATTTATTTTCGTTTCTTTATTAATTAAAATTTTATTTATAAGATATGTTTCATGCACAATGAAATTAATGCCTCTTGAGTTCATAACATTATGTGCAACATTCACTTAACATAGCATTCATGCCCAGACAGCTTCTACATAAATTAATTATCTTCATAATTTACTTCGTTTCCAGCAATTCTTCGTTATTTTAAGTTTCTTGACGTCCATTTTTGTCGTACACGATTCTGATTGGCTGAGACCGTCAAACATGAAATAAATTTTAGAACCGGTCCAATTTTCAAATGTTTGATGGGAAATGGAGCCATCCAACTTACTCAGACGAAAATGGCGACGTTTATGACGTTTCGATGACGTCCAACTTTATTTGACCAAACTTATTGGAAGCAGTTTGACGGAAAATTTTGACAGTGTGACAGGGGCTTAACCCACATTCAAAACACGAATAAACACCTGCGGGCAGTAGCATACTTTATAGTGATATACAACACAATAAAAAATGCTACGTGTAATGTGTAAACTGATGATAACTGCAACTCGCTAAACACGCAATTGTTAACAAATTTCACTTTTTCACAGTCCCCCTTCCTTAATGTAACGTTGTTTCAAATGAAGTTCATGGAAACGTTAATTTTACGTGTGTCCGAAGAATACAAAATGAGCAGAGAAAGAAAAATTAAACACGGTTTTCAAAAGTGTTGAATTAATCTTAAACCAACCGTGCTCCCGGTTTAATGACGTCGTACTTTCAAAAAGAGCAGTGCACGACAAAATAAAACTTTAATGTCAAAAACACAATAGAGAGAAAATTAAAGTCATTATTCCACTAGACGGATTATTTTTTAAATTTCATCCCTGGTGGACACAATAGTCCATCCCAAAAAAAATCCTATCAATAGACGTACAAGGGAATTGTGAAAGCAGTTAATTCTAGTACATATAGGCTGTTCACGGTTACTTTACAACTTTTCTGAAGCACTGCTAAAGTTCTACTTCTAGGATATTCCTCCACCTCATACAAATAATGTATAGAACATTGTAAATTTGAGCATATTAAAGAATTATAATCATACTATTATAGATTGATAAAAACTTAATTGGGAAACACATATATTATTACTTGAAAGAAAATTATCATAATTTGCTTTATGTTGAGAACCTTGCAAGAAATAGTAGATTATAAAACATTAAGAATGATGAATTATGTTTTTTTCCATTCGATCATGAGGTATGGTACTGAATTTTGGGGCAATAAGAAACGTAGTAATAAGATTTTTATATTGGAAGGGGGGGGGGGGAACCTGCGAATACACACACATAGAAGCAATACGTTTCATAATAGTACATACTACACTGGACTACGATATTACAATAAATTACCTAAAAATAGCAAAGATGAAAAAAATATTAAAACGTTTACTAATATTGTAAGAAAATTTATTGAATCCCAAAGTTTTTATAATACCCAAGAAATTAATGAATTTCTACAAAACTTTAGTTAGCATGCATCATAATAAATGTCTATTTTTGTATACGTAATTGTATGTTTACCCACAGATGTTATGTTATTAAAATAATGTGTTATTGATATAATAAATTAATATTGTGTTTCCATTTTATACAGTATTATGTAACCGCATAAAATACTGCGTGCAGGTGTTATGTAATTTTTATTGTGTGTGATTTGTATTGTATGTGTATGTTACTGTATGTATATGTTCCATAGCCCTGTAGCTTGGCTACAAAGTGGGCAGCACGGAAAGAAATACAATACACTAAAGGGACAACGCACGTAGCTTGGCTACAAAGTGGGCAGCACGGAAAGAAATACAATACACTAAAGGGACAACGCACTGGATTCATGCGCACTCAATGTATTATTTTGCATACGAACAATTTCTTACTAGGCGTTACCAAAACATATTTTGTTCTTCTGATTTTATTCATATTAATAAAAATAAAATACTATAATTTAGAGACAGAATATAAGTAGAAGTTAAATTTAAGTATGAATAAGGTAAATTTACGATAACGCGTGTATAAAAGTTTGTAATACATGTCATATTTAGGAAAGAACCAAACACGTCATACATAGGGTGATTTTTCAGAGGTCAGACTGTAACACAGGAAACATGGCATCTTCTATCGATATTAATCTCTCCACGAAATGGAAGATACTTGAGAACGTTAGTACTTCATGTCATAAAGTGTACCGTATTTTTTTTTTGTCTTTCGATGGCAAAATGCATCATCATTTAAATGATCAAGACGTCACGAAACTTAATAATACTTTATACTAGGGCGAAAAAGTCATTAGTTGAAAGCTAAGCCGAAAAATCGATTTTTTACCCCACACTGGTGTAAAAGATTGACCCGTTACCCCTTATTTTTTCCGAACTTCAAATTAAATTCAGAACATATTCGTTAGCGTGGTAATGCCATTGGAGGAATAAAACGGAGCATTTACATCCCTTGTGTGAATCTAATTGGGAGGGACACGATAGGCCGGATATTGCATGCCGACTGCAGCGCCCCTGCGGGTACCGGCGCGCTCCCCACTTGCCCGCTGGCGCTATCTACACCCGGCGAATGCAATTACGCGGCAGCGCTGCGCTCTGTAGGGGACGGAAGAAACCATTTGTACTCATTACCAATGGTTGCCGCACGATGGCGGTAGTCGCCATCTACAAAATGTCATTACATGTCGTTTCTTCGTTCCCGCCTGCTAAGTTAGCGTAATACGTTTCAACTACATAAAATACTACACGTCAAAAAATGTATTTTAGGTGAAACGTAATTCGCAAAAGGCATTAAAAATTACTGTGAATTTACTACAAAAAATTAGTTATTCTAAAATGCCTTTGGCTGTGGGTGTAGAGCACGTCAATATGTTTTTTAAAATAAATCCAGGCACAAAATAACTAATTGTAAGCATTTAATGACCGATAACGTGTTTTTACTTCACACCAATTGCTTACCTTTTCACTAACATTAAATATGCATATCTCAATAGTGGCTAAAATGTCTTACCGTTTTAATTATATTGTTTTTAAAGATACAAAAAAAGTTACTCGCATTCAAATGTGTGCGTGGTACCTTACCTTACATTTTAAAATTATCACTTTTAAATTAATGCTGTAACGCTAGAGTATATCTGTATTGTTTATTTTCTCGAAATCTGACATCCCCATATTTCATCTCATTTTTGTGGAAATCGGAACATCTAGGTATCTCCTAATGTCTTGTATAATACATTATTATAATTTATATATTTTTTTTTAAATTGCCGTACGACTCCAATCAAAAAGGACCTAAATGACATACCAAGTTTAGGCGTAGCAATTTAATGTCAATTATCAGACATATTACGTAACTTTGAATTATAAGCCTACATCAAATTATTTAGTCGCGATGTAACTAAACCATGAACGCGTAACACCAAAAAAGTATAATGGAAATATTTTTTTAAATAATGTTGCGATACGTTGGTTAGTAAAGAATGAAAAATACGCAATTTTGTATTAACGCACGAGGTAAAAATTGTAATCAGTAACAAAATAGGGGAAGAAATTAATTAAATAATTAAAAAGAACCTAGCCGTAAAATGAAGTAGATAACTGTAACGAAGGACTTTTCCAAAAACCATAAGGTGTTCTTTACAATAGTACAGCAGTGCGACAGCGACTAGCCCATCAGAGACGAGCCAGCACAGTGAAAATGCGACAGTGTGATAGAACTTGCTCTAACATACCTGCGAAGGTCGCATGCGACAAGGAAGAAGAAGAATAAAAATGTGTATATTTGTAAACAAAAACGTCAGTGTGCAGGTGGTGACTGTTATTTAAAAAGTCAAACACATATATATAGGAGCCTGCTTACTCAAATAGCAGTAGCCCATACTATTAAGTTCGAAACATTTAAAGATTATAGACATAATTATAACCGTTGGTAATTACTTTCTACCAGTTGTCAATTTTTGTATAGCAAATTAAAGAAACGGTACATTCTTTCTATTTCTTTCGTTTTTATCCATGTATAGCAAGCAAAACCGCTCTAAACTAACAACACTATTAAAAAAAACACACAACTTAGAGCCTACCTATTCATTCCTGATCACGCTCATTTTCGTTTCCACTTACGACTATAGAGGGCAATAAACGCATATACAAGCAAACGTAGACGTCGTACTATTGTAGAATCGACAGACATGTAGCATGCAACGGTCGCAGTGTGTCGTGTGGCCGACAAAATATCGCACTTATTGTAAATAGGCCTTTAGACGTTAATCATTTTATTTGAATTATTTTCAAAATATTAATAAATTTACTGCGTATACACAATGCTTCTTGCCCATCGAACTAGGTTAGAAACTAAAGTGTCAGATGCATTCTCACTGGTCCTGGGAGGATAACCTCCCTAATCTTTAAAGAGTCTTGATGACTGGAATAGGACAGCCTCCCTCAGGCATTGCCTTTGAGAAGCTGTCTTTGAGGTCGGTACACAGTTGAAATGTAGGGACGACCAATAAAAAATATGGGGTCGTAGGCTGGAACAAACTACTCCTAAGATCAACGAGCTCTTTGTTTCTATTTCGCTCGTTGAATTTTCGACCACGGTAAACACGCTTCAATATTGGATCTTACCGACTCTTTCGGTTTTACTGTCCCAGTACTTGAATTCGACGATGCCGCTGATCGGTGGGTCCCCCCCCCCCCCCCGGGGTTCTCCAGTTTCCTCCGCCCTTATATTTCGGCGCTGCTCGCTACTCCATACTCGCCTTTCTTCGCCCTCGTCGGCTCTCAAGACATCGCTTAAAAATGTGGAACTGCCGCCATTTGTAGACCGCACCAAGCACGGACACCGCAATCCCAAACACTGTCTGCTGTCGGATTTTTTTGGCGAGTCCTGTGTCCTCTTGTTTACCGCGCATTGCACATCATCATAGATGGGGTCGTCCTTTCAGGGCGTACTGCAGCCTACATAGACACCATGCAGGGCAGTCGTCACTTCGGTGTGTGCTACTCCTGCCCTCTGGGGGCATCTGAATGCTATTCACGATAAAATAAGCATTTATTTAGATTAATATTTGAAAAAAAAAAAATTACCGCCCGTTAAATGCAGCTATACTAACGTACACATTGGAATGAAGGTTTCCGTTTAAGTTCGCTGCGAATCAAATAAAATAGTTCCTAATGTTGACGTACTATGAGCGAAATGTTCAAATTTATGGTGAATCGTGTTTATCTTTTATTTTTCCTCATAGACTACATATCAGAGTATGGCCTTGCATTATTAGTAAAACGTGGCTTCCTGACAATTGCATGTTTTCACTGTACATTTTCGGGTGAGATATCAGGTGAACACACAAGCCAAAGGAGGCAGTGTGACATGGTGATCGATCTTCCATAGAACCGTCGGACGCTCATTGTCCTGTTGGTACAAGGCTCCAGGCTAACCCTGAAGATAGGGGACAACATGCTCCAACATCTCCGCTGTTCAGCGGACCAGGCGAGAGAGAGACTGGAATACGATGGCATCCCATACCATAACTCCAGGTACAGGGTCGGTGTGGCGGTACTTACTGCAGGACTCGGCCAGGCATGCGCCACGGTGCAGCCAGACATGGATGCGACCATCGTCGCGCTGCAAGTAGTAGCAGGATTCGTCGGAGAAGACGATGACATGCAATCTGCTCCTCCAGGCACCATCGAGGCCGCAGGCGCCTGCGGTGAGCTGTCAAGAGACAGTGAGCGCCTAGACATGTTCCCCTGATGCTTCATAGGGCGACGCACCGTGCGTGCGGACACACATTTATATACTAAAGGCTGTTCACGATAAAGTGAGCACTTTTGTAACTAAATTTAGAAAAAATCACTGCCCCTGCGTGCATATACTTTAACGGGCGCACTGGGGGACATGCGCCAGATAAATTTGGTAACGATCGATTGAAAGTAAGCACATATATTAACGTCGAATAAAGTTTTAGGTAACCATTTGTAATGATGAAAATTGTGTTTTTTTTCTTTCAGTTTCTGTTTTTTTTAATGCATTGAAGTGTAAAAATAACCAGATTTGGAAAATATTTACTTTTCTAATAATTTAACAGTATCACATGGTCAACGCATGAATAAAGTGATGAGGGACATGACAGTGTTGATGTTACATAAGACGGAAGAATACACAATGTGCATACAAGCAGGCTTTCAGAAGTGCTCCTTTTACCGTGAAGAGCCTATACTTGCATAGCAACTGCTGAGCGAGGGTGTCTGATGTGTAAGTACGATCCGTAATCGCCGTGCGCCTGTCCTCACGCTCGTTGGTGAGAAGGGTTGGTGCGTCGCTCAGCCCGCCCCTCCTCGTCCTACTCATTCCATATGTGCTTCACTGCGGTCACATTTCTTCCAACACGAGAACTAATTTCGGGACAGGATAATACACACTTGCGATACGCCACGCTTCTCCCGCGGTCAAAGGCGGACACCTGTTCGTAAGGTCGTCGCGGAATACTCGCTCCGTCTGTGCACATGAACGACGGGGAAAAACAACGCCACTACTGCTCAGAGGTTCCCCGACCTTCACTTTATACCGTGTATGACTGGAGCATGTGCTGCGCACTACCATATTACTAAATGTTAAGTGGAAGCCCGGTGGGTAAGGAGGGGTATTATTGCATCTCACGGCTAACCCCTTGCGCCCACAAGGAAAGGAAATCATGCAAGGAGACATGCATCGCGGCAGAGAGGGAGTGGGCAGCCATGGCCAGCGATTGGGGCCATGCCTACCTCCCTGAGTGTACCTATAATTAAGACTATAACTAGAAGAGACAGGGAAAAACCCAAAAGGACAACGTAAAAACCCGTCGACAGGAAAGAAATGCTACAGGAGACAAAGGTTAGAACTTATGCTTTATTAGTAGAGATGAAAGACTAGTAGAGAGATGGTGCTGTATCTGGAAGTGCTGGCTTCAGCCAGGGTGATGCAAGCAACGCCCTGGCGAGGGAAGTGGCGCTATGGGACCATTCCCTCCTGTTTCCCAGTAAACCTGAAACTAAAAGAAATGGAAGTGAGCTGCCAGTGAGTGTCAGTCAGCAGAGCCAAATCTGACTGGTTTTTACATGACCGGGAAGAAATGGTATGAGCCAGTGAAGAGAGGATTAAATTATTAAATTAAGTAACCTAAATGCTAACATATGTCTTCGGGGACATATGTGTTAAAATTAATGCTGTGCTACCCCGCAACGGCCAATCTCTGCAGCCATTGGCTGTAACAGAGCATATCTACGGTCATATGCTACGAGTGCATTGAGCTTCGCCAAGGGGAGGGGATCTTATTCTTGATGAGGGACTCTCACCAGATACTGCAGAGAGCACACTATCACCACAGCCTCCTCAGATGTTGCGGATAATCTGACAAGAGACTGCCTTGGAATCGGCAGTGCATGTGCTGCGCCCTCTCGGCTGAACAAGTAATCACACCATCGTCCTACCCTGATCTACGCACTCCTCAATGTCGGTTCCTTCAGGTGCATCCTTTTGGTGTATTTAATTTTGATGACCATAGCAGTGTAACTCATGTTCTGATGTACGCAATGATTAAAAATAAATATAGATCAAGAACGTGTTCCAAGTTCGCATTTATAATGAAAAATTTGAATGAACTTGATAACACGTTCTGAATATTGACCATATGTTTGTTTTGGCAGCTCGTGAAAAACCGTCCCGTTCTCTTTTATCTGAGATGTGAAGGGCGACATATTTGTACGTTTTGTTTTAAGAAATTTGGAAACCTTTGCGGTTGTAGTAGGTTACCTTCTGTGATCACAACTGCAGTTCCGACGGGTAACATTTTAAAGTGTGTTATATGGACATATCTATCCTGCTATCCTATTACGCCATTAAATTATATAAGGTCACCGCTAAAAGTTCCACGCTGCCAGAATTCAAGACTACACGTCAGTTTTTAATGTCTCGCTCATAAAGGTGAACGATAGCCATTTGACAAGCGTTGATTGAGTCATAGTTACCACTCATTGCGTCTTTCCTTCAAACGGAACAAATAGATCTGTATAGACGGAGTCCTGAAGGAGGCTGTCTGGCTACACGTACTTTTCGGTAGCGACAAGGGCGACACGACCACGCAAATTAGAAGCTTCATCGCCTCTATGCACAAGGTAGACTTTAACTGGTATACAGTCTTTTTTGTCAGCAACGCCCCTCAACGGGACTCACAACGATGGTCTCATTTTATAACGTCATTAATAAAGATAAAGTTGAGCTACTCATTTTGTACTGCTCTAAAGATATCCAATTACAGAGAATATAATCCAGGAAGTGACACTTATAATTTACCAACCCTACGTGTAAACTTTATTAAATGCTTTTCGTATGCGGGTACCATTAAAAAATATTGAGAAATTTTTTTGAATTAAACATTTTTTATTCGATCGCTGCACACCGGCCTTATAACTTTCCCCTGTGATATAAGTGTAGAAGTATACTTGGGAGTTCTACTTAATTATCTACTAAAATCCTCATTTTTTGCCACAAAGTTAGAAGCATGTCTCCGGAAATGCTTGTATTTTTTTTCATTGACTTCTTTAAATTACGCTAGAAACTATCACCCTCTTCCCCCACACCATCACAAGACTTATACAAGAGTTGCATACATGATGACGAATGCGTACTGCTTAGAGCCACTGCGTCTGTAGCGCAGGTCCCAAACAAATCACTGGCGCCCGGGAAAATTCACACGCCTGCATATCGAATTGTCACACGTTTTACATTACAGTTGTGACTGAACCCGAGATTATTCAGCCTACTCCACAAGCACTTACGGGATCTGGAGACAATTGTGAGCGCGTAACATGTGATTCCAAATAACCTATATCTCCAATCCTGCAGAAAGTGCAAGTCACTACATTACTGGGAGAGTGAGGAAGACATACCAAAACGACTAGGTAGGCATATTCAGTTATAGGCTGTTCACCGTAAAGTGAGCTCTTCTGAGACCCTAGTAAATTTTTCCTTTCAGTTATATCTAATACTTTAACCACATTTTAAAATAAATATTAACATGCAAGTAATAAACACAATGCGTTCATTCCACAGCATTCTGAAGTTGACGTCTAAAGCTAAAATAAAACATAATTATTGACTATTATTCCAAATGAGAGGGCTTTCAAAAGTGCTCACTTTACCGTGAATAACCTATAATTATACGTACCTACGTAACATTTAACAGGTTAGTAATGCAGATAAACCAGATCTCTTTTTATGTGATTGGTTTTACACGTGAAAAAACATGACATAAGCGAGGCACGGTGTATTTTTTAAATCTACATATTAATAATATTTTCTGTAAATTATACACGTCATGTAAAGTAGTATAGGCAGCGAATTATGAAATGTTAACAGAAAAAACGTCAAATGAAGTCGGTTACAGCTTATACGGTAAGTATGAATTGGAATGATGATGCTTCTAACGATTTAATATGGTGTATTGTAGCGTTCCTACGTTTGCTCAGGAAAGAGTCAAATGCGTAGGGAAGTCTCCAACTTAGTATAGTAGCGATACTAAACATTCCCATGTGTTCAGCCTGATACGTAGTACTATTACCATACACTGCATAGGTTAAAAACTTCCATTACAGTTTAGGAAGTTTACCAGGAAATTTTTTACAGCGAGTCGCGCAGATAATTCCTGGTTGTGTATTCTATTGTAGACTTTTCAAAGCCCAGCACAATTTCAGCACTTTTCAAGACTTAAAAACCAAACACTTATATTTGAAGAACTTTTCAAAGGACCATGCTCTTCTTTAGGTCTATTGGCAGCGTTAATTATTGACACAGCTGAAGGGCACGTAATGGAAAGAAAAAATAAAAAGTACTCAGCGTATGACATCGATTACATATTCAGAGAGAAAATTTTGGAAAAATGGATGGTGTGTTGGCCAGATGGATAAATACAAAGATGGTGAAGGAAAGTAAAGGCTGTTCACAGTAAAATGGGCATTTTTTTTTAAAGCAGCCTTAGAAAAATGCCACAGCTCCTACCTGCGTATATTTTAAAGGGGACGCTGGCTAGATTGCGTCCAGTAACGTAGGTAACGTTGAATTAAAAGTGCTACGTAATCATTTGTGAATGTCAAAATTATTTCTTTCGCTTTATGATTTTTTTAATGCAAATAAGTGTAAAAATTAACAATTTTATGAAATATTCGCTTTTATAATCGTATCACAGTTTGAATTAACCAACGTATGAATAAAGTGATCAGGCCCATGGCAATGTTAATTTCAAGTATGGTGAAAGAATACCTACACAAGGTGCTCATTTTACCGGGAACAGCCTATAACTTCCAGACGCGACAGGCCCACCTCTTGGTCACTTCCAGACAGCCGTGTCGAGCTAGTCACGGAGCATTTGACTAGCAAGTCGTTTGGCCGAGCAGGTATTATGACCGAAACTTCAGAGCAATGAGGGGGGCATGGGTTCGAACCTCCTCGCCAAGCTGATAGCAGGCACGTGCTTGGGGCGGACACAGCTTACCACATGATCACTCACACACCTGCAAAATTCACGTAGTTTTCTGGAGACAAGTTATATTTTAAGCACGTGTTAAGTTTGAAAAACACGTTATTTAATTGTACCACGCCGGATTTGCAAGCCACTGGGAAACAGTTCGCCAATGAAAACGCTCTTCGTAACGGTGTACCCGAATCGTGCGCAGTGTTTCGTTCAGAAGTAGAATGAATCCATACCGAGAAAATCGCCAATGAACTGTCGACACCAGCTCGAACACTCACGGGATTGTGAAGTCTAGCAATATCGGCATGGCTCCTACGTGATTCGTGTGCAGACAGTTAACACGTGTCGAAAAGAAATTGACCCAATCAGAATAATTGAACGACACTACAGTGTTTTGAAATATAACTTGTCTTGAAATCTTTTCGCGAAATTTCACTACCCGTAACTACACGCCTACAGTTAGCCGATCGCCGGATGATAAGCACTACCCGCCGTGCTCGCGACGTTCTCCGCGGTGGCGTAGCGGCTAGAGCGCTCGCCTCCCACAAAGGCGAAACGGGTTCGATTCCCGCGGCAGGGGCGCTCCTGGATTTTCGCACGTGGTAATCATGCCGGACGATGCGGCTTGACGACGGGGTTTTGTCGGGGATCTCCCGCTCCCCCCCCCCCCCCTCAGTCAATGCACTCTCACTTTACCCTCATCAACTCTAAAGACCCTCAGAGGCTCCCGGAACTCCCCACGGTCTCCGCGTAGGGTGGAGTAGAGGGAGCATGCGAGCTACGTAATGCACACTCCCCGTGTCGCAACACTGGACTGCCTCCCTGCCAACAGCACTGCTTCAAACAACGTGGATAGCATTTGCGGTTGTAAAGGCTGTTCTCGATGAAGTCTGTGCTTTTGAAATCAACCTTAGAAAAATGTTACTGTCCCTGCCTGCATATATTTTAACGGGCGCACTGAGTGACATGCACCCGGTGAAGTTGGTAACGATGGATGGAAAGTAGTTACATTATGTTGACGTTGAATAAAAAGTGTTGAATAACGATTTGTGACAATGTAAATTATTTCCTACGGTTTTTTTTCCTCCAGTGCGTAAAAATTAGCAGTTTTGTGAAAGGTTTTCTTTTCTAACAACTTCATAGCTTCACGTGACCGACGCATGATTAAAATGATAAAGCTAATGGCAATGTTAATTTTACATAAGGTGAAAGAATACGAAACGTGCATACAAGTGGACATGCGCAGAAGACGTCTCCTCCTTCAGTTTACATCCCGATAAAGCGGTGACGTAAAACAGCGAGAGAACAGTTGTTGACACCTGTCCGTAACCTGCCCGTCCGTTACACCCACGCCCGCAGACAAACAATTTGAGCCGGGGGCGGCGTCGCCTCGTCAATGATTCATTAATGAGCTTCATTATCAGCGGTAGAGGCTGGCCCTCGCACCACGTGGTCCAGACGTATAAATAGACCGACCCACTTTGCATAATGTGCGAGAGCCCGGACCCATAATGCCCTCCCAGGGAGCCGTGGCATCTGAAATATTTCCAATTTCCCCTCCCCAAGCTGTGTTGTAGAGGGGAGAGTAACAGAAAGAGGGGTCGCTGCGTGGAGGCAAACACAGCAAGGCCCCGGGCTGTGGGCGGAGCCTGCGCTGGGCGGGGCCTCTGGGCGGGTCCTGTCGAGCACAGTGGGATGGGCGCCCGAGGAAGAGGGCGGTCCCAGCTGACCAACTGACATTTTAAAAAGAGACGGAACAAGCAATGGCTCAGCCCCCAAGAGAATAAATTATTATAATTATTTACAGCAGCATTATATTTTAAGTGTACACCATATAATTTAAGGTCTCGTGGACTTGATAAAACATTTTTTTTTATAAACGGTCTGAAAAATTTTATTCAAGTTTTCTTCCTTTTTAATGTTGCGTTTCATGTCCGTCCCCGTTTTTTCCTCGCTTTTGTAACGGTCCAGCTTTCTTCAATAATGTAAGCTATGTTTTGTGAGTTTAACCGCCACTATGCGCGGAATTTATCGGGAAAGCACTTAGTGAGGGAACATATACATGCCAGGGGTTTGTATACCCATACTGTTGCTAATACGCCTGTGGAAACAAATATGTTGCCACGCGGAATATCGGATCAGGTGCCTGAAACATAGCTGTTGAACTGAAACAAGATTCAAGCGTGGAATATTGATGGTCGTCGTGATAAAGTCGTTTCATGATTCAATGCCAATGTGATATCAATACAAATCGTAAATTGATTAGAGTTCTACAAGTTATTGAAGTTTCATTGTCGCGACGGCCTCGACAAGTATTAAAAATGTCACCACAGGTTCCGCGAGAACTACCTTGTTTTAGCATCGCCAGAGCAATTTTTTTGTTGAAATGGAAATGATAAATGTTTTAGGCGTCGATGTATTCAAAGAACAAAAGTTAGTTGACCCGAACGTAGACCCGCGCGCGATGATGAGACTCGCCGGTCGCTGCGCGCGCGTCTTGGCGGCAACTGACGCGGCCTCCTCCCGACAAACGAGTCCCTCTGCAACCGGTCTTATAGAGCATCACGCATCTTGCGACCCGCTTAGTTCATTTTTTATACCCTCAGCGTTACACTGGCGTATGCAAGACAATTTTTCAGAGGGGGCAATGAAAAGTGCAAGGTAAATAAATTTTTTTGCTATAGCAATAAAATAACTGTAAAGAGGGCGTCCAGAGGTTTCTCCTTCAGTCAATTTTTTTTAAATTTCATGGTTAATTTTTAACAGTAATTAAACTTGTTTCATGACCCAACCATGTGTGTTCCTCCGAAATTAATTTATTTTTGAGTAAATAGCTTTCTAAGTGCATTCCACAGACTTCGACATTTGATTTATATCGGGCACAACATTTAAATTATTAAAATTAAACTTACATCATTGCATATTATTTTATGCGCAAAGCCAGCAAGGCAAATAATTTACTTTCCAGCCCTACAATATCGTACCGTCATACCTGACGAGAAATTTTGGATTCTCGGAAAGAGGCGATTACAACTTTTCCCCTTTTTGCATAAAGTGAATCCATGTAGCCTATACAATTTTTAACAATTCTTACATTCAATGAATAAAAAGTCGCCAGCCATTAAATACCTATTCCCCGTTACAAGATGCTAACCAAATAAAAAAAAATAAAAAAAAACCTCTATTTTTGAGTCTCTGTATGATCGCAATTTCGTAGGCAATATTTATACACGAAATTATAGCTGATTCCATCAGTTCGTTACAATCTTGTTTAACAACATAACCCTTTAACTTAGCTCGAGAAATTACTGGTTTCCTGGTTGCGGTTCACTTACGCTTCTGTAATTTTCTAATAGACCAAAAAAACCTAGGAATGCCTTGTGGCAACGACCTATCATTTATGATGGTGTGGAGAGGAGAGTCGAAGTTTTTAATCTGTACAGCAGTGTGCCAAGCCTGCCCAGACACGTGACGTCACCTCCCCTATTCCAAACTTAAGGTTTATTATACTCAGTTTAGGAAGTTCAGTGCTTTTAGTTTGGCAACTAAAATTTTTCGCCACTAAGTAATCGCTAGTCTCATAAATCAAATATAAAATAACTAAGTAACTGATTAAAATCTTTCCCTTTTATTATTCACGTAGCTTAAAATTGTAATTAAAAGTGACCTCTTTGGAACACTGCGCACCTACCGGTGAAAATTTTCCCTATTCCAAACCGCCCATAAGAAAACCCGTTTATTTCCTAAACTTGGTAGAATGAACCAACCTTACCAGGCCACATACCACCTACCTATCAGCCATGCGCAGTACGGGGCCCTACTGTAAATACCATGCTGTAAAATAAGTGAAATCGGTTTGATTTTTTTTTGCACAGATAAAAACCGACACCAATTATAAACAGAACCTACGTACTGGCCACTGCCCACACATTCCTGCCTTACGATTGGCCATTGCTGCCAGAGCAATTCAGTAACATGTATTCTCAACTGGCTCTGCGGTGTAGGCAATTATTTTGGAAGCACGAGTCAGGCAAAACAAATTTGTTAGTTGGAACAAGTGCAATGAAAAATGAATGTATTAGTTAAGTGATTATTTACCGATTGTTTCGATGACATACTGAACTTGACAATTTTACGTGTGCAACTTCTAATACTTAATAAATAGTATTTTATTGTACACCAATGAATTTAAAAAAAAAAAACACTGAGTCGGTAAGTGGGAATTGTATTTGAGACCACTATAATAACGTGAGACTTAAAAACCATAATTAGGAAAGAGATTACAACAAAAAAAAAGGGGGGGGGGGGGTCTGAATCACATTCAAAGGATGTGAAAACAGAAATACTTCGAATCTCAAAAAGATTACGGTCAAATGAACGAATTACTCCTGCCCCAGTATACAACAGACATGAAAATTAGTGCGGCACGGCAAATATACATGTTCGAATCCCCGGTAAGTAAAGTGTGTGTGTGTCGCGTGTTAATTAAAACCAATTAAAAATGAAAAACAAACTAGAAAAGAAAATGGCGCGCACACAACTAATTACGTGCTCAAAGACGTAATTTTTCGAAAGGTGCAAAAAAAAACGCTTTTTCTTTTCGGACCTGTGTTAGAATCAATATAATTCTAAATCATACATCGCGACCACTGCATGCATTTGTGGTTGACGTTACTGGCAGTAAGTATTATTTATGAGACTATGGAATACAAACAGTCTCGAAAACGGGTAATATCTCTCACACGTGGTGTCATGAGGGGAGGGGGGGGGGCTAAATTTCCTGTATTAGCCGCTTTTTTCGGTTGTGGGTATAGTGTCGATCAAGGGCTATCCAATTAGTTTTCCCATCAGGTCACTTATAATCCATTCACGGTTGCTTCACACTTTTCTGAAGCCCTGCTAAAGTTCTACTTCCAGGATATTCCTCCGCCTCGTGCAACCCAAGCAGAAACTAAATCTAGAAAATTTCACCAAAGGACAACGCACCGAATTCGTGAGCACTCATGCTGTAATAATATTTTGCATGAGAACTATTTCTTACTAGGCGCTACCAACACACGTATTTTCTCACTTTTTATTCATATTTGCTATAAATGAAATAATATAAATCTATAAGTAAAATACAGGTAAAACTCAAATTTAAAGGTAAATAAGATACTTTCATGTTGCAAAGGTATATATATATAACGCTTGTGATACACGCCACACTAGGAAATAACATGTCATGTATGGGGTGATTTTGCAAAGGTTTGATTTAAAAAGTGCGAATAAACAGCGAATAGACTATATGCCAAATAATTACAGTGCCTGGCGTGCCACACTCAATTATTACAAAATCATTGTTCACTTACACAGTCAGTTTATATAAAGGCTGTTCACGATAAAGTGAACACTTTTGAAAACTACCTAAGAAAAATGTCACTGCTCCTAAATTCACATATTTTAATAAGCGCACTGAGTGACATGCGCCCAGTAAAGTTGGTAACAATGGATGGAAAGTAGTTCCATATCTTCATGTCGAATGAAGACTGTTGGGTAACGATTTGTGATAACTTTTGAGGCCCATGGCAATGCTAATTTTACATAAGGCGGGAGAATACACAATGTGCATACAAGAATATCTTAAGGAGGGTTATCAGATGTGCTAGTTTTATCGTGAACAGCTTATAATTCAATACCTTAACTTTACTGAATGAAATAATATATAATTGTATTGCGCTTTTTACACTAGTGATAGGTTCAGTTAACGTTAAATTAGGTGATCATGTTGATAAGTATTTTAAAAATATTTTTTCCCGGTAAAATATTTTGTACGCAAGCCAGTATGATAAGTCTAGCGGGCAGCTAATTGAACTGCTCTAATGTAGATTAGCAGTCACTTCCTGCACAAGGATGGGTTATTATTCATTCCCCAATAGTTTTCCTTTGTCATGGCCAGATATAGATATCTCCACGACAACCCGTTTCATAATTGGTCATGCGAGAACGAAATGTGTGTAACTTCGACAACGAACGTCTGTGATTCGCGCGCAACACTACAAAACTACTTCCTTTCTTATTCTTTAAAAAATCAAACAATTGTGAAAGGTAAACGATATTAGCACATTTTAAAATATGGCCTCCTTTTTACTAGGAATATCGCTTCCTCTTAGCCGTGAAAGTTAGTCGCTTAGCAACCAAGCCTGGGTTACAAAAAATCCAGGAACTGTCTATTTAACATGTTTTTTTTTTCTTTCAGGAGTTTCCTTTTCAAGGACATTGTGTGACATCATAACTGTGGCAACCTGTGTACTGATTGTTTTTTTTTTTTTTTTTTTTTTTTCCCCCAGAAAGCTGCGCGCATCTGTGAAGGTGCTGGCTGGTATTTTTTTTTTTTTTTTAATTTCAAATGAGACGCTTCAACCTTTCAGTAACAGTGATTTATATGTTGTAATTTGCACATAAAGTGAATTTAATGGGGTATGCTGTACACTGGAGTTAAAACAACGTTCAATAAGGAAAGTAAATAACGTGGTGGAAGACATCATGCGTTGTTTAGCATATATTCCATTGCATAAACAGATGTTATCAATAGCATCGAGCAAAAACACATTTTTATTTGTCCCGAGAAATGACAAGAGAGAGTGTTATGCTGATACTAGTACAGTTCCAAATAAAATTCAACAGTTCGTGCCAACGAAATTAAATTTTTATGTATGACAGACATGAGTTAAAAATTAAATAATAATAACACAAGGTGAAATAGACTATATTGACCATCACTGCAGTCCTTGCAGTGTCGAACTCTGGTCGGGCGTTACGAAAATTCCGAGCGCTAGTGTCGAGATAGAGGATGGCTCGTTTCAAGGTCACCAGATGCTCGTGCGAGCAGGGTTAAAAAAAAAAAAAGAGAGGGATTGTGTGATGAACAAGGGGGGGGGGGTTAGGGTCGGTTTGTACAGCCGTAGCCCAAGGCCTCGAGTTGTGATAAAAGTAAGAGATAAAAAAAATCTGGCATTAGCATACTCCGGCCATGAGTAATAACAAGCAAGTGTCGCTATTCAGGCCGTAAATATTCTACATGCAGTACACACTTGTACAACGTTCTGTCCCTTACAAGCTTTTAACTTCGGCGACGGGTAGGCCTACCGCTGGCAACGAACTGAGAAAAGAATTTTACATCTTTTACGTCTCATTAAAAGTGTGACGTTTAAATTAGCGCCAAATAAACACGGCTTATGTGTGTTGTATACACACTGGGGTTACACTTCGCGTAACACAAACATATTTGTGTTTCAATCGGTTCCGCATTATGGCCTGACAAGAGTTCACGTCTTTTGGTTCCATGCGCTTGGGTAAATGAAATTGGCATTGGAAAGGGCTCATTGACACCCCCCGGCCCGAAGACCGAGGTTTCGAACCCAGAACCTCCGGCACCAACCGACTGCGCTACTGGAGGTCAGCTGCTTGGGTAAATGTGGCGGGGAGATATGCGATGGGTTGCAGTAAGAAACTAGGCAGTGTTTACGCTACGCTGTCGATCAAACGCGGACGACATCGCATCTCGGAAGAACTTTGAGTCACTCCAATAATTTGCAAACGTACTGAAATATTGTAAAATACTTCAGTCCGTCAGTACGCCTATCCTGGTAGAGGGGGGGACCACACGAACTTAGAAAGATCTCTCTCAAGAAGTTTACATTACTAGGGGGAAACTTCAAAACTTGAAAGCCTTGGCTACCGCTACGCCTTATTAGGCCTATCTATATTGCTTCTGCGATGTTTTACTTCAACCACGGCACAAGTAAAATACAGATTGGGGAGTAAACTGATATAAAGATCGTTCAGTGACAGCATGGCCGCAAGAATTTTGCAATTATTAACTTCGCTGTACTCCGAGGCCTGTAAGTATGTGTGTGTGTGTGTGTGTGTGTGTGTGTGTGTGTGTGTGTGTGTGTGTGTGTGTGTGTGTGTGTGTGTATATATATATATATATGTGTGTGTGTGTGTGTGTGTGTGTGTGTGTGTGTGTGTGTGTATACACACACACACACACATAGTCAATTCACGGATACTTTCAACGTTTCTGAAGCCCTGCTGAAGTTCTACTTTCAGATATCTCCTCCGCCTCATGTAAACAAAGCTTAACTCCAAGTAATTACACCAAAGGGACAACGCACCGCATTTGTGCACATTCAGTTTAAAGGCTGTTCACGATAAAGTGAGCACTTTTGAAATCAAACTTAGAAAAATAGTCACTTGCATATATTTCGACGGGCGCACTGAGTGACATGCGCCCAGTAAAGTTGGTGACGTTGGAGGGAAAGTGGTTCTATATCTTAACGTCGAATAAAAAGTGTTAGGCAGCCATTTCTGATAACTTAAAACTATTTCTTTCGCTTTATGGTTTTTTTTTTAATGCATCGACGTGTGAAAATGAGTCAATTTGTTCGATACTTACATTTGAAATATTTTCACAGTTTTACTTGACCGACGCATGAATAAAGTGACGAGGCATACGACAGTGTTTATCTTACATAAGACGGAAGAATACACAGCGTGCATACAATTAGAGTTTAAGCAGGGCTTTCAAAAGTACTCATTTTACCGCGAACAAACTATAACAATATTTTGCATGAGAACTATTCCTACTATGCATTGCCAACGCACCCATTTTCTTTCTGTTTTATTCATATGAATTAAAAATGAAAAATTATAATCTATAGATAAAATATACGTAAAAGTTCAATTAAACCAAAAATAAAATACTGTTACGTTCACAAACGTAAAAAAAAAGATTGTGAAACATGGCATATTTAGGAATCAACCAAACGCGTATTACGTGGGGTGATTTTCGAAGATTTGATTGAAAAAGTGCGAAGGTGCCGCAAATAAACAATACGAATGCGCGTCAGGAATAGACTACTGTTCGATTACAGTGGACCAAGAAATATTTTCGAAATACACCGCCATGTTTAATTGCTAGTAGGATTTATATGTTCTGTGTGCTTTTAGTTGTGTTATACAAGGGAAAAAATTTCTGATTTTTTTTTTGCGCGTTATCTTATTCCCAGTATTTTTTTGAGCAGAGTTCTGTTCTTTCAAAAGTGGAATAGTTCTCCAAAAAAGATAACGATAGCTGTGTTGCTTACCATATGATAAAATGCTTCTTGAAGCCGCGTCACATGCGAAACGATTTTGGTACATAACTGACTTGTATTCTCGAGGCCGTTGTCCCGATCTTGATATACTGCTTGCCTTTAGTTTAATGAATCGGATGTCATCCCAGTTTCTGAGACGCTAGTTAGTTGGAGCTATTTTCCCTCTACTTATGAATGGGACAAGGATGCCCTTTGGGGCGAAACTGGCATGCGCATCAGGTAACCAATCTAAAAGCAAAGCACTGAATTGGTGTGATGTCTTTCCGTCAAGCTGCGTGTAGCAAACGGTTCAAATGCGGGTGACCCCCCTCTACAGATTTTACTGATGAAACACTTGTAAAGGCTGTTCACGATAAAGTGAGCACTTTTGAAAGCCCTGCTTAAGATCTACTTGTATGCACATTGTGTATTCTTCCGCCTTATGTAAAATTAACACTGTTATGGGCCTCATCACTTTATTTATGCGTCAGACAAGTGACACTGTGAAATTATTAGATAAGTATTTTTTTTATCTGCTAATTTTTACACACTGGTACATTAAAAAAAACAGAAAGCGAAATAAATAACTTAAATTATCACAAATGGTTACACAACACTTTTTATTCGACGTTGATCTATGGAACTACTTTCCCTCCGCCGTTAAAGGATGTTCACGATAAAGTGAGCACTTTTGAACTCAACCCTTGAAAAATGTCACTGTCCCTACCTACGTGTATTTTTAACGGGCACACGTAGTGACATGCGCCCAGTAAAGTTGGCAACGATGGAAGGAAAGGAGTTCCATGCCGCAACGTCGAATAAAAAGTGTTCGGTAAACATTTGTGAACATTACAATGCTTTATTTTTCCCTCTGAATTTTTTAACGCATCATTATGCATGGATTAAAGAATTTCGAAAAATATGTACTTTTATAGTTTTTTTTACAGTTTCCCTTTTCTGACGCATCAATAAAGTGATCAGTCCAAGGAAATGTTGATTTTACATATGGCGGAAGGATACACAATGTGCCTACAAGTAGATCTTAAGCAGGGCTTTCGAAAGTGCGTATTTTACTGTGAACACCCTATTGCTCTGGAGTTCCCGATGCCGCAGAAGTTAAACGAGGTGATCCAAACACATCCATCGACTAACTGACGAACCCCACAGGGGAAGATTATCTGTAGCACAGTGTAGCCGCCCCTCCGAAGAAAAAAATACCTAATATAAGTCAGAAGTTAAAGCCTCATGTCGGATGCTTTCAACATGATATCAAGCTGTAAATAATAGCATGTATCTTTAAAATATCGCCGCACATATATTTTGCTTGAGAAAAGAGAGACTAAATAGAAATAGCATTTAGTTAGTCGTTTTAGTGCGGTATCTGATTTTCTGTGTATTCAGCCGATATTACTTTTTTTGGATATATTTTTTTTTTTGCTTCACTAAAAATATTGGAATTTCAGTCCGTATTTCAGATGATGTAGTTTCCCGTATGCTCGGTCGTAAATGAAATCTTACCGCGAACAGAAATTTTCTATGCACAATGTCACAGCCGGCAAGTGCATGCATATGTATCGACATACAAATAAAATATCTGCCTTTAACAAATCACTTCTAAAATGATTCCGTACATAAATACCGGTAACGGACTACGTACGGGGCTTCGTGATAACGGTTAGCACCGCCATTTGATGGCGTATTTAAAGTTTAGAACATCTCTTGTCCTACACCCCCCCCCCCCCCCCCACCGGAATAGCTTTTCAATTTGTTTCTGTCACTTTTCCTCTGTCAGTTTAAGATGAACGATTACAACTTAAGAATAATATGATAAGACGTTAGGCATAAATCCACAAACCTCCGGGAGCACCCGAGCCCTCTCACTGGGTTACATTGATAAGATCGATTAGGCTTGTTAGCCACGTAAGAATGTAAACTATCTAAACAAAAAAAATCGTACAGCAATGACGCATGCGTAGACTGTCACTTGAGATACGCGAATCTACATTGTATAACAGCTCGTCCATTACGAAGACGTAGTTTCTTCCGATTTCCTTCTAGACTCTTCGACTACATTGTAATGTACAAGTTATAATTTTTTTTATTGACAACCTCTTTTGACCAGCGAACCATAACCAGGTTCACCTGTTACAAATCACTTGGCCAAACGATCTACAGAATTGCTATAATGACGTCAATTTCGATTCTTCCCTCGAATGGTCGACGCTATTACCAATGCTGGAAACGGTTGTTTTGGGATTTTTTTTTCTCGATCACCACTACCAACGCGCGTAACACAACTACTCTGTACGTAGCTCGAGAAACGCGGATTGGTTCGGCGAGATTAAAAATTTCCCCGGAGTGGTCCCGGTCGCTATCGGCGACAACTATAGGCGGTTCACGGTCAAATGAGCACTTTTGAAAGCCCTACTCAGATCTACTTGTAAACACGTTGTGTGTACTTCCACCTTATGTAAAATTAACATTGCCGTGGGCCTCGACATTTTACTCACGCTTATTCATGCTTCGGTCAAGTAAAACTGTAAAATTAGTATAAAAGTAAATATTGTACAAATTTGCTCATTTTTACTCTTCGATACATAAAAGAAAAAAACTGCAAGCGTGAGAAATCATTTAAGTTATCACAAATGGTTACCTAACACTTTTTATTCGTTAATAGATGCAACTACTTTCCCCTCCGTCGTTACCAACTTTACTAGGCGCATATCACTGAGTGCGCTCGTTAAAATGTACGCAGGTAGGGGCCGTGAATTATTACTAATGTTGATTTCAAAAGTGCTCACTTTGTTGTGAACAGCCTTTAATAATCTGTGGACACATTCGGTACCAAACTCTGCCGCAGAAGTTGTTGGCGCGTTGTCTTCGAACTAACAAGTAGGTCCGTCGATCCAATCCCGGCTAAGCAAAGAAATGCCACTTATACGTTTAAGTTAACGTGACTTTAGCACTTAAGTCTCGCATAAGGCCTCGCTAGTTGTCATATGGGTCTCGTCGTACACAGTTGCGTGTATTCTAATTTTAAAAAAATAATTATATATTTCGAAGTAAATTACATTTTTTTCAGGACAGAAACTAAAGCCGATATTTTGTTACCAATTTATACATTTTATTACTGAAAGATAAATGCGCTCGTCGAAAAGTTTCGAAAGCAGCGAAAATCACTGCAAACAGCCCTCTATTAACGATATTAATTCTTATGTAAAACAGTGATTTAAACTAATAATAACTTTTTACCAAGAAAAATTTTTCGCGCCTTTACAATACAATGTATGTGAGGGAAGAAAAACTGCAATATGTGTTGCTGGATACTGTGTAGCCTAAACAAGTACGTGTCATATATTTTGGATCGTGTTCGATTAAGCCAATGCAGCAAAAAAAAAAAAACATCACGAATACGGGTACGTTCTCAGGCATGGGTTCTTCCACAAAAAAAAAAGGTTCTACTGAACCCGTTAACAAACTCTTGGAGTGTGTAGAACATACGCGAAGTTTTCTTGTCTATATTTTAGACAGCATGTTAAGTCGACGATAATATTTCCCGCCTACTTCCAGTCGGGCGACACAAGCAAACCCCGCCTTGCGCTTCTTCACATGGAGTCACTGGGAACCGCAGCGCGACCAAACCCGAAGGTCACGCACGAACTGTCGGTCCGGCGACCAACAGGCAGCGTAAGCGCGGGGAAACAGCCGAAAATCGAGCAACATTCGTAGGTCAGTGGTAGAGAGACGCAGGCGTGGTGTGTGTGTCACGTGACGTCTTCTGTCCTTGTGTGTCTGGCAACAGGAGGCTTTTGACTCGCCTTTCCTTTCACACCTCCTAACCGCCCCCCGCCCGGACCGTAACGGCGTTCCGCTGAGTCAGCGGAGACAATGAGGTCGTTGTGAAGACGACGAAGAGAAGAGGAAGAGACGAGCTCGAGTTTAGATGGGGGGGGGGGAGGGAGACGTGATGTCACATGATCGCGTCCATCCGCGGCCGGCGGAAATTGGGGATTCTCTTCGCCCCCTCCATATTACAGACGCCAAAGTTTCAAGCGTTCAGTGTCAGCAGCTGATAAAGTACGATATACAAAAAGGGGGGTAAGGGGAAGTGGGATACAAGGAGAAAAAAAGAGAGGTAGGGACATTTGACACAGGAGAAGTAGGAATGGAGGGGGAAAAAAAATCAACAAAGGCGGGCTGACTCGAGCTTTGTGCGGCGCGCGCGGAAATTACTACAAGCTCTTCATCTCGTAACATCTTATTAAAACTGAAATTGTTAACTTAGAAGGAGATTTGGCTCCCAGTGGAACATTACACCTGACTGTACAACGTGCAAAAAAAAAAAAAACTAGTACATACACAACCAAAGTCAACAGAAAAAATACGAGTTATGTCTCATATTAAAAGAAACAGCACTGTAAAATATGTCCTAAAATTACTATTTAATTGCCCATACAAACTAATAGAAAATACATTTTATGTTCAGTTTTAAAAATTATAACTTCCATGACTGAAATGGCCGTGCATGAAATCGATTATAAAAAATATTTTCAACACTGTTACCAATTTTTTATCACATGAAACCAGAGTAGCCATTATGATTTTTTTTGCAAAATGTGTATTCTGAAGCATTTAGAATGGAAATATGTTTAAAGTTCAATTAAAGAAATACTTTCACTAACTGAGCTAGCAAAATATTTTTCAGCGTTACAAAATATATTCATTCTTCTTTCCTATCGTACTTCCGACAAACTTGGTTGTGTATGTACTACCTTTCCATTAGTTGCGCGTGTTGAACAGTTGGGAGTTGTGCTACATTTGAAGCCACTCTACTGTGCCTCTGCCCTAAAATGACATGGTCCATGAAACAGGCTCCTTGTTTTATACAAATTGGCGTAAGAAATATAGCAGTAGCGTATTTATGTTTCAAAGAAGAATTGGATTCACTTGAGTATTTAAGTGTCCTGAAAGAGGAAATTGAGGAGGGCCATCGAAAGTCATTATACAGCGTCTGGGTTATTTTGTTGCCAAATCGGAAGAAATTTTTATTTTGGAAATTATAGCTACAAGTAATTATTATTATTTTTTTAAAATCTAAATGCGAACCGGGTTTGATTCCCGGCGGGGTCGCTCCCGGATTTTCGCACGCGGGGATCGTGACGGACGATTCCTCGGGGATCTTCCGCTTTCCCCCGCTCTTGCAATCCGACGCTGCATCGTACTCACAGTTCTCAAGACCAGGATAGTGAAGAGTCAGCTCAACCTCTCCGCTCACTTTGCTTTCCTCCCAGCCACACTGAATGGAGTTACTACAATGCTAAATGTCTACTATTGGTTATGAGTAGTCCAGGGCGTTTCGGATGAATGGAGCAGTGGAGGTAGTGTACAATGACACACGTGAAACTTACGTATACTTGAATAATGTCTACCGTAGTACTGAAACACAACGAGAAATGAAAAAGTTTCTTTATATTTTTCATTAACGAAACACGCGTTCTCATTTATTAGCTCTATCTTATCACGTCGTAAGTCGAAATGCACCGGATAATTGTTATATACAACATTTCAAGAAAAATTTTGCACCACCGGAATGCCTGACTACGTTGCTCACGGCCCAAGACTAAGTACGGGATAGTATTCACGCTGTTTGTAGATAATACCAGACTTGGCGTATGTATTGTAATGTAAAGAAGGTCCCAGAGAACATCCTCTTGAAGGTGTATATACAGAATGTTCGGAAATTAAACGCCCAGACTAAGGGAGTTGGTTCCTTATGAAAAATAAAGGAAACCGTAGGCCTATGAAAACTGGGTTTTGAAAAGGTATTTTTGCCGAATGCCTCGTACGGTGCTTACAGAGTCCGCAGCAAAAAGGTTGCAGAGACACGTGCGTAATGCTAGCAGTCCTCGGTCTGTGCCCACTGTTCGGCTTGAGGGAGTGATACGTCAGCACATCAACGACATGCCTTGCACTAGTACACGCTTCATAGGGCGCCCAATTGATGTGTCCTATTCAACCGTGTGGGGCGTACTGTGGGGTAAATCGTAGCCATCCCTACCGCTGGCAGAAAGTATTCAACAAAAATACTTTATCACAGGCTCATATCTCCTTTAATATTCTGTTTAGGTATATGGTGTCCTATATATATATATATATTTTCGACTTTATTTTTCATAAGTTTAGGCGTTTAATAAGAGTGCTTTAACGTATATAAGATAAAGAATCCGTAATTGTAACTTGAATACCCCGTGGGTTCGGTTTATTATTATTGCAAACCGGCCACAGGTTTGTAAACAAAGTAAAGTAAACAGACGGAAAACGATAATAGCGGCGCTGCACCGTGAAGGCGCGAGTTACCTTGTGAGATGCACGGACCACGACCCGTTAATTTCCGCAGCCTGACCATTGCGGAGTGGGTGTGGGGTTATCGGCGGAGAAGGGGAGACTGGCAGGGTTGTAAATAACATCGCGCAGGCAGGCAACTGCCGGAAGAAGAAAAGAAGCGCAGAAGAAGAAGGCGAAGGAGAGAGCTGGACACCGCCTCTGGTTGCCCCGTGGGATAGTACCTATGTTCATACAAAAAAAAAACATCTCTGTACCACAAACATGGAATTATCGTACTATCACTAAAAATTATGGTACGGTGGTATAGGCTGTTCACGATAAAAAGAGCGCTTTTGAAATCAACCTTAGAAAAAGTCACTGCCCCTGCCGGCATAAATTTTAACGGGCGCCCTGAGTGGCATGTGCCCAGTGAAGTTGGTAACGATGGACACTCGGTAATAAGTTCCGTATTAACGTCGAATAAAAAGCGCTGGGAAAAGATTTGAGAAAACTAAAATAATTTGTTTTACTTTCTGTATTTTTAATGCATATAAGTGTATGAATAAGCAAAACTAAAATATTAATTTTTCTAATCATTTCACGGTTTACTTGGCCGAAGCACGAATAACGTGACCAGACCCTTGACAAAGTTCATTTTGCATATGGCGGAAGTATACGGAATGTGCATACAAATAGATCTTTAGCAGGGCTTTCAAAAGTGCTCACTTCACCGTGAACAAGAATCACACTCAACACAAGAACAGTGCACAACAAATTATTACATTGTTTCAATACGAGTTCGTAAATGCATTCCAGACCAAACAGGTTCACAAAAGTAAGCAAAATTTCTAGCGTTTTTATGTTAAAAATTACATCACCATATTACTTCCATTTAATTGGACATGTCCCGGGTAACTGCAGGCGATAATGAAGTAAGAGAGCTGACAGTGTGATATCAACAGCGGCACCCAATGTCGCATCACTTGTGTGTCAGACGCACTGAAAATTAGTGCGATATAAATATTTAGCCAATGCTACCAACTTGTCAAGCGCAAACCCATGTGCAGTGACTACGTGTATCTGCAGTTGGTGCACTGCGGTCGATTTCTGTTGTGTTGGAAGACTTTCCAAATGATGTATGTAAGCCTATAGTATAAAACTGAACCCACGAAATTATCGTCACAAAACAAGTTGTAGTGCAATAATTCTGCTAAAAACTTGCATTAAAATACGCTGCACATACACACGAGGTTGGATCAATTAAAGAAAAGTACTCTTGATAAAATTTTCCTGTATGACAGAGGTATTTATTTACATTTATCACGTGGTTTATCCAGAGGTGCTACGCTTATGCCTCTGGCAAATCTCATACTGCATGGGTACCAGAATAGCTTTCGCAGTCCTTCCGTTGCCACATTATGAAACATCTTCACTATATTGTGTTCACTAATTATTACATTCCCCTTTCGAAGTTTTGGATAGTTTCCTCACATTAATGCTCTATCTTTTACCTGTTACAATTGTTCCCCTTTCGTCCGTTTTTGTGTAACATAGTTCTCCACGTATCCAGGGATGGCATATGTTGTTGTATTGTATACTTGTCTTTCACTATTTCCTGTCACAGTTTGTACACTTTTCCTGAAATTAATAAATATTATAGATCAGATCAAATTCAATCTTCATTACAGTCCGAGTTCGGCCCCAGATGATTCCAATTTGTCTGGGTCACTGAAGACATATCTTCTTGGCTGGCGTTTTCAGAATAACTCAAATGTGTACAGGATGGTATACGCTATTCACACTAAAGTGAGCACTTTTTTGAACCCTCTCATTAAAAATAATAGTCGATAAATATATTTTGTTACAGCCTCAAGACGTTAACTTTCGGGTCCGGTGAAATATATACACTGTGTTTATTACTTACATGGCAATATTTACTTAAAAAGGCGGTTAAATTATTATATATGGCTGAAAGTAGAAAGTAACTAGGGCGTCAAAAGTGCTTACTTTACCGTGAACAACCTATACTTAAGAGTATGCAGTTTCCAGCACGTTGAAAAAGGTGAAAGTAAAAATAAGTAAATCAAGCACGAGGAGAAAGTTTATTCTAACGAATACTTGATTCCGAAGGAGGAAAAAATCTCTATAAAACATACGAACTAGGTTCATTGCAGGATCAGACAACACAAACAGAAAAGCGAGCTGAATGTTTTACGGCAATCAACTAAGCTCACAGCAATGTAAAAATCACACGGTTTTTTTGCCTCACTTTACGATATTTCTTTGTGTACTTAATCGTGCCTGTAGAGACCTATGCAAAATTTTGCCCATTTTATTTCACTACTAAATATGACGGCGCATATTCCGGGTTACCTACTAAAGATCAACGCATTAACAACCAGAAGAATTTTAGAGCTTACGTAGGCCTACTCGATAAACCAGAATAATTTTACCAAAATTTTTGGCCACAGGCACTGCTTTAGAAAAGCTTCCATTTAGGTGAGCTCCCAGGAATATACTCTGACGTAAAATGAATCCACCGCACTGTCATTTCTTCCTGTATTTTCAATCATTTCTTTTCCCATTGCATTTTATAACTAATTTACCTCCCTCCCCCTTAGACTCCTTTTTATTCAACCTTTACACTTATTTCTTCGAAAACAAAACAGCGAGTAAATTTGAAACGTAATCACATAAATTATAAAAATTATTAGCCCTATTTTTAATAAACATTCACTTACATTATATGATACGAAAATATAATATACAAAAATGTATGTAGCTGAGCTATGAAAGAAGAAAAGCTTTTCATTTTAAATATATTCTTCCTACTGTAGCACAGTGATGAGCAAAGTTACTAAATTGGTTGAAATGAGACAAGTCGTGAAATTTCATGTTTGATCATTGCACTCATCCCTGAGTGAGCACTTCTGAAAGTCTTCTTATTTGGAATAATATTCAATAAATATATTTTATTTCAGCACTAAACGTTAACTTCCAAGTGCATTAGAATATTCCCCCTATGTTCATTACTTGCATGATAATATTTATTTTTAAAGGTGGTTAAAGAATAAAAAATGGCTAAGAGGAAAAAGAAACTAGGGCCTAAAAAATGTTCACTTTACCATGACTAGCCAATAAGCGATGGAACATGCGAGGGCATTAGACAGGATCTATATAATTATGTGCTACATTATAGAATCAAATCAGGAGTGTTAGGGGAGCCTGCAAATGTACAAAGAATAATCAAGATGAGTCGGATACCCTGTGCAATACACCAATCAGCCGTTTCAGTTCATAAACGCCTGGTAAAAAGTGATTTGGAAGCGTGTAAGAAAAAAAAACGATCGTACGTAACATTTAACATCTAGCGATAATCAACAAAAAACAGTGGTGACTTCTGTTACTAATGATGATGCATAGCATAATTAAAAAGGCCGATGACTCAACGATCAGCCTGTTTTTTATCGGTTACCAAGCGCCGCAAGTGGACTTGAACCACTCTTCGGTTACTGCGAACATATGGACGCTTACAATGCACTGAATAATTTGAAATCTTGAAAAATGACGATGGAAATATTTAAAAATACTTTGCACATAAAGTAGTGGGTCCGGTTCTTGGCCGGCTGCATTGGCGAGGTCGATTCCCCCCGTGAATTACTTCCCGAATTTGAAGCAAACGCGGGCGCAATTTCGTAAAACTAACAGTACCCATACTTTAGATTAAAATCTTTGTTAGCCACGAGAAATTATACTTAGTATTTTGTGGCAGGAAGCGCACTTCAAAACTGTCACTTCAGTAATTACGTATTTTATAATTGTAATTTTGCTTGTAACGTAACAGAAAATGAATAATTTACCAAATCGAAATCATAGAATCACAGTAAGTTGGATAATAGCGTTTTGCATCTCATTATAGGCGTATACAAAATAACATGTGATTAAGAAATGACTTTCCTAAATTTGTATTTATACATTGTAATTGCGATCCCATCACGGGTACGAAACAAGTAGCTACAGACAAGCGTCACTTGTTTCAAAACGAAGAACTGGCACACGCCCTTGATCTAGCGGTGCAGTACCTCGAAACTTTTTTTAACGAGCGTGCGCTAATCGGTAATCTGTCCAAACAATCGACCGGGCGAGTTGTAGCCGCGGTCAAGGTCGCACAGGGCTGCACCGCCCGGAAGAAATCCTGGAGTCCGCCCAGAAAAAAAAACGACGATCGGTTCTGGGCCCGCGGCTGTTGAACTCCCCGAATAACGGGACTCCACCCCATAGTCTCTTTCCCCTCCTTAAAAAAAAAACCTGGACGGAACGAAATACCAACCCCTCCGTCTTCTACCACGGCCCGAGCACCTTTACCTTACCCTATCCGACACTCCCCTCTACAACCAATAACAAACTCATCAGCAATTCGATCTTACCTCATCCTCTGTGATGGAATATGCGCTCACGATGGCCCCCACAATGACGGAAACTTGTGTGCAGAAGCTCGCGTCGATGTAACAATTATCTGGAGCGATGATTCTTCAACGCGTATGGTTGGGTGGCAAGAGGAACCATCAAATTATAATATCGACGTTTAAAAAAATTATGCTGCACTCAGTACTGGAAGATTCTGTCACGCGTGTGGTAAAAATTACACTCAAAATATAACTGCACAGCAACATGCATTTAAGAGCTAATGCAAAATACCTCGTATAACCTCCCTTCCCATGGTTAATAACAAGCCAGCGTTGTTTTCAAGCGTCACAAGAAATGCATATTTTTGTTTTGTAAAGACAGACCCGTGGAAATAACTTCGACAGCCAGGCGTGTATGAATGAGGAGAAGTCGGAGGGGGCTGGGGTTACAAAGTTTTTATTTTCATCGCCGGGTCTCACTTAATCCCGAAGTAAGGAGCGGAACTCTGAAGGGGAGTCGAGACGCGCCGATAATGACGCAGCGCGGCGCACGTCCACGGCGCATGCGTGCAGACGCCTCCTCTCCTCTTTTCCCTCCTTCTCTACGCGAGGGGCAGACCTTCCATCCTTGCGCAGGTTGAAGAAGTAGTAGGGATGGAGGGGAGAGGGCAAAATAGGGCTGTTATATAGGTGTAGAGAAGAGGGAGAGCGCACTGTCTTCCCCCTCCCTGCCCTACCAATCATTCAAACGGCGTCTGTTTTTTTTCCGCGCCGACCAGGCGGCCAGTAGACGCCCTGACGTCGGACGAAGTGGAGTGTTGGTGGTTGTGCGTTCTATCATTACATTTCTAACTCGGTCTCGTCCCCGAGAAGTGACTAGTAGTAAGACACCCAATTAAAAATAACCTATGTTACTTTCGGACTAGATAAACTTTATCCATTCCAAGTTGTCAGCAGTTAGAAATCGAAGCCATTGAGCTTGCTAGACAGTTTTATATCGTGCTTGCGACAGAAAATAGTTCCAACGGTACTTCGTAATAAACAAGGTCAAACTTTTACTAATTGAAGTAAATATTTACGTCTTTTGATGCTCTATAACATTAAAATTCTCTGTGTGCTTGCAAGCAGGGAAATATTTTTATTTCTTGTTTTGCTTCGGGGTTAAAACGCATCGTTGTGCAAGATGGTGATCGTCGAACATCGTGCACAAAGAGGTTAAATAGAACATGTTTTATTAGAAATTTTGTTGTGTCGCGTCTTCTAAACGGCATATAACAAACACACCTATGTAGGATAAGTGTCAGTTTCTCGACTGTTCTCTGCGACTTTTATTTGTAGAGTACAAATGATGCGTTTCCCATCAATATTTTTACGTTACAAAAACGTGCAGCATCATAATTTCCTTTCACAGTGCCACTGTTGGAAGTTCCATTGACGCGCCTTGCCGACGGGAAGACTGCACGAAAGCCGATACCTTTTCCGTAGAGACAACGACGGACTGGTTTGATTCACCACGCTCGTGTCGCCCTTATTGCTCCATGGCTTCCAGACTTCGAACACGCAAACATTGGAATGCCGGGCACCCTCGGTACGACTGAGGCAACAATTACACAAAAATATCAGGCAAAAACCAATTAAACCTCTTTCCAAAAAATAACTTAAAAGACGGGCAATTTATTGACAATCGAAACGGTTAGCTTTTCGTTACATTTAACCATGAAAATTTTATATTTTGAAGTACACAGAAAAACGTATTAGAAATTAACAAGTAGGTACGTTACACGATCATGAATAATGCTCGATGAATTAATTAACGAAAAGCATAAAAATGTGTAACCAAGACTTTAAAATTGACATACTATGACTAAGCACAGGACTCTTCCAATTAAGTTGACTGGTACACTTTGCAACTAATTTCTTGGCATAATTTTTTGATGCGATTGTCGATTTAGAATGTCTGATAGCATCTGGCTTCTATTTCCATACTCTCGATACTGACACCGTGTAGTTTTTTGTGTTGCAGTCGCCAGTCACGTTGTTTTGTTCACCCAAAAAAAACATACAATTCTACTTTTCCTAGTAAAAGCGACAGCGTGATACACACGCGCCCAAGACTCATATTTACGTTAAAAAATATTTAATTTCTAAACACTATGTCAGAATACAATTCTGATATAACTGAACATAGCTATGCCCTCTCAGTAGTTTACTTTTACATACATATACATTATACATAACTTAAATAGTTTTTCCCTTATGCAATAAAGATTTTGCAAGCGTTTGGCTTTCCGACCGTAAAATCACATGCAAGAGGCAGCTGATTATTGAACATATTTAAATATCCTGACGCCTTAACGATCAGAACGGAATGCCATCGTACACCGTACACAACGTACATTTGCTCGTAGTAGTCCAATAGATATATAATAGTGAATTTACAAGCAATTTCCAAACACTTGGGGGGGGGGGGGGGATAAGTGCAGAAGAAATAATAACTCCACCAATTAAAATTAGGATGCACTAAAATATACCTACTATTTGCGAGCCACCGCAAACATCCCACTTGCAAACTGCCTACCTGCTTTAAGTTAATGTGTTTGTTTTAATTTTGTACGTATCATGCAGAAACGTTCTTTCCTCTCGTTTACTGTCCAATGCGCCTGACACGCGTAACATACGTTATCAGAATATTGAAATATTGATATCTTGAAAGGCGAATTCTAGAGACTATTGGACGAAGGGACTTGCCCCGGATTTTGGTTTGGATGGGGGAAAAAAAAAAAACCGTTAAAAAGTGTTCACTATATAAACAAGCAAGAACTTAGTAAACATATTAATTATTCGCGAAATATTACATCCAGAAAATGGTAAATTAGTTTGCCAACTACAACTGTTATACATATATTTTTAACGTGTTGCTGTTGCCTTTTACAGTATACTGTGCTGATAAGCGCTCACCCATGATGGCGTGCACGCATGTTTTTCTTCGCCACGGTTAGCACCGAGAGGTCAGTATTCAAGTGGCTCTTGGCTTGTTGTAAGAACATTTCTTTCAGTCCTTTTTCATTCTAAAGACACTTAAATCCTAGAATGAAGTAAACAATTTATGCATTATTCTTACTGGCAATTCTATAAAATGTTTATAGAGACCTTTTCCTTTGGAGGTGGCACATGCCCACCCCCTGGGCGCGCCTCTGATTCGACATGAATACTACTTGCGTCATGTTTACGGAAATTTAATGCAAATCTCGGCAACTCTATTTACAGACTATAGGCCCATGCGCGCTAGAAAAACAACTAACCATGCATCATTCACTGGTGTTCACACTATTCCCGGAATTAGTCAACAATTCGGAGTTTAAAAAATATATATAACCCGCAAGAAATATAACAGCACACATTCTACCAAGAACAGAACGTGAGAATAGTTAAACAGATGACGTGACGCAGCTATAAGTTGACATATCGCGTAAAACATAGACACAGACAAGATTTATATTATCTACGCGAAAGCTGAAGCACGTTCACGTTCAAACTCTCACATCCAGAATTTAATTTAATTTGATTTAATTTAATTTCACGTCTATCTTAACTTACAACTGCTCTGCGACGTATACCGGAACATAGCGACAACGCAAATTTTACGAAACTAGAGCCAACTCGACCAAGCTAGGTGTGAAGCTGAGAACGGGTTGTACTCGAGCGCTAGCGTGGCTGTTGGCAGGGGAAGAACAATAGCGAGTATAGGCCGTTCACGGTAAAGTGAGTACTTCTTGAAGCTGTTTTATCAGACATAATGACCAATAAATACATTTCATTATGGCCTCGGACTTTTGGTTTTGGGTACGGTGAATGTATACACTGTGTTTATTACTCACATGGCTGGGTCTACATTAACAAGTGGTGGAAGGCTACAAATTGGTTGAAAGAAAAACGTAACTAGGGCTTCAAAGTGTTCAATTTACCGTGAACAGCCTATAAGGGAAATGCAATACCTTTACCCGCTACGCAAAGCGCCTGTATAGGCTATTCACGATAAAGTGAGCACTTTTAAGGCCCTTCCAAATATTTCTTTGAAGCCAGTTTTTGTCTTTCCGCCACTTTTTAATATCAGCATTGTCATGTAACTAATAAATACGGCGTATACTTTCACCACTATCTAAAGTTAATGTTGCAATAAAACATATTTATTATTGGTTAATGCCTATTTGGAGGTTCACTTTATCGTGAACAACCTATACACCTATCAACGTGAGGCCACTGTGGCTGAGCGATTAGCACGCTCGCCTCCCACAACGGCGAACAGGGTTCAATCCCCGCCCAGGTCACCGGATTCGTGCCGGACGATGTTGTTGGTCGGCGGGTTCTCTCGGGGATCTCCCCCCCCCCCCCCCTTAATTCAGGCGCCGCTCCATATTCACTTCAATCACCCGCATCGGCTCTCAAGACCTCGCTGTTAAGAGCCGCCCAAATCACTTCACTCACTCACCTATCGACGTGTATTTAAGCAATTTCTACATACTGAAGCCTCAACATGGCAACACTGTGCCACAACTACACCTGACGAGAGTAGCCGCTCGCTCTATGTTATCCTGCACTGTGAGATAGGTTTGCTTGAGCCAGCCAAATAGTTGTTTTTATATAATCAAACAAACTCATACGGTTGATTTCACCAAATGTTTTGTTGTCGGGCGTATTTTGCTAGCTCAAAAAACATGGTTTGTTTGAAATTTGTATTTGGTTTACTCCACAAAATATTTCGTTAAAGCAGCTATATCTTTATTTGGCCATATCCTATAAACACACGTGTGATTGGCTCTACCAAACCTTTCTCTCAGTGATGGATAATGAAGGGGTAAGTAAGAGAAAAGTGAAGGGAGATAAAGGTTGTTCTCGATATAGTGGACACTTTTGAAATTAACCTTAGAAAATGTCACTGCTGCTACCGGCACATATTTAACGGGCGCACTAAGTATCATGCGGCCAGTACAGTTGGTAACGATGGATAGAAAGTAGTTCGATATCTTAACGTCGAATAAAAAGAGTTAGGTATCCATTTGGAATAAATTAAATTATTTCTTCCACTTTCTGCTTTTTTTATGCATCGAAGTGTAAAAATGAGCATGTTTGTAAAATATGAACTTTTCTTATAATTTCACATTTTCACTGGACCCGCTCATGGATAAAGTGACGAGGCACTGGCCAGTGTTAATTTTACATATGGTGGAAGAATACGCAACGCGCATAAAAGTAGATCTGAAGCAGGACTTTCAAAAGTGCAAATTTTAAAGGTGAACAGCCAGCCTATACCGGCGTGGCATTGTGTAATTCGCATATTTTCCGGATGCACACCAGGCTTGGTCGTGTAGTAGCCTGAGTGTGAGTCTGCCTGAACACCCGAGCTCACGGGGAGTCTGCCAGCAACGCTTCCACGTCACGGACTGGCGGACGAGTGTCTCGCCATTCCTAAATGCGTGACCGCCATGACGCGCACAGACGCTGGCACCTCACAATGTCGCTGGTTCAACGTTATAGGCTGTTCACCGTCAAGTGAGCACTTTTTAAGGCCCTCCCAACAAGTTTTTCTCACTAATAAATATATCATATTGCATTCTTGGGCGTTAACTTATGAGAGTGGTGAAATGCATACACTGTGATTATTGGTCACATTGCAATGTTTATAGTAAAAGGTGAAGGAGGATAGAAATTTGGTCAAATAAAAAAATTTAGAATGGCCTTTAAAAGTGCTCACTTTACCGTGAACAATCTATAGCTGCATTCGCCTTCGCAACTTGTCCTTAAAGTGGAGAAATCGCATACATCTCGGATTGTTTACAAATTTTGACATCAAAAAAATGGGGAGTGGCTGTGTTGGGGACACAGCCGTTTGTTTTACCGTTGACGCGCTCGGAATAATTGCTGTTTATTTTACGTTCCCGGCACCGCTTCACTCGATCATATGGGGTTTTATGGGTATCACTGGATTGCATTTGATATGCACTTTCCAACCCTATACGATTTCTGTATTTCGACTTGGCTTTTTGACGAGTATAGGCCAAAATTGTGTTAAGTTTTCTTAATTTTTTACATTAAACGCATACAATTTCACCATAACCACGCCGCACAAATGTTTTTATACATGCAATCGATTGATCTTGACGATAGCTGTAGATTGAAACTTAAATGAGCGTCGTAGCTTCTCCTAGACAAAAGTTATACTACGCGGAAACGCAGAAGTTTTATGAGACGCGGTGAAACGAACTAAAGATTGCCCCCTCCCTCTCCCCCCGCGATGCTTCACAGTCCTCACTCAACGCGTAGCATATTCTTTGATCCTTTAGCAATCGAGTGGGGTAATTGAATTTTGAATGTAGACTATAGATTCGGAGCTGCAATGCCAAACTGTTTCCCCCGATTTTATCATCGGATTTTCTGGATTGCCTCCCACTATGGTTGCAAATTTAAAGAAGTATTCACGTTAAAACAAAACACACAGCTTGACATTAAATACAGGTCTACGTTCCAGAATTTTAAAACGTGTACGGTTTCCGTTATATCCGCATTTTCCCATGGGGTACAACAATTGTTAAATAATGAGGGAGCGTTTGATTACGTTTACAAATGTGAAATGAGTACCTGCAGAAAAATAAGTTGAATTTCAAGATAACTACCCCGTAAAATGTAATGTTTGATTGCTCTCTAGATCTGTTATCACTACAACTTCAGTACACTGACAATGTTCGTATATTTGCACATAGCCTATTTCTGCACACACCTACCAATGAATACAAGTCATGTCAGTATTATTTTAGAAACGCAGCCACAAACTATTAGCTCCTTCAACTTGAAGCCTGTATGCCGTAAGGGCAAATATATACATACTAACACCGTCTTCCTTACAAAATATTGTACAGTCCTTGCCAAATATCGTACAGCCCATCTATTCATTTTTATTTTTTAGTCACGTATACAGAAACATATGGGACAAAAATTATATTACTATAAAATAATCAACATACGTTTTCGGTAAACGTAAAGAGCTCTATGAAGAAAAAATGAAATAAAGACCTGGCGAAAACGAAGTGCAACATTCGAAAACATGTTCCCTTCTTCATAAAAACATACAGATGTTTCGTATCCAACCTGTCAATGAAATGCTCCCTTCTTCATAAACACATAATACAAACGTTTCGAACCTGGCCTGTCGGAAGCGATAATTTTGGATAATAATTTTGCCGAGTGTTGAAAGTATAACATAAACTGTTTATAAGGCGATTCAAGGCCTTTTTCTGTAGAGATAGCTACTGCGTGACTTTTTTTAATGGATGAAATTATTTCCTGCATTACGTCACACCATCTGTCGACAGCCCACACTGGTTTTGTATTAAGTAAAGATATTCACACATTGGGACTGACTACGTAAAACCACTTCGAACGCCCGATTATGCGCGACTTTATCGTACGACTTGATTCCGCACATTGAGACAGAATTAATCAGATGCGATCTGCCATTGTACCCCTAAATGCCGCTGTAAGGTGCATTATCATTTTGCGCTTTTCTAAACAGAAGTGATTAGTGAACATGTCAATTGTACTTAGAGAAAAAAAAATGTGTTAAAAAATTGGGTTTGGCTGTGTTGGGGACACGGCCGTCTGTTTTACGTGAATACGTCTACGTTGACGCGCTCGGACTCCTTAATGTTTTTTTTTTTTTTCGTTCCCGACACCGCTTCACTCTATCATATGGAGTTTTATGGGTATCATTGGATTGATTTTGAGATCCTCTTTCCAACCGTATACGATTTCTGTATTTCGACTTGGCTTTTTGACGAGTATAGGGCGAAATTATGTAAGTTTTTTAAATTTTTTACATTAAACGCATACAATTTCACCATAACCATGCCGCGCAAACGTTTATACACGCAATTGATTTATCTCGACGCGAGCTGTCGGTAGAAACTTAAAGGAGCGTCGTAGCTTCTCCTAGTCGAAAGTTATATTAGGCTGAAGTTATGAGACACGGCGAAACGAACACAAAATTGCCCCCCCCCCCCCCTCTTGAACGATGCTTCACAGTCATCACTCAATGAAACATAATATTTGATCCTTTGGCAATCGAGTGGTGTAATTTAATTTTGAATGTAGACGATATACTCGGAGCTGCAATGTCACACTATACCCCCGATTTTATCATCGGATTTTCTCGATTGCCTCCCACTATGGTCGCAAATTAAAAGACGTATTCACGTAAAAATGGCAAAGGAGTTGTCGAAGGAGGAGTGAGGGGGGACAACCAAGTACACTTGAAGCGTGAATGAAATTGCAGTGGCCGTGTTTTTCGTCCCAATGCCCCAAAGGCTTCAGTCGAAGAAACGACCGTTTTATAAATTGTACTCATTAGTCACTTAAGTCAATAGTCATTGTATACAATCAGGGTTGTCTGCTGCGTGAAAGGACCGTACGAATAAATAACGTAAACGTCGACCCTCGTCATGAGGGCAACAGCCAATGAACAAATAACAGCACATGTTCATAGAATGAATGTTGGTTAAGTAACTATATTAAATATTGTTTGCCAGAGCTTTGTCGTGTCAGAAACACACATATAATGATACAAAAACATAAAGACACAAAAATGGGTCACGATTAGCTGCTGATAATAAATTTTCACAGAAGGAATTAAGAAAATAGCCTCAGAAGAAACACGATAGTACTTCTCGCGGATGCATCATCGAAAGAGGGAATAACGAGGGTAATTACGTATTTAACGCAAAATAGCTCTGGAGGAAACAACACAAAATTATACAGTACATTTCCTACGATATAACAGTATGTGTTATTTTCATGTAGGCTGACTAATGACGAATCTTAACTTTTTATTTTTATTTTACGTACGTTTTTATGTTATATTTGCACGTCTTTAACCGAAATTAAAATAAAATTAACCTATATACGCTAACTAAAGTCTAATTGCCATTTGTCACTTTATTTTCGTCGATGAGAAACTAACGTGTATAGCACAATTCAGTCTAGTTATATTCCTGGAAACATTACGCATACACAACAAAAAAGGCGACTAATCTACCGTAAACAGGATTACATATTATCTGGAGTGAAGTCTTACATACTTACATAAGTATTTTTTACTTCGTTATCACGAGCAGGACAAAGCGAGAAATAAGACCACGTCAAACTCTCTAAGGGAAATGAAAGTCTCTTAAACAATCAGACAGTCGCGTAATAAATGACAGAAAGTAATAGTCTGATGAAGGCCTCCCTCGCCGGCGACAAGGACGCTCGACAGAGAGCTAGCTGGTAGAAAATAAAAAAAGCTTACGCACAGCGCAGTGGAGCACGACTTCCTTCGCTAAACCAAACAGGAAATGGTAGTTGCCTAGGGCGCCAGCCGTTTTAACTGCCCCTCCAAGTGCAATCTTTCCTGCCATAAACTATCCTGGACTTTATACTTCCCTAGTGTCGGGTGGAGAACAAACATTTACTGTCTCACATTTCAAAACATCCCCCCCCCCCCCCCCCAAATTCCCCATTCTATTCAACCAGAAGACTCTAAAACTCTTGGTAATAACATGGTACAAAAATCATTAGTCTCTGATCGCTAAGGTGCCATGTCATACTTATGTGGTAAGTAGTGCTGATAGGTTATGGTTCTCGCCCCCCCCCCCCCCCCAATCCAACACAACGTGACTTCCTGTTAGACAAGTATTTATAGGCTACAGGATGGATATTCACACTATGTAGCAAAGAAAAGAGATTGATTTCTATTGTCATCGATTACAAGCCTGTCTGGTAACCAAGTTATTTTTATGTTAACTGTTATTTTTTAATTAGGGGACCCAGTCCGTGACTTATTTTTTTGTATTGTCACGGGTTAGAAAAGTTACCATTTTTTTTTTAATTTGGTTATCATATAAAGACTGAAAAAAAAATTATGTGAAATTAACTCAACATTGGATATAGTTCTATCCACTAAGCCACTGCGGCCCCATTTTATATATATATATATATATATATATATATATATATATATATATATATATATATATATATATATATATATATATAATATATATATATATATATATATATATATATAATATATATATATATATATATATATATATATATATATATCCACTGGGCCACTGCGGCCTCACTTGATATAGTTATATCCACTAAGCCACTGCGGCCCCACTTGGAATCGCTCTATCCACTAAGACACCGCGGCCCCACTTGGAATCACTCTATCCACTGAGCCACTTTGGCCCCACTTGGAATCTCTCTATCAACTGAGCCACTAAGGCCCCACTTGGAAATTAACACACCACTGAAGCGAGACATTTAAAGTAAACAAAAATGATATTCCATTACCTTCATATCTCTATGCAATATTCTCTATGCTTTAATACAAAACTTTCATATAGGAAAAAAGTAGTTAGAAAATGAATTTTTAAGGCAAAAGTTAATGATTGCGTAATCTGATCTTGCTGAAATTCGAACTTGACCTGTATTTTACCCTGAGGATTCGCTCTGCAAAATTTGAACAACTTCTGTTGAGTTACAAGGCACTTAGAGGTACTAAAGACAGACAGACAGAGATCGTCTACTTATTATATAGGATAGTCATTTCTAACACCTGTTGATTTGCATACTATGTACCTCTCAGGCCTACTGAGTATCTTTCCACATGGTGTTTATGGTGCAACACATTGTGTGATTGCATATATAGACCCAGCATTTATTTGAAATAATTGCTGGTTACGTATTTACAGCACATAAATTATCATTTTAATTAAAATTTATATGAGAAATTTAGAAACACTACTATGTTACGAAGCTTGTTACACCAATTTTCGGTGTGCGAGGTTCAAGGTTTCAATGTTTAACGTAGGGTTTAGTTGCTGTAGTATTGCAAGCGTGATCTTCACTCAGTGAATACGTATACCACTGATACTTCCATACAAGAATTAGACCGAACATATAATTTTTACGCGAAGCATACTCTGTCGATGAGATTTCGGTTTTATATTGACAAACAATCAGAGATAAATAGAAAGTCTACCGTTTCGAGATATAGCACATTACATATCATGCTATATACAGACCTCGTCTTACCCCAGTACAGGGCCTCCGTTCAATGACTGTCTCCACAATCAAAGTGAGCACTTTGTGTGGCCCTTCCAACAGTCATTAACCACTAATAAATATATTTTATGCAGCCTCAGGCATTAAGTTTTGTGGGTGGTGAAATGCAGACACTGTGTTTATTGGTCACATTGCAATGTTTATATTAAAAAGGAGCAGGAAGATGGAAATTAGACGAAAGGAAAAATTTAAAGGGCCTTCAATACTGCTCACTTTACCGTGAACAGCCTATACCAGCATTTCGCGGAAAGATCTCAGGACCAGTCACGTTAGCTCAGATCCACCTTCGTGATTGGACGATCTTCCTCGATCCGAGATCAAATGATCCTAGTTCCGAACCAGGATACAGTTTGATCTTGGTTCCAATGTAAATGAGTTGCAGCAACGAAATTTCATGATTCTGGATCTCCAATTCGTTGATTTTGGTTCCAAAGTGAGAGATCGATATTAAGTATGCGACAAATTTTGCTATGGGTTCGTAACATATGACGTCATGGTAGTAGGCGTGTGTTTCACTATGGTCTAGATAGAACTATATGTGCGATCTTTCATCTGTTTTATGTGAATTATTGTTGTACGAATTTTACTGAATAATATTCAAGTACGTATAATGTTGTTTTAATTTCCCAAGAAAACAATCGAACGTAGTTCTATCTGTTGGTGTATTTTCAAACTACATTTGTCGACGATGGCTGCTGATCTCGGGTCGAGATTTCGAACCGCCAATTTCGGCGGTTCGAAATGAACTTAATCTTGATCTCCAGTCCAGCTCTGAACTCGAATGGTGCAATAGTTTTGTGTCGATCTTCGATACCATCTCAGATCGAGTTTCGAACCACGATGGTTGCAAGCGGGTCTTAGGAATCTGTCCGCGAATCACAGGCGTACGGAGTAAGCACAGGAAAACTTCTGGTACACCCGTAGGGTTTTGGAATATAGCATCTGCGGAAATTTTTTCGCGAAATTCGTGTCCCCCTGACTATTGGTTCATTGATCAGCTCTTCACAAGCACATACACGGGTTTGCGATTCACGTAAAAGTTCCTACAGGGAGCAGAAATCTGGAGTGAGCCACCTTTTCGCCGGCCTAATGTTCTCTTATAAACAGTGCTAAGGCTAAATCAATTATATAATTGTTAAAATCATTTTTCATATGGATCGGGCAGGTGGCATTCTCGCCTTTGTGCGACTGAGCACCGAAAAATGTCGAGTTCATATTTGTAGGTACGGCTAGACGTCACAGTTCTATAATTAGTCCAGCCTTTGTCTGCTGTTTGTTCAATGGATGTTACCTCTGCTGTCACATTTATTCTCTGTTGAATAGATGGCAATAGATTCCTTCATAAATTTATTATTATTTATCACCGGTTCAAAAGTGCTCAAGTATGAGGGGAAAACTCTGCGACTCGTTCAGAACAGATAGGACGGAAGTACACGGATTTTAATTACTTCCGAGGGAGAACATAGTTACGCTACCGAAAAAAATTACTGCAGCAAGATACACATTTAGATTAAAATAACAGGCGATGACAGTGTACTAGCAGATTATTTTTTTAAAGGTTATCGACATTCTTACGATTGCAAAAGCAAATATTTTAAAGAAAAGCAAAAATTCCAACTCTGTTAAATCACAATATCACACTAAATATGTTACTGAAATCCATTTTATGTATATAAAGACAGCCAGAACATTAAGACATTGGTTACTAACACTGTAAATTCACGTCAGACTTGTCGCAAAATTTCATTGGCTAAAAATATTACACAAGTCACACAATACTACACAATCAATTTCGAAGCACAAGGTTTCTGATCGTGTAAATGTTCTATTGTTATGTCCTAATGTTCCTTGCTTGTGTTTTTACACAGTAAATCTACCATTAGCAAGTTTAGGTTGTTCACGGTAAACAGAGCACTTTTGGGGGGTACTACTTAATATCTACTTGTACGCACATTGTGTATTCTTCCACCATACGCAAAAATTACATTGCCGTGGGTCTGTTCACTTTATTGATGCGTCGGTCAAGTCAATCTGTGAAAATATTTTACAAATTTGCTCATTCTTACGCGGACATTCATTTAAAAAACAACCGAAAGCAAAATAAATAATTTCGGTGTTCACAAATATGTACAGACCATTCACGGTAAAGTGAGCAATTTTTAAGGTCCTCCCAACATGCATTAACTACTAATAAATATGTTTTATTGCAGACTGAAACGTTAACTTTTGAGAGCGGTGAAATGTATACACTCTATGTATTAGTCTCATTGCATTGTTTATATTAAAAAGAGGCGGAAAGAAAAAAATATTGGCTCAAAGGAAAATTTTAGCAAGGCGTTAAAAAGTGCTCACTTTACCGTGAATATCCTTTATCTACCAATTTAAAATTAAACATTAGAACACGGAATTTCTTTCCCTCCATAGTTACCAACTTTACTGTGCGCATGACACTCGGTGAACCCGTTATGATATGTGCAGGTAGGGCATAGTGACATTTTCCAAAGGTTAATTTCAAACGTGCTCAATTACGAAAGTATATTCTATAGCCACAGTGCACACCGCGAGTGCTTCAAGCCTGACGACAGGGGCTGGCAAAATCTCCACATTACGGACAGCACAAAACTATGCGCGTGGCTACAGCGAAGCCTTGCTGGGCAAGATCGTCGCAGAGCAGATCCTGCCGGAGCGGCTGTCGGCGGGTATCTGCGGAGACTGATGAGACGCTATTCCTCCCCCTCCCCCCCACCATTCCAAGGCCCGCTACACACACACACACACACACACACTCTCTCTCTCTCTCTCTCTGTCTGTCCCTCTCTTTCGTATTCTCTGGAAAGTTGGAGGGGGCGAAGATAAGGAATGACGCACGGGTCATGGGGCATTTCGAGGATGGCTGAAGGTTCCCCCGCCTCCTATACAAGAAACCATGAAACTCTCGTTCCCTCCACTTCGTGCTCTTGCTCTTGCTCTTGCTCCTCTCTCTCTCTCTCTCTCTCTCTGCGCCTTCTTCCTTCCCGGTTCCTTGGCCCCTCTCTGCGTTTCGTGAGGCTTCAGTCCCCTGCCCTCCACGGGCAGCGCATCAGCTGGTTGGCTCTGTGTTTGTTTATGCCGAGGCGTGTAACTGCGGTTCGGCAACCGTCCTGCCGGTTAAATTACGAGAAACTCGCACACAAAGCCGTATCACGATTAATTGAACAATTCTGCAATAAACCTCTGGAGAAAAAATTCCGGCCCGTGTTAACTACATTTTTTTTCAATTAAATGTGAACCGTAAAGTGTTTACAGCGATGTTTCCAGTGAATTACGATACGCAAATGCCATATTTTACCATCTTATTACATGTGTAATGTTTAAATTGCTGACAAGATGTATTACAGTAATAACAGACGTAACAGTATACGCACATCCGAGTCACTACCAACACATGCATGTTTGCCCATTTAAGTTTTTCTATAAACAATTCAACTGACTATCTGTTACCAAAAATAAGCCGCTATATAAAACAAATCTCACAAAATGAACTGCAAAAAGGTAGGAACCATACAAGAACCTGGCAATCTATGAAAAATTAAGTAAAGAGGCATCTTTTCATTTTTTACTGTCTTGCTGTTTCTTCTCGAATAGGGGTTTTTTCTGGCATCAGTTTTACAGTGTGTTTTCTGTGTCTTTCTTGCTTGTCTTTAATTATTTTTGATCAGTTTCCTGTACTTTGGACAGGAAATCATTTTCCTTGTCCAGTTCGTCGTCTTCCACTCGTTAGTTCATGTTTTATTGACTACTAACTTCTTGTATATGTTCTTTCCTTGATTCTTGTTCATTTTCTGAGATTTGTTTTGTTTTTCTGATGTCTGGTTTTTTCCGCAACGGACAGAAACCACTTAAATATTTGTGGAAACCTTACGATACCATTGTTATTGAACTTAATAGAGAATTGTCATTTAAATCAATAGCAATGTTAAATTTCGCACGTGGCAGAAGGATACACAGTAGGAAAAAAGAAGGAACGTGGGACTGGAAAAATTTTGTATTAATCGCGAACCGGCTATAGATTTGCACAGAGCTGTGCTACACTCCGATATATCGATCATGAAATGTTATTTCTGAACTACCGCGGCGGCTATATAGCACATAAAACTGTTAATAAATATACAGCATATTGCTATATTTACGCTTCTCCGTTACTAGCGATTTTCCAGTATTTGTATTTTAACGTTTATAGTACATATCGGCATGTCAAATAAATTATATCTAGGAGCCACGTAATTTACCTAATGAATGCATGCATTTTTTTTTACATATCTTTGCAGACAATGTAATGATAAAAGTGCAGCTTAACATTGACAAGTCAGAATTAACTTTTTTTTTTTTTTGCCTTTTTTAGTATTCCTGAATATGTATTTAAATAATTAATACGCACACAAATGACTTCAGAGATAAAGTGTGCGTACAAAAAACCTGACAGTAGCTAATTAGCAGTCTAAGTACGCACTCTGTCGTAATGTGAACTTCAAATATATGTTTAGGTAGTAATAGTTCACTTAACTTACTAACCTAAAAATCGTTAAGTTCTGCAGATTATAGTTGATACGCAGGAAGTACTAGTGACGTAGAGTGGACACTGATGCGTGCGAGTAATGTAAACTGCCTGGCAAATTCTCGCGTCACACAGATGCATAGTCTATATTCCATGTCGATATACGCGTCACTATGCATCACTGTAGGTGGTTCACGTTAAAGTGAGCACTTTTGAAATCAACCTTAGAAAAATGTCACTGCCCTTACCTGCATGTATTTTATTGGGCGCCCTGAGTGACATACGTCCAGTAAAGTTGGCAACGATGGATGGGAAGTAGTTCCGTATCTTAACGTCGAATAAAAAGTGTTAGGTAACCATTTGTGATAACTTAAGTTGTTTCTTCCGCTTACTGTATCATTAATGCACCGAAGTGTAAAAATTATTACATTGGCAAATCATTTTCTTTTGTAATAATTTCACAGCTGCACTACACCGACGCATGAATAAAGTGACGAGGTCCATGGCAATGTTAATTTTGCATAAGGCGGAAGAATACACTATGTGCATACAAGTAGGCTTCATCTCAAGCAGGGCTTCCAAAAGTGCTCATTTGACGGTGCGTAGCCTATGGCCGAATGCAAGCTGCCAGTAATGCACGCCGTTCTGGAACACAGAATTCTGGAAGAAGTAAAAAATAAATAAGATTAAACAACGGTTTAGCTTTGGTTTCTTAACAGGAGTCGGTCCCCGCCATCTTGGATTGATGTACCTTCCGCAGTAGCCTGCAGTTCAGAATTTGTTTTATGACTTAACGCAGTGAAAAACATTGCATTTCACATTTTTTTAAATACAATTTTTGCTTGAGTGCTGTTGCTGAAGGCCGTTCGCGGTAAACCGAGTACATTTGAAAGCCCTGATTAAGATCTCCCTGTATGCACATTGTGTATTCTTCCACCGTGTGTAAAATTAACACTAGCATTAACCTGGTCACTTTATTCATGCGTCAGTAAAGTAAAACTATGTGAAATTATTGGAAAAGTAAATATTTTACAAATTTGCTAATTCTTATAAATATATGCATAAAGAAACGTAAAGCAAAAGTAAAAATTACAGTATTCAGAAATGTTTTCGTAACACTTTTCATTCAACGTTAAAACATACTTCCCTTTCGTCGTTACCAACTTGACAGGACTCATGCCGTTCCTTGTGCCAGTTAAAATATATGCAGCTAAGGACAGTGACATTTCTTAAAGGTTGATTTCAAAAGTGCTCACTTTATCGTCAACAGCCTTTAGTGCCATTTTTATAATAGTTCGCAAAGAAATGATCACTTATTTCCTCTCGGCCGTCACTGGTGAAAAATTAATAAAGCACAGATGCTGTAATAATATAATCAAGTTCGATGAATGTCTTATTTATGACCTGCCAAGCAAAAAAATTTCGTTAAGCCGCTCATAATGGTACTTACGCCAAGAAATTGATAAATCCAAGGTGACGGATATCGAAGACATGGCGCCTGGGATTTGTCGTGCACTGGTATGCATTACTCGAATATCGAAGATTTCGATATTTGCTGCGATTATCGAGGTTTGCGATATTCTCTATTCAAGCCCATTATCGTTAACGTGTATCTGAAAAGTAGTATTGATCGTACATGCCTGTTACGGCTCAACCCGAACAAGTTATACTTCCGAACGCAACTTACGTTATGCGTTTGTCGAGAGTGGATTTCTATACCCACATCACCTTCATGTAACGCAATAGCTTCAGTGCAAAGAATCTGAAGTCAACGCCAGGTTTACGACCTAAGCCGACAACAGTTCCTCAGAGAAATAAATATCTTTCTCCTTAAGGTAATATTTCTCTTTTACTTTTTTTTTATTTGGTTACCTGAGAGAGGTTTCGAAAGGTACACTCTTAACGCAGTTAGTTGTAAAATTAATATAGTTTTCAAAATATAACACTGAAATTCCGACACAGGACTTAGAGGCAGGTTCAAAATGTTGAATTAGTGTCTAAGCGTGGCATACTACACTATTTGTGTTACAAGCTACGAAAGGAACAAAAACAACTTTTCCTCTACAGTTTATGGTTTAGAATATTTACAAAATGATTGTTAACAGTTTCGCTTGGATGAACAAAAATATATTTACGATAAATCTGACCCCTATTTTCAACAAAATTCAGAGAGCCAATACTCGCTCACCTGTTTATAAATCGCACTCATACTGAATCAGTATGTTCTGCACACCATACAGATTGCATTAAATACAATTTGACTGAAAAAAAATTTCTAGGAGCAAAGCCTAGTATACTGCAGAATTCGGGAAATAAAAACTTTTGAGTGTTATATTTTGAAAATTATAATGATTTGACAACTAATGACGGCATTGGCTTTTCGAAAACTCTTTCAGATAACCAAATAAAAAATCCGAATCAAACGAAGTAAAATTTATTTTAAATATAGTCTAATGCACATATATCATATGCCCACGTGGTATTCTGTTTATAACTACCATGAAAATAAGGATCTCTGTCAAGAAATTTATTTCCAAAAATTAGTACTTATGCCTTCCTCAGACTAAAATGAAATTGAAATACACAGGAGATTTAACTTACGACCAAACTGCAGAATTAATACCAGCATGCAACACATTCAGTACGCTAATTAGCGAGAAAAAAAATTTCTATTTGTATATGCGTACGAGACAGACGGTGCATAGTGGCCGTATTAGTCCAATAGTCCACTTGTAGTTTGCACCTCGTTTAGCGTACATTTTCCACTGTTTTAATTCACTCAGTTATATCATTTAACGTACCGGGTGAAATGAATGCGCTTCGTCACGTGGAAAGGCAACAAGGAAGGTGCTGAATGCTTAAACTATTACGCAAACTACAAATAATCAGCAAAATGCTTATGGTATGGTCTATAAGCTTCATAACGCAGTTATAGCGTTTTAAATATACGACGTTAGTACTACACAATTTTAACCTGCCAATAGATACTGTAACTAGTTAGCGCTGCTTGTTTGCAATCGATTTTAGGCTCTCACGCCCAACATACGACCGATTTTATGGCTGACACAAGCTTTAAGTTTTATGTAAAGTTCTGAGACAGTGGAGAGTTAATGGTCACCAGCGCTTCTTTACGTTGGTTTCATTACAGTGATGTTGCATGCTACATACACATTCCAGTAGTTAGCGAATTTCTCCGACAAAATTTAAGGAAGTACTAAAAATTACAACACCCGTTTTTTTTTTTTATCGGAATGATAACCGATTTGACCCACTACAGGGGACTTGGGAATACTTGCGTGTTCCATGATTACTGGAACCAAAGTAATTTTTTCAATGGTTATTTTTACGGTGAATTATTCTTTCCTTTGACTGGGTTGTGAGTAATTCAGTCCGTCTTTTGATGCACCTTACCTACTTGTTCAGAGTTCACCATGCAGGCTTATAATAATAAAATAGGGTCCAACAGCACAAGTATAAAGAGGCGTTTTAAATCTAGCCCGTTGGATATACAATACACAAATTTTTCCTGTCCAAACAAACAATACAGCAGCGATATACAAACAGTAGTTTTGTTTCTACATCGTGTAACAGTCTAATAATTAGGGACCTGCAAAATTCGCGTTATTATTTGGTATCAGGCTAAACTTCACAATACTGTATATATACTGCAGCCGGCGTCGCTTCTCCATTGGCTGCTGTATAATTGTGACGACAAGCTCTTTCTGACTGAACTGCACGTGATCGGAGCACACAACTGTGAAGTGTTCATTTATTGACGAAGAATTGCCGAGGGCGAGTGAGTATGGTTCAATGACAAACGAATCGAAGAGTTAAAAGGGTTTGAAGTTTAACATGTCAAATAACAACGCGAATTTTGCAGGTCTCTACTAATAACAAACGGGATAGTATCACTGCAGAGTGATACGTCTATAACTATACGTTTCGCAGAAATGCATATTACATGATCGCGAAAATTCTGCGCAGTTTTGAAAGCAATCACTTACAATATCTTGTAGGCATCGCAGGTCAAGATTCTGAAACGAGGCGCACACATGCCATCTTTTGCATTATATCTGGACTGAGCAAAAGCCTACGAATAAACTTTTTTTCCAACATAAGCTTGCGCTCTTTACCCACGTAACTATTTTCGGTCAATCGTACACAGTAAAGAAATCAATGCAAAAGTACACGGGGATAATTATTTTTGAGAATCAACTCAACCAAAAAATTAATAAAATCTCTGAAAAAGAAGTTTCACCAAAGATGAAATTTTGCAGTTTTGCAGAGTAAAATACGCTTCATAACTAGAGACACCCAATTCGCAAAAATATTTCCGCGCATACTATATTTCAATACCCTGAGGGCGTACCAGAAGTTTTCCTTTGTTTGTTGGCTGCGTGTGTCTGAGAGAAGACATTTTCCCACTTGACTGGCCAATAAGAAGTAGGTTACTCCGATACTGTACGCCCCTGGTTAGCGGGCAGACACCTAATACGCGTAAAATCTAGATCGTCCAATCACGAAGGTGTATCTGAGCTAACGTGTTGTGAAGTGCAACTGGTCGTGAGATCTTTTCAACGAAATGCGGTTGTCGCTATTCAGAACGTACCAAAAATTTTGCTCTCCAGACATTATGCTTCGCGTTAGAAAGTGCGAAAAAACATATCGCTATAATATTTATACAGGCTTTCACAAAACTGCTCCCCACACAAGTATTTATCATCGCTGAATCTCTCTCAGTAAATGGGTCAAAATATTTAAGAAACTATTCTACACGATTGAAATGGTTCGAAAAGCAGCGTTTACCGACACAGCCAGAAGCAATCAAGTTAGAGGATTTATTTTATATCGTTACAGAATAAAATTTACGTTATTTTGAGCAGCTTACTTTAAAAAAAATGGTTTGAAATTTTATTTAGGCCTATTTATTTATTTTTTCTTGTCTACATGGGATAGAAAAATTAAATACGATAATATCCTAAAACTATGTTAGTCAAAGAATGACATGATCCTTCAAATACTTTGAATACGGCGTTTTATGGATATTACTTCTGAATTTCTGAGTTAACTTTTTCATATTTCTAAGTAACGAATTTCTTAATTACTTTTACTTTTTAAGGTTTTTTATTGATTTTGACCGTTCTCTTCGTGACAGAAAAATGCCAAAATTATGATTTTTCCAAGGCGATGCATGCATCAAAGAGAAGTAAAGGCTGTCCACAGATAAACTGAGCACTTTTGAAAGCCCTGCGTATATCTACCTGTATGCACATTGTGTGTTCTTCCTCCATATGTAAGATTAACATTGCGGTAGGTCTGATCACCTTGTTAACACATAGGTCGAGTGAAATTGCGAAATTATTATAAAAGCAAATATTTTACAAATTCGCTGATTCTTACAGTCTTACATGCATTAAGAAAACAGAAATCAAACATTTAATTTCAGTACGGTATTCACAAAATGTTTACCTAACGTTTTTAATTTAAAGTAAAGACATGAAACTACATTCCTTCCGTTGTTATAGTCTGCTCGGTAAAATGAGCACTTTTGAAAGCCCTGCTTATAAGATCTATTTGTATGCACGTTGTGTAGTCCTCCGTCTTATGTAAAATTAACGTTGTCATCGGCCTCATCACTTTATTCATCCGACGGTCAAACGAAAATGTGAAATTATTAAGAAAGTAAATACTTTTAAAATCTGCTCATTTTTACACTTCGATGCTTTAAATAATGAACAGAAAGCGAAATAAATAATTTTAAGTTATCACAAAAGATTACGTAAAACTTTTTATTCGACGTTAAAATATGAAACTACTTTCCATCCATCGTTCTTTATTGGGCGAATATCTCTGAGTGCGCCCATTAAAATAGATGCATGTAGTGGCAGTCACTTTTTTCTAAGGTTCATTTCTAAAGTGCTCTCTTTATCGTGAACAGCCTTTGCCAACTTTACAGGACGCATGTCAGTCAGTTTGTCCCTTAAAATATATGCAGGTGACAATGACATTTTTCAAAGGTTGATTTCAAAAGTGCTCAATTAGCAGTGAACAGCCAATAGTAAATTTAAATTGTGTGTGCGAGTTAAACATGAGGTACCTAACGCCTGAAAATGAATGTGTGATAGTGCATTGAATAGGGTGAACGAACGGTCCTGCTGCTAAATACAGAGCTAGTAGAGGGAGTGTGCGGATCGACAAACTGCTGAGTGTGTTGGCATTGCTGCTGAATCGCTATGCACTCTGGACCTCAGGCTGCTGTAACCACTGTGCAGATTAAAATGTTTAAAACCGAGAGAAAAAAAAAGGGGGGAATATTTGGGAGTATTTTCATGTAATAACTTCTTTCCGCTGAAAAGTGTAACTGTATACCTGTACACTGGCTAAAGTAAATAAGCCCACTTCATCACTTTGCTGAGCATTATTAACATTACATTTCGGGAAATTCCATCACAAAGGAACACAGAATTAAGTCTTGAAAACATTTCGATCTATTTACTGATATTTGACGATGATAATGATAAGAACGGGGAGCAATTATCACGAAACTCCTGTCGAGTCCAACTCGTAAAGACTTTCTTTTTCTTGCAAGTTTTCAACGTGAAGCACAAGGCGTGGAGTTATAAAATTTTGGGGCATTATTAAAAAAATTTGAATGTGAAAAATATAGGTTTTGGAAAATTTTTTCAGAGATTTATGCCAATATATATGGCTTTTTTTTTTTTTCTGGGGTGCTCAAGTTGCAGCCGTCTGAAAATGCTGCATCCATCGTCCTTATATACAACCATCCAAATTTAAATTCATCCGAAACCAACACCTGCTAAGAGCTTTAGATTTTAAGATTCTTCATTCACGCGATTTCAAACGTCACAGTAAATTGACAGCAAAGTAAATCAATAATCAAATAAATTCCAAATTACAATTATGATGAAACATTAATCGGTGTTTATCACCGTGATTCATGTTTGAACCCCACAGTTACTAACATGTGAAAATACAGAGAAAAAAAAATTCCACTGTAGTATGTTTTTAACCCCCACTTCCAACCTTATTGCAAAACTTATTTTCTTTGAAGTCATTGCTCTAGGTCTAACTACCCCTACCATCAGCAGAGTGGTCAAACCATTGTGGGAAAAAAAAAAAAAAAAAACTATTATTGGGCAAATTACAACTTCCATTTTGAAAAAGGACATGAAACACGAAAAACCCGACAAGTTCGACTGTACACTAAGTCTTAGAAGTCGTTTAAATAAATTCTTGAAGCTTTGTCACTTTTTCATTACCTGCTAAGTTACTATTCCTAGCTCATAAAACTATATATATACACATATATATGCCTTCAGGCATAATACTGGGGGACGTTAATAAGCCCTATACAATAGAAAACAATACAATTCGTCAGTTAGGATGAATCACTGCACTTCTAAACGTAATTGAAATAAAAGCCAACCTTCAAAGATGAATATGAACCACTTAAGCATTGTACACAGTAAAAAAATTTTCTGGTAAACTTCCTAAACTCAAATTGAAGTTTTAAACCTATACGGTGTATGGAAATAATACTACGTATCAGGCTGAACACATGGGAATGTTTAGTATCGCTACTGTACTAAGTTGGGAACTTCCCTACGCATTTGACTCTTTCCTGAGCAACTGTAGGAAGGTTACCGTGGATCTATTGGAAAATATTTTACTATTCGCATTTTTGTCGCAATTTTGCCTTTCAAATTAGTGATGATTATATACTTCGCACAACGAATGCACTGTACTCAGGACAGAGAGACAGTCCACAAACAAGTCCTGTGATTCATCACTGAATCCTAGGTTTATACCGAACCATGTCATTCTTCCAAAATGTTAGGTTCATTGGTTACATTCGTGATTCAATTCGAAGATTATACTTTTCTTTAGGCTATCTGATCTTGCCTGGTCCACAGCCCTGGGGCAGTAGAGATGTACGATTACGATTATGTTAGTATGGTAACTCATTAATCAATGCGATTAATATTTTTTTGGAATCGATCGTTATTCTTTATTTAATAGGTATATCAATTTTAAACTAATGTAAAAAAGATGCAAAATCGCCTTTTCTTCTAATGGGCAGGCTAAAAATAATAATTATAGTAATAAGCACAGAATCTGTGGGAGTACTCCTATGACATAAATTTCCTCAGCTTAAATATTTCAACAAAAATTTACCTTCCGCTATTTTTAATTTTTAAAGTCACGGGATACATTTGTGTTACACTAGTTTAAATAGTTTTATTTTCCCTTAATAGTTTGGAATAAATAAAACTAAGAAACTGTTACTATTCAATTTCATGTTTAATCGATTATTCAGGGCCGATCAATCTGTAACTAATCGTATCCTTTTGGTTCAATCGATAGGTGACTAATCAGTTATTTTGTTTCGATTTCCAACGCCAGTATGGAATGCCGGGATAAACAGGCGATTTTCATGAAAAAGTAGTGCAGTGACGCTCGTGACAGATCGGAAACATCCACAGCGCGGAACAAACTCCATCCCGGGGTCGCACGTACCAGAAATACGACCTCGTATTCGACTCCTACGTATTCCTCGCGAGCGCAGCTTCGTAGTACCTCGTGGGAGACGCCGGGACCCGGCCATGCCCCTCGATCCTTCATCATCGCCTCCCATCCTTCCCCCCCCCCCCCCAATCGCCCTCCTCCTACTCCTCCTCCACGGCACATACCATCTTCGAACAACCAGGAGGGGAAGTAGGGTGATCCCTGACCTTCAACACTACCGGACGAAAATGCAAGGGCGGTTGGAGATGAGGGAAAAGGCAAAAAAAAAAAAAAAAATCTAATACCGCCCTTCCTCCTTCCTCACTCTTTTCTTCGATCATTCAACCCCCCACGTGACGAGGGTTGGCTTTGTTTTGGAGTGTTTTCCCTTCCCAGTTTTCTTGGCTCGACCGGGGAAAAGAGGTATCTGGAGTGTGCTCAGCATTTCGTGTTCGATTCTTGTCATGTGAGTCCACTCCATCCCTTATAAGCCCTACAAGGACGCTGTAGGGATTTTTATATTACAACCCTACTTGCATATAGCTGTTATTTATGATTATTTCTGGTATTAAATATCCATGACTGATTTTCTGATGTTGCGACTTACAAAATAATTTCTGCGTTTGTAATCAAATTGATCTAATATCTACGGTTAGCGCTGACTTCATCCGTATCAAATTATCTTTCACTAGAAAAAATCTATAACAAAGATACTGTTGATATTTTGGAAAAACACCTAGGCGTAAAGTTTCTATGGGATTTTTAGTGTTAAACTTACGTCATATGCCAATGCTAACACGTATGCTGTATGCTGACATGGCATTCTGCTTGCACTGTTTCTGTTCTTGCAATAAGCATTTTATATCCGTCGGGAGGGAATATTTTGTAACTTGCGCATTGAGAATCTAAATTTCCAGGCAATCCGCTGGCAATAACATTATTACAATTTGCGTGTGCTGATATTTACTATATCACATAGCACTTTTTACTATGCAGATATTTTATTTAAGCATATTCGGGTTTTCACAGAAAATTCAAACCTGACTAAGAAAATTGCTTCCAAGTTAATTTCTTAAAATATCAACCACTAAAAAATATTGTTTCTTGTGAGGGAAAAATATTTTTTTCGTTTTAAAGTGATATAATCAAAGTAATTTTTTTCTGCTGCAAATTAAAAAACTCTGTATAGCAACCCCGTCACATCATAACTATGTATTGATTGCATGAATACTTTCGGTTATGGAGTATGTAACCTACGAAATCCACTGAACGCCTTGAAACTGTTTATTTCACTTACGGGCTGTTACACTATGACAATGGCATCGCTTGGCTGATGTATGATTACTTGAGGACAAATATGTTGCAATGGGTTTCGCAATAATGCGAAACAGCCATACTAACTTTTTTTTTCCATTGTTAATAGGAAAGCTGTTACAGTCAAAAGCTTACGTGACCAAATAAATCACTTGTACTGTAAGAAATTCAAGCTCATAGCTTTATATAGTCATGACTGGCATTACACAGCGCTTTCTTTCAAGGTCAATATTAGTCTTGCGCGTAGAGTCGATGTATGATTTGCTGAGCGTGGCGTTTTCGCCATTCGCAATTCCTCGGTTCGGTACTTCAGACGCGCGAAAACGGTTTCGGTCATACAGCGCCATAGGGCCGGTAGAATGAACTAACGAATGTCACTATATCGTAGGTTCACGCCTGTCCAAGGGCAGGGCAGATATAAATGTGTTTTTCTGCGTAGTAAATGCTGTTCACGATAAAGTGAGCACTTTTGAAAAGAACCTTAAAAAATGTCACTGTCACTGCATTCATATATTCTAATGGGCGCACATAGTGACTTTCGCCCAGTAAAGTTGGTAACGATGGATGGAAAGTAGTTCTATACCTTAACGTCAAAGAAAAATTGTTTGGAAACCATTTGTTATAAATTAAATTAAATTCTTTCAATTTTTGTTTTTTAATGCATCGAATGGTAAAATTGAGCACATTTGTAAAGTATTTACTTTCTTAATAATTTCAAAGTTTCATTTGATCGAAGCATGAGTGAAGTGATGAGGTCTATATCAATGTTAATTTTACATAAGGCGTAGGAATACACAACGTACATACAAGTAGATGTTACGCAGGGCATTCAAAAGTGCTCATTTATCCGTGAACAACCTCTAGTAACGTAGTTTGCAACCCCCGAGAGCAGAGGGTTTTTCCTGCTGAGGAATCACGATGGCAGCGGTCCAACAGGTCTGCTGTTGTTGGTGCGGTGAGGTTGGCAAGTCCCGGCGAAGAGGAAAAACACTTCGCTTCCATGTTACCGCTCGGCTGACCGAGATGACCTCTGGGCGTAGCCGCTACGCTCCCTCCAGCTCCTCGCAGGAACACTGCACACAACGGCCAACTAAAGAAAACAATTCCTCTCGATTGAAGGCTGTTCCCGATAAAGTGAGCTCTATTGAAATCACCCTTACAAAAATGCCACCGCCCCTGCATGCAAATATTTTAACGGGCCCACTGAGTGACTTGCGCCCAGTAAAGTTGGTAACGAAGGATGGAAAGTAGTTCCATATCTTCACGTCGGACAAAAGGTGTTAGGTAACCATTTGTGACAATTTAAATTACTTCTTTCACTTGGTTTTTTTTATGGGGGGGAAAAAAAAGCAGATTTGTAAAATATTTACTTTTCTAATGATGCCACAGTTTCACTTTACCGACGTATGAATAAAGTGATGAGGTCCGTGGCAATGTTAATTTTCCATAAGGCGGAAGAACATACAACGTGAATAGAAGTAGATCTTACGCAGGGCTTTCAAAAGTGCTCATTTCACCGTGAATAGTCTATAGTCTATTTTTCCTAACTTGTAGAGCCATTTTTTCCCCCTATAATTATCCATGACTTTTCCTGTGGACTCACGGTCGGCCAACTTCTGAGGTTCGATTCGAGGTCCCGGTGGGCGGGAAAGTTTCGGACGTAAGATTCTTATGTGGGAAATGTGTCGTGGTGTGGGAGCTTTCTCGAGGCTCACTCCGTCTTCATTTCGCTGCGTCTTCGGTTAGGTAGCCAGGGACCACACATACATTAGAAACACACACTGTAGAACTTTCAGATAACAGAACAAACAAACGAGACCACATAATTTAGAAATTTCACATCTAACAACAGAGCTACAGATGTTAGAACGATAGTACAAAAGAAACACAATTTAGAACCACATATTGCAGAACCACATACGTTAGAAGCGTTAGAACGATCGTACAATAGAAACACGCAATTTAGAACCACGTACGTTAGAAACATCGTACAACCGAAATCCACAACTTAGAACGCTCTTTCAGTGGAAACACAGATGTTAGAACTGTCGTAAGATAGAAACATACGCTTAAGAACTATCATACACACATATTAGAACTGTCGTACATTAGAATCACATAACATAGAACTGGTTCTCGTTAGAATTTTCTGTCTTGTGTGGTTCTACTGTATGTGGTTCTAGTGTATGTTTCTAAGTTATGACGAACCCACGGCAGCCATCTCCGCTTTGCGACAGTGCCTCAGGCGGGAACTACATGTGGCTTTTCATTTTCATCCATAAATTCCTGTTCTATGGAAGTGTTTTATGATATCTACACTAGTTCCTCCTCCCCCCTTCAGAAGCTTATGGTAGCAGGAAGGTGAAGCTTCTTACACAATAGAAAACTTTTGCATTAGACTTTACGTTTCCTTTCCTCTGACGAAACCACCAACACACAATAGAATGGCAAAGTCAGAGTTCAGACAAGTGAACTCCGGTTCTGCGAGCTTCGTAAATATGTGTATCTTGTTATAAAAATAATTATGATTATTATCCAGGAATGCATTTTACGCACCTTTTTTAAAAACAGTCTTAAAATTTATATTAGAAGTTTATTTCAAAACAAATACTCATTCGTTTACTTTATTAAAACATGTAAAATCATATATTTCCTCTTCACATTATATTCGTTTACCATTTATTTAATTTAAAACGAACTTTGTTTAATATACCGAGATTACAATAATACTACAATAAAATAACGCACTTTCCACACAACATCTGTTAGATTCTCGGCAAAATGGCTGCTTGACTTTGACTTTAAATTTCAACTTTTCAGAATCGTAAAGTCAACAGTGCTTGACTTTACCTTTGACAGTTACACTGTGTCAAACTCTATAAGAAACAACATGTCGGAAAGCAAACGTAAAGTCAAATGTTAAAGTTTTCAATTGCTTAAGGGCCTTAAATCACGGCCCTAGTCCCAATAACTAACTAATACCTTGAAGCCCTCGCCATGTAGTTGAATATTTCCTGCATGTCCAGACGCACCTGGCTGCTATCCTAGTCCCACCTCAGACTTATCCTGTGTGCTAAGAGTTAAAGTATATATTCGGGGGGAAAAAACAACAGTTGATGTAACAGAAATCCTCCGATGTGCTGAGAACTGTTGTTTTTCACTGCTTCATGAATGCGACCTTCGTGGTTGGGATCCAATGCGTGGCTGGGATCCAACTCACGATATCCCGAAAATAAGTTGAGACACTACCGCATCGAAAACATGTGGGTGCTTGCTCGGTGTTGCCCTTCTAATTGCCATTATTCCCAGTCACATATGCGTAATACAGTCAATAAGAGAACATCGAGGTACGTGGCTGCCTACACGCTGGGCGCTAGTCAGTCATGAACTTATTGACGTGGTAGTATTGCACTAGAACTGTTCATTCTCACGCCCTAAAAACAAGTTCCGCACCGCCTGTAATTGGTTGCATATTGTAGCGTCATATGGCGGCGCTACACCACCTTAGGCAGAGCGCACTACAGTTTATGGCCGGGCGGGGATGTTTTACAAACATGCCCAAGTTCGCCCGGCTATATAAAATGCCTGGAGGCCGGCGCTCCCCCCCCCCCCCCCCCTCGGCCAACTGACTGCAAGACTGCGACGAGAGTAGTGTGTGATTGAGGCTGAAAACGAGAGCACCTACCTACCCCTGGTCTCAGACGTTCCGAGGCCAACTGAGAAGAAAATAGGGGCGAGCATAAATCGGGTAGCGGTGGCGACCAATGCTTGTATCGCGACATCGTTCTCAATCCCCATTATCATTGGCAAGGACAGGGATTAGCTGCGTGGTTGAATATAAGAACTTACCATATTGTTTGAGTAGTGTAACGTAGCTTGCTATTCAATATTAAGTATACGTCTTGCGAGTTGTAGTAATTGTTGTCCCTCTGTGTATCAGTAACTGTTGTAACTTGTGTTTAAGTAATTGTTGTTTCATTAAATATATATTTTTATAATTCCATCTATCATTCAGTTACCAATGAGACAAACCCCCAGATGTCCTTACCTCCACTTAAGGTGAAATGAGTATTGAGAGACAGAGTAAGGAAGGGTACAGAGTTTAGAGCTATTTAGTATCCAGGAGGAAAGGGAGTTGTTACAATACGAAGAACGTCTGCTACGATAGTAGGCGCATTACAAAAAAAACATTCATCTAGTCTGGCGTGGTATTCCTGTACACACTCTAAATTCGAATCAGTGAGAAACTTGATTCGCAGTGAAATTCAACTACTCGAATCAGTGAAAATGCCTCCCCTTAGAATCAGTGGAAAACCACTGATTGTTTCAGTGAAAAAAATTTCACTGGTTGAATTAGTGACGTGAAGCAATTTCACTGATGAATAAGTGACAGCCGACTGCAGTGGGGAATTAAATATTGTTTTTATTGAATTTAGCAAAATAATTACGTGACATAAACATATTTACGACGGTTTACTATTTATATTGCGCAATTTACCATAACGTAAAAATTTTTTTTAAAAATCCGGAGGTGCCGGGATTAAACGCACAAACCCTTTCCACGCCGTTTTTACCTTGCCATATTTTTTGTCGTCGTTGTAGTTGTATTATAGTGACGTCGTCGAGCTCAAGTTAGACCGACTTGTTGACATATTCCCAGTGCGGCAGATGAGCTGAAAATCTGCCGTGGAGGGGCAGGGGGCGCAAACCCGCGACCCCACGACTAAAAGTCGGCCACCCTACCCCTGAGCTATGGGGTCAGGGCACCATCTGAGCTACGAAGTCAAGTAGGCAAACCAGAGGAAAATGTGCGTGTGTTACAGTTATGTCAAAACCCTGAATATTTAAATTCTATGCCCTTACTTCTCTTTTTTAGTTTAATTGGTATAGCATAAATGGGTTCACTCTCTTTACCACAGAGTGAACCCATATATACTATTCGTTTTAACAATCCTAACCCTACAGAGCTCTGTGATGATTCGGTGAAAACGAAATGAAAGATGTAACAACGGAATGAAAGGCTGAATGTTCATACTACTTCGTAAAATGGTGTTTCGAAAGACGGAACACATTTTAGAAAGTATTTATTATTGGTTTTATTAGTTTATTCGTTGTTATTTCACTTGATACACGTTGTTTAGCGGCCATTTTTAACGTTGTTCGACGGCCTTTTTTACACGCCGTTTAACTGATCCATCAGTCAAAAAACAAACCACTGAAAAACAGTGAAAAAAGTGAGGGGAAAAAAACGACTGGAAAACAGTGAAAAAATGGCATGTATTAGTGGGAAATGTCACTGAATTAATAAGTGAAGGAAATCTAGCATTTTTTCACTGATTCATCAGTTAAATTCACTGAAGTGTCTGTTGAATCAGTCAGATACTGTTGGCTTATTGAAACAGTGAAATTCTTACTGATTCAAATGTAGAGTGCAGACCGTACTTTTTCTTGGGCCGCGAGCGACCTACCAGCTCAGAAATCGTGGTGGCACTAAACTTGGTTTTTTTGCGGTGTGTTACAGTTCACGAGAGCGTTTCGCGGGGGTAAACAAACGCCGTGGTTCAACTACGGGACGAAAAAGAAAGTATGAGTAATCGACGCCCGTCCATCCCACCAACACAAGCTCTAGCGAAATTTTCTCGCTGGATATGTGTAACCACAGCGCAAGTAAGGAGACAAGAGCGGACACTTCCATGTTGTGACGATCCTAGTGTTTTTCAGGGGTGGTGGGTGGGTGGTAGGTGCCTGGATTAATACCAACAGCAGACACGCATTACGAAAAATAATCACCTAGTACAATAAAACAAAAATAATAGTTTTTAAATGATTATTTGGTAATAAACACGCTCTACGGAAGTTGTTAATAATCACGCTTTGTCCAATGTTTAATAAAATAGTTTTTTTTGCCGGGTAGCATTTTACACTTACAGTATGTTTACAGCTTGCATTATTCTTGAGAGGTCCTAGAACGAAGTTTTAAAATTGCTTTAATAGAACCTACTTGACTAACACCATTAAGTTGCCGAATGCTGTTTTCGGCAATAATTAAATATATACCTGTGCTGTTTGTGTTAGCTCTGTGTTTGAAACATTTACGTTACCTCCAAACACGACCAACAGAATAGCATAAATCTTGAACAAGCAGTGCAAAAAGCGATTAAATGTCTAATCGTTTTGGTAAGTTATTAAATCAGCACATGATATATATGTAGGTTAAATCAGTATTTTGAGATACAAAACACTCATAGTTTTGACTCAAAACCGATCTCTGCCATAAAATCATTAATTCTAGCAGTACAATGTCTATGTTGGTATTTCCACAGTCACTAACTTCAAATAACGCGACTGTAAGCCCTATCTAGTGTGTCTCCCCTGCGCCCAACCATCGGAACCGTACCACGCTCGCACATTATCGTCTCAGTCCGACAGAAGGCGACATTCTACAGAGCCTTTTGTGAGGTGGGTAATCATTAGCGCGGAGCGTACAGTTAGTGAAGAGATTTGGGCGGCTCTTAACATCGAGGTCATGAGAGCCGATGAGGATGATTGAGGTGAATATGGAACAGTGCCGGAATGAAGAGGCGGGGGAAAAAAAACCGCAGACCAACGGCATCGTCCGGCACGATTACCACATGCGAAAATCCGGAGTGACCCAGCCGTGGATTGAACCCGGATCGCCTTGGTAGGCGAGCAGACTAACCGCGCAGCCACCGTGGCCCCCGCGGGACGTACAGATCAGCAAAATACGACACTCTACTTTCGACTGAAGTAGTGCAAGGCACTGTACACATCGACCGAAAGCTTGCGATAAATGACCTTCCACCGCACTTCCAGGCACGATTCCAAGCAGGCGAAATTGTTGACCTCCGAGTGTCTCAACCAGCGGGCTAAAACTGAAATGATCAGAACTTCGAGAACGTAGCCAGAGAACAACCACGAGTGCAGAGGCGAAAGTAACGTGTGTGTCTAGGGTAGCTTGGGAAATTGTACACTCCCTTCGCATACCACTGGGTCAAATAAATTGAAAATTAAAATTTCTTCGGTACAAGTCCTTCATTGAAATCATTTTTGGATTACCATAAGCAAATTAAAATATGTAAGCCACTTCTGCTCGTACCAGACACACAGTTATTTCTTGAAAGCCACCAAAAATAGCTAAACTAGCACTTTTAGGCTGCTTCTAGCGCCTGCGCTTATTCAAAGAACTTTCGATGGTTCTCCCCAATCACCCTACCCATATGATGGGCGGTCAAAATCAAATTAATTTTAATTTTAAAGACATACAAAATTTAACAGTCTGACCGCTGTCACATCTGAAGACATGACAGCTTGCTTATAAGGCAGCACTCTTTCTTCCATAACAAATCAAAGAACAAATAAAACCATCTCCCAATAAGTGAATCTTACCTACATGAAGTTTAAAATAAACGATCTCTTAGGTCTATAAAATTAACATTATGCAAGGCAATAGTTTGACATGGAGAAAAATCAAAATAAAACAACATTAATCACTCTACCTGTGGTATCAAAACGTTCAATTAATTAAAATTACCGAAATTTAGAGTCTGTTCATCAAAATAATATTGTGATAAGTCCTAATGTAAACAAATAAGAAATATTATACTGTCAGTTATAAACATCGATAATATTTACCAGCATAAGTGTCAGTTTAAAATTTTTAAACAAACAAGTAAAATTTTTCTCTTAAATCCTCACACAATCAACGCCTAGGAACTGATCTGCACAATGTTGGCCGAATACGCGATATGGAAAACAAATTAGACACACTGTGTACGTCCAAGAACAACTTGCAGCCATTCAAAGAACGCCGATTTCAAATATACCGCATTGCGAGGGATATTTCGTTGCATTTACGCATTCTTACAGCAGTTGGGTTTGGTCGGTAAAACAAAGTTGATTGACTTCTATATCTGGCTTACGAATACGGATACCTGAGTTCCGCTACGCATGGAAATGATCAACCTTAAGCATCAGTGAATTTTATTCACGATTGATCCAGTTAAGTGGGAAAATTTCTTCGCGAAGAGGTTCACTGCAAAATCTCAGCCTGAGCGTTAATATTTCATAAAGATCAGTCGTCCGAATTCATGGAACTAAGGAAAAAATTTTGGCCTTTCCTAATAAAAAGAGACCTCTTGTTTTACGGCAGGCGGGACTCAAAAATAATAAGCTGCTATACAAGACATGAAACAGACATCGAGTGAAAATTGTGAAGTGGAGCTGGTTTGGCTGGCTCTTAACATAAAAAAATCTTGAGAGACGATGAAGGTGAAGATAGGTATGGAGCAGCGCCGGAATGCAAATGCGGGGGAAACGGGAGATCCCCGAGAAAAACCCGCCACCAGCGGCATTGTTCGGGAAGATTCTCACCTACGAAAATCAGGGAGCAACTCCGCCGGGAAACGAACCCGATTTGGTTTGGTTGGGGGCGGGCGTTCTAACCACAGCATCACCGCGACCCCGAGAGAAAATAGGAATCCACTTCTAAATCTGCGGATGGAGGGAGACTGGATAACTGGAAGAAGCGCAGTTGGCGATGTCCCGCCAAGTTTGGTCGCGAAACAAAAATGAAACCAAGCATTTTTCTTTGTACCGCGAGGCGGGCGTAGAGAACTGTCGCAAGTTGCGCACTCGATGCCTTGCTGGGCGTTGCATAGCAGAGAGACGTCTGCAGCGGCTTTCGACTGCAACACGTTGCGACAAAATGTAGCAGTATTTGGTGTGCGTCGGCGTAACCGGGTCGTGGCTTGTGGCGGGGAAGGCAACATCCTTTTCTCCTCCTGTCACCCCCCCCCCCCCCCCCCTCCCGAACGGTGGAAACGAAGTTTCCAACGAAGATTTGCCCATGGCTTCCTCACTTTGCTGTAACTCTCGTCCTCATCCGTTTACTTCTTCCTCACTCACACTAACCGGCGTGGCGCACATCGCGAAATGTTGTCTATTCGCGGTCCCTTCACTCTGTTTGGATCAAACCTTTGAAAAATTACACCATGAATGACGTTTTAGTTCTTTTCTAAACATGTCACGTATTTCAAGCGTTTTATGCTTATGTTAGCGTACAAGTGCCTTATTTGTTTTAAAATGAACTTTTACTTATATTCTATCTAATTATATTTCATTTATATTTAATGTGTATAAAACAAGGGGAATATACGTGTGTTGGTAAGGCCCGTTCTATAATGCACGGATACGTAACAAAAGGGGATGAATATGAACCATTCTACAATACGAATAAACGTACAGTCTTGTTTTGCAACTTACGAAATCAAAATTACTCAGCTGTTGCAAATTTCTGATAGAGGTTTCATAATATACACATCTTCTTTTGTAAATGTTTACAGAGTTTATAAATACGTAAATACTACTGCCGAACCATGTGCGCTTATTTATTAAAACAAAATTGATAATCGCCACAGCAAACCCAGACCCTTGTTGCTATGTATACCACAATGGCCACGAAAAACGAATATCAAAAAACCAAATACTCGATTTCTATTGGCTACGCGGATTCACGGACACGCAAAAGTTGGGGGTTGCCGAGCTTTCTTACGTATATCCGTACGTTATCAGCATGCGTGTCATTGTAGAACGCGCCTAATGCCTAGTAAGAAATAGTTATCACGCAAAATATTATTAAAGTGAGTGCGCAGGAGTGCGGGCCGTTGTCACTTTGATGTAATTTTCTAGACTCGGTTAAGCTTGCGTGAGGTGGCGGAATAGCCTCGAAGTAGAGCTTAGCGGTTATAGTATGATTAATTATAAATAGCAAAGTGACAGCAATTCATTGCGACATATTGAGTAGAGATTGCAGTTATTGTTAATAGATCACGAACTTGCTCTTTCATTTAACTAAGACCTACATCCCCGAAAGAACGTGGCTAAGCCCACTGACTTTTAAGAGCAATTATAACAAAATTTTTGCAAGACGTCTGAGGGGTGTATCTGAGTTCATGAGGGATGGAGGTCTTAATACGAATAAAAGAACTAAATTTTATTTTAGTTTATTCACGCAGCTATTAATTGCAACATTAATATATCTGTCTACACTATTAATCTTTTTATTTCTCAATGAGAGCAATATTTACTGTCTATTTTTAATATAATTAACGTCTTTCTTAATGGCTCTGTTTGGATACAGTCAGTTAACTCATACTCATCATTAACACATCTTCAGTCTGTCTGTTGCCATCATGGGTATACGCTGTTCACGCTAAACTGAGCACTTTCGAAAGCCTTGCTTAAGATCTACATGTTTGCACGTAGTGTATTCTCCCGCCTTATGTAAAATTAACATTGCCATGCGTCTCCTCACTTTATTAATGCTTCGGTCACGTTAAAGTGTGAAATTATTAGATAAATATTATTTTACAAATATGCTCATTTTTACTGTTATATGCATTTAAAAAAAACATACAGGTAAAGAAATAATTTAAGTTACCACAAATGGTTAACTATAGGCTGTTCACGCTAAAGTGATCACTTTTTAAGGCCCTTCTAAATATTTCCTTTCGTCCAATTTCCATCTTCCTGCTGCTTTTTAATATAAACATTGCAATGTGACCAATAAACACAGTGTATACATTTCCTAACCCTCAAAATTTAATGCCTGAGACGTGGAATTATTTTCCCAGAGCAGTGTAGCCAACTTCACTGGGAGCATTCCAGTCAGTGAATCTGTCAAAATACATGCAGTAAGGAGCTAAAATATATTTATAAGGTTCATTTCAAAAGTGCTTAGTTTACTATGGACAGCTTATAGGAAGTTGACTTAATTCAAGCAAATTTCGTCTCGATTCTAGCAATAGAAGTAATAAGTTAAGAAATTATCGTTGTATAATATTGTCCGTTCTCTCTTGTTTGGAATACGTTTTCCGAAAACACGCATAAAGAAAGGCTTCATCATATCCTTAATAAAGACCCTAATTTCTTAAAAGTTTGTGATGAAACCATTCTTTAGGCCTAGTTTTGGAGAACGAATTCCCTACAAGGATGACAGCACACGCCTCTAATATAATTTATAACTTGTATCCCTTTTATTACTGTGACGGTATCGGTCTTGGAGTCAGTGGAATTACAGGCTGTTCAGAGTAAAATAAGCACTTTTGAAAGCCCGACCTAAACTCTACTTATATGCACAGTGTGTACTTCCACCATAATGTAAAATTAACATTACCATGGACCTCGTCGCATTATTCATGCGACAGCCCAGTGAAACTGAAATTATTAGGGAAGTAAACATTTTACAGATTTGATGGTTTTTACATTTATATCCACTGGAAAAAATTGGAAAGCAAAATAAATCATCTCTGTGTTTACAGAAGTTGGCTTTACACTTTTAATTCAACGTTAAGACATGTAACTAATTTATCTCCGTCGTTACCAACTTTACTGGCGCATGCCTGTCAGTCTGCAGTGCTCGTTAAAATACATGCAGGTAAGGGCAGTGACATTTTTCAAAAGTTGTTTTCAGAAGTTCTCCATTAAGCGTGAACAACTTATACTCCGAGTTACTTAGTCTCCGGAACGCTGGCATGGTAGCCACAACAGAGGTCTACATAACTGCTTACTACTGCACACGAAGAATACATTTATCCGATACTCTACATTTGCCAGTGGGCAGTGATTGCTATTGTGTTACCATGCAACACAAAAAAAATAGTTTTGTGATTTATTTCATCTCCTATATATTTTATAAGCCATAAAATATGTCGCCTTGATTTTTTTTTTTTTTTTTTTTTGCTTATTATTCATGTGGCACTTCCAACTACATTCCTGTACCAACAAGGTATCATAAAAATTAATTATCTAACTATTGATCACCATTTTAGGGTTTCGTATGGTCGGGAATATCCGTTTTTGATGTGCATGGTTCTAACTGGCCAAATTCCTCAAACACTACAAAAAAATATTAGACTTGGTCTCCAACAAATAATTTTAGAACTGATCCAATATACAAAATGTCTAACGAAACCTTTTAACCATCCAACTTTTTTTTCAGACAAACATGGCGGCGATAATTACGTTTCAGGCCATGTTCTAATTAGTTTCGAGTTTCTTTTTTTGTAACTTGTATTTAGCACTTCTTAAGGTTTATTCGGATAGTTACCCACGACATTCAACCGTCTAGCGCGCTATGCTGCTGTTATTTTGATGTCATTATTCCAAAAATAAAAATACACGAAGTCCTCAAATAAACAGTAATTATTCCCGAAAGTTTTTCGAGGGCCGTTTAAAATTTAAAACTAACAAAATGAAACCAATATGATGGGGAAATGTTACCTCACAATAATCATGACGAAATACCTATTTCAAGAATATTTCAGCTACTTGCTTTGATTATTCCAATAACCTCGTCTGTGTTTGTGTATAAACGTTTCAGGCAAAACAAATATGGTGGTGGTTTGGTAATTAGTATTTTGTAATTTGTCAGCTTCGAAGCTGGCAAAACGCAAATTACAAAAATAAGCCATAGATCTTGTAGACAAAACGGGTCACGTGACCACCAATTGGAACACGGCTTCAGTGACGTCCACAAGCTGCCAACTTTGTTTGAAGCAGTCTTGGCGACAGTGTAACACGGGCTTCGCGCGAGACGCCGTGTAACACGAGCTCACGCCGTGAAAGTCTACCCCGGTCCGCGGACAATGCTCCACGACGGCGACGCATCGGAAACTGGAGAGCACGCCGAGAAGCAAACAAAAGGACACTAGGAACGGTTTGGTTTTCCGTCGTTTGTTTACCGCCCGCTCCACACTATCTGCGTTCGTTTATACTAATAAAAATTAAAAAAAAAAATCCCACAGCGCGCATTGTTCCGGCCGGTCGCAATGTCGTGTTTACGGTGTCGCCTTGAGAACGCGCTGCTAGCGCCCCTGGGGAGCAACAAGCAGGGTTGACATCTCGACAATGGTGTTTACTTTTACGCGCGCCATGTTTATTTTCCCTCGAGCTGGCAACAGTCTTCGTATCTACGACGCGACGTGCTCCCGCCTACCTTGGCACTTAATTGCGTTGCGGTGTGTTTGAAATACGCGTTTTTTTTCCTACAAAACTATTAAACGTGCGTACAATGTGCTGATCTACGAGCACACACACTTCAGACGAAGGCTGTCGAGTACTTTCAAGACGTCACGCACATCAGAAACACCATTTCAGAACACTCCAAACTGGCTAAAAACGGCGTTTTCAAAGTGATGCATCTCTGAATATACGCCGTCGGATATATATGAACCTTCCTACAGACTTTCCATCAATAAAATAATAGGGTCATCTCTGAAAGTCCCTTAGATAGGGACCGGTGTTTTTTTTTTCTGCGAAAAGATTTAAAGATCAGCTGTACTCCAAAATACTTTTGTTCATATGCTCTTTCGTGGTTGGATGATTTTTAATGCAACGTGTCTTGAGTGTGTCTCTGCAAATTGTGGACGTTTGGCATCGGACTACTTTATTACGATTGGCCCAGTCAAATAGGAACACATCTCCTCACGTAGTCATGCGGCCAATAACCAAAAGAATTTGTGGTTGTACACGTAGGATATTGAAGTCTAGCATGGCCATAAATATTTTCACGAAATACATCTATCTCTACCTATAAACTTAGGGACGTGCAAAATTCGCGTTATTATTTGGGTACACGTTAAACTTTAAACACGTGTACATTTGCAACACGTTTGTCATTTGGAACATACTTTATCTGGCGCGCCCTATGTAACTCTGCGCCAATAAATAAACACTTCACATTTGTGTGCCCCAATCACGTCTAGCTCAGTCAGAAATGGCGTTGCTTCACATCTATGCAGCAGCCAATGAACTACAACGCCGGCTCCGGTATATACCAGTTCTGTGAAGTTCAGGGGGGTGCAAAATAATAACGTTAATTTTTCGTATCTCTACCCATAGGTACTCGCAGCGCTACTGGAACACTGCACGCCAGTTCAGAGCCTTGCGCTTAGCGGCGATGGCGCACCTAATGCGCGTGGCAGTATCGCCCTTATCGCTCCCACACTTCTCGGTCTCAAACACGGAGCAAAGCTCTAGGTAGGCGGAGGCCTTTAGCCACACGGCGAAAGTGGTAAAAATATGAGGTGAGGCATGTGTTGGGGACACGGCCGTTTGTTTTGCGTGAATACTCTGCGTTGACGCGCTCGGACGCCTTAATGTATTTTACGTTCCCGGCACAGCTTCACTCAATCATATGAGGTTTTATGGATATCACTGGTTTGCATTTGAGATGCTCTTTCCAATCGTATACGATTTCTGTATTTCGACTTGGCTTTTTGACGAGTATAGGCCGAAATTGTGTTAAGTTTTCTTAATTTTTTCATTAAACTTATACAATTTCACCATTACATCGACACACAGCAGTTTTATGCGCGCAATCGATTGATCGTGACGAGAGCTGTCGATTGAAAACTAAACGAGTGTCGTAGCTTCTCCTAGCCAAAAGTTATACTACGCGGAAGTTATGAGACGCGTCGAAACGAACTCAAAATACCCCCCCCCCCCCCCCATCCTTGCCCCGGCGCACGATGCTCCGCAGTCCTCTCTCAATGTAACATATTCTTTGATCCTTTGGCCATCGAGTGGTATAATTGAATTTTGAATGTAGACGATAGATTCGAAGGTGCAATGTTGTTTCGACACGCCGAGGACCAATCTTCAACCAGTACACTGTTCGAAATTTCTGTAGATTTACTGAAATTTTTACGGGAATGTACAGTTAATTTACGCAAAGGCACTCCGTAATGATGAATAACGGAAAGAGCTTCGTAAATATAAAATACGGAAGCTCTCCGTAATCTTATGGCTTCAAATTTGAGACACCAACAATGCCGATGATACCTGAAACGGATTAAATACCATCTTCACAATACTATTTCGTGTAAAATAGTAGTAGATGAGTGGGGAACCATTAATGGAGTGCCAATTCGTTGATTATAGTCCAAATTCAGCTACAGGATAAAACCTTCTGTATACACAGTGAAACACACATAACGAAAACACAACCATTTTATCGCAACCTCGTTTTATAAACCGCAAATAAAACAATATAGCAAGCGCTTTTACACACACAGAGAGAGAGAGAGAGGCAGGCGCGTTCGTCACTTTCATATACAGTCCTTATTTACGAACTACGTTGTGTAGAGATTGAGTGGTTCGAGATATTTAGTTTTGATTTTTCGATCCGTGTTCAAATCCTACTACAGGACCAAATAATTAAAAGTTTTTAACTTTACTGTTATACGCAGAGAAATACATTACGAAAGTAAAACTTTTTTCCTTACTCCTGCTTGTAGACCTGAAATAAACTCGCAAACACACTACCACGACTAGAAATTGAGATGTGCAACATTCTATATTAATCCCGTATTTACAACTTTACTTTATGTAGAAGCTGTCATGTACTTTTTTTCCGAGTTCAAATCCCGCTACACGACATATTTTTTTAAAACTTTTTTATAGTAATTTTTATACACAGTCAAACTTCCACATAACAAAAGCCAGACAAATTTTTGATACCCCTTTTTATTAAGACCAGATTTAAAAAAAAAAACTAACTTCTAAGTGTATGGCTATGTACCGTGAATTCACGGAGATTTAGGCCTATGTAAAATTTACGGAGAAAACTTTCATTAAAAAAAAAAAAAACGAGGAGTCCGTAATTTCAGGAAGATGTCTGGATAATTTGTGACCGGTACTTTCCGTAACTTTACGGACATTTTCTCTAATAGTGATAGATGGAAGTATTCGAGTTTTAAAATGTCAAAGAATTCGATTGAAATTTTTGACTGCAATTAATTTGCAAATACAACCATCCTTCGCCATTTATCAAGCTAATATTTCATCATTTCGTATCGTTTGGGAAGTCTATATTTTTATGGTTTCATACTATTTGAGAGTTATATTTTCATAGCTTTGCGCTGTTTAGGAGGTCGTTACTCAGTCACTTAGGGAAATGAGAGCAATAAAGAAACCACACAGCTTCGTAGCGTGTGGAGGGCTATAATTTCATAACTTCGCATTGTTCGGAAGGTTATAACTACAAATATTTCTAAATTTTTTGAGTATTTAGGCCCACAGCTTCGTTTCTTTTACGGGAGGAAAGATTTTCTTAAGAACACCTGAGACATAAACTCACGCTATAGCCTAAATGTCAGCTGCAATCTACAAATCTATTGAAGCCAGTATAGTTTATACTAACTTTGCGAGTGACTATATAAGCAGTCATATATTTCTTCCGTGATATTTCTTACGCCTTGAAATTTTACATGCCATCGCTGCGCAAGACGTGCATGCATCCAGCAAATTATTTGATCAGACTTGCCAGAAACGACTATCTACGTCTGTCATTTCTTAGTTTTGCAATGTTGGCTTCCAAAAATACTGTGGAACTCGGTTAACTTATTTGGTGTTAATTTATGCACAATTTCATAATAACTTCGAAAAAAACTCGTACAAATCTGACTAGAGATCGTATGTTTATGGATTGTTGCTTTTTGCTTCAAGTCGTAACCTCGTTTAAATCCTGTTTGCAAAAAAAAAAAAAAGGTTTAAAAATCTGACTCCTTCAAATAGCAAAACAATAAAATACATTTCAAAATTAACTACCGGAAAAAAATTCACAGCAGTCTAGAGTAAAATAAAATATAATACAAGTCCCTTCGGAAACATATTTAATCACAGTATAATCATTTTGTTTCGTTGGATATTTTTACTAGTTTCCTTCTGTAAAAGATGCTGTCTTCACACAGATAAGGCGAGACGCTGTTAAGAAATGTAAAGTTCACGGTACGGTAGTCAATAATTAAATTGTCTTGAATTCAAAGTGTTAGCAGATATAGGCGCGATAGAGAACTGTGCGAACTCTGCGCTGGTCGCAGAATTCCCTAACGAAAGGGTTAGTATTTCATCGCATAAATGTTTCGAGCCGCGACAGTTTCCAAAAATATGTTTTTGATTTCATGAAACATTTTTAACGCAGCGTATCTTTTTACTGGGAAAATCACGGGAGTTCAGTTATCAACCAGAACAGCTGAAATCGCAATGGGCCAGTCAAAAGAGGAACTATGTGGCTCCTCACACTAAAGCAGCCAATAACCAAAGAAATGTCACAGGGATGTGCACAAGACACGGAAATGTGAGCTACATCCCAACATTTTCGAGATAACCATCTTCCATAAACACAGGACTCGCCCATCATTATGGAAAAAGGGGGGGGGGGGCGGTATATTTCATGCACGAAATAAACAACCATATTACCGTAAACAGTTTATTCTGTTGCGTAAATTTACCAAATTATCCAGGCAATGATCCCCGTGCATCGTGAGGTTATGTTAAAAGCAAAGGGAGGACAATCTACGCCATAGCAAACTTTTCGATGAACCCATGCAAAGCGAACAGAAACCTGTTTTACTAGAGTGCGTGAGACTAATCCCGGTGGATAGAGAAAGAGAGGTAGAAAATGACGGAGGGGAGGGGAAGGAATGAGCGAGAGAGAGAGAGAGAGAGAGAGCGGAGATCGCCGCAAGAAAACCTGTATTAATCCATGCGTGAAAAATATCGGGTCGAAAGCCACGTGGATTCTCTCGATTCATCTTGGTGGCGATGTGAGATACGTACAGGAGGGGAGACGGGGGAAATCGTAATCCTTGGGAGGGGGTGGCGAGAGAGTAATCCCCGCCCCCTCCCAGTCACCAGTCTCCTGCTTGCCGGTAGCCGGCAATTCCACTTGTCATTACAGCGTGAATTAGCAATCCTCCTACCAAACTAACTCCCCCCCCCTCCACCACAATCATTCGGGTTCGAGTCCCGCCGGGAGCTCTCAATCATTACCGCCCATTTCCAGTGATGAATGATATACCTGGTGCAGGACGTTTGGCCCATTATTAGACTCCCCTCTCCTGTTATCAAGGCCAAGCAAAACACATGCCCAGGAGAAGGAAAAGAGTTGCCCCTAGACGATGGCAGAAGTAATAGTTGGGGGGGGGGGGGGTGAAGGTAATGCGTCACAGTCGGGCCACGCGTAAGCTTCCTCTTTTCATTCATTATTTTCTCCCAACAAGTAGACGCGTGCGATACCGTTTGGCAGGTTCTCGATGTGGTTACAAGGCAATATTAGGTGGGAAGTTTCGAGAGATAGTGAATTACGTTTTTTTTTTATTGGGACTCAGGATTACGGTACCCATAGTGTGTGTGAATTCACGTGGTTCCAGGCTAGACGTCATACATTTGCACATTCGTGTTAGTATTTTCACTGAACCGCACAGTTCGCTCGCGAGACCGTAACCAGAAAGAACGTGACGAAGTCTGAATCATGCACAACCCAACCCCACCCCCTCTTTCCTCGACCTTTTTCGTATTTGAAAAAGAAAAACAAGAGAACATTGTGTTTAACGACTACTAATTTCTACTCAGTATTCTGTGGGAAGCGTTGGTCCGAAAAGTGTGTAAAGTGTGTTCAAAACGAGTGCAGATAAAGAAAATAACTTCGACACTGAAAGATCTATACTTGAAGTTCTTTCAAAACCTGTCGAGATTTTGCTAAAGTCACTTTACAAAGTATTCAAAATACCTTTCGTTGATCTGTCTTTTAGCATTAGGTGTATCTGTCTTTTAGCATTAGGTGTACCCACACTTTACCTTTGTTATGGCGCTTGCGTGGACGGGAAATAAAAATATCGCGTGATGTTGATTTCTACATGTGATGGCAAAACACATACTTGTGCATAAAGAATAAAATAAGCAACCCAATGGCTCCGCCTCACTGGGAACCGCAAAGCCAATGACAGAAGAAAAGTAACTAGTTTTGAAATATTGGCCGACCACACAATGCTTCAAACAGCACACAGACTCAGCACAGGACGTTTCGTCTCGGAGAGTAAGTCGCCGACAATCGTCCTGTAGCGGGAAACTTACGTACTGTTGAAACAGCGTCACTCGCTTCTGAACAAGGGGTTTCCGTCCAATGTGCACCGAGGTAATACACACTGTAAAACATTTCTGTATTTTTACAAGGAAATCTTTTGAAACTAGTAGCCGAGAGATTATTTTCGTAATACTACAAGTTAATTGAAGCAAATTTTAGGAAACGTTTATGGGGAATGTGTAAAGCTAATGTTGATGTTTAACACACAAGTAGGGCCTACTGTGAATTTTAATTTTACAATAAACATGCAGTTGCGTAGACAATTTTCTACACTCTTAATTCGAATCAGTGGAAAACCACTGATTCGTAGTGAAAATGGCTCCACTTAGAATCAGTGAAAAATCAACCATTGATTGTTTCAGTAGAAAAATTACACTGATTGAATTAGTGATGTGAAACAATTTCACTGATTCCAAGTGGAGCCATTTTCACTGTGAATCAGTGGTTTTCCACTGGTTCGAATTTAGAGTGCATGTATAAAATGTGTTGCAAAGATGCAATATTTTAGTTGTCGATTAACAAGAAATCTTTGGCAACTAGCTTGCAAAGAATTATCTGCGAAACGTACAAAACATGCAAGACGGCATGCATTCCGAACATTCCCCGCAATGTTACATCGCAGATTACACTAGAATATAAGAGCGAAAAGCGTAGAGATTCCTTTGATACCCTACGAGTGCATTCAGGGTCTTTTGGCTTAGTGAGGATTCTGTAGAAGCGGACCTTGCGTATGACTGGCTAGAGCGCGCTGCGAAAGATAACTTTCCCGATTGGTTGGCCAGCCGTACGGTATATTTCTCCAAGCGATGATTGGCGAACGACGTTCCGCAACATTGCCAGCGAATTCAAGGAATTCAGTCCGCGGTACACGCAGCTGTTTCGCCTCTATTATCCTGATGTGTTCTGTGGTCGCGGCGAGGGCTGGGGGAGCAAGAAACTTTGTCCTCTCGCAGAATCACTGGCCGTTAAAACATGCAGTCATTTTTTTTTTCCTATTGTCGACGGCGTGCATAAAAGCAGTAACAGCTCTCTTGAAGCGAGGGGAGAAAGAGTTGTAGCTTTTAACGCGCTGTTGATTTATTAGGTAGGCCGGCAAACGACACACGACACGGATACGCCTAGGCCGCTAAACTGCGCAAACTGCAGTGAAAAAGACTTCTCAGTATTACTGTGTGGTATCTGCTTACAAAAGAAACGCCCAAGAAACGTTGCGCAAATGTATACGAAAGTTTCTCCACTGTTCTCGAAAGTGTTTTCTTCCTAGAGTGAGAAATGAATAAAAAGGGAATTTTCACGATGATTGTCATTCAAGAAAATTACAACACAGTGATCTTAAATAACTGGAGAAGCATACAGCAAAACTTCATCTTTATTACTATGCCGTAAAAAGTTAGGGTCAACTAGCGTGGATTCTTTCTATCGGCAACCGCATTGAATGCACGCCAGTTTATAGAATTGAACGCATAAAGGCGACTAGTAATCTGATGTGGGTGCCTGAGCCGCCTTTACGTTCCCGCCAAAGGTCACAAACGCGTAAAATAAATCAAAACGGCTGACCATCTTAACGGCTCTGTTTTTATATCTTCAGGCGTGTAAGTGACGGCTTATGCACTGAACTATACACACACAAAAAAAGGCACATGGTATTACCCAGGGGCGAAGCCTTAAACTGGACCACGTGGAGTGCCAAAACCTTCCTATCTGAGTTGCCAGTGATTTCATTTGCACGTGGTTTTGAGCATGCTGTCGTTGAACTAGTGATTTCATGCAGTTAAAGTCAACAGCTGAAAATGATATTCATCAAGTGTTACCCACAAACGGATAAGCGGAATGAACAAGTGAACAGTGTATCAAGAACAGTGGGATGTAGGCATACGGCACAGTCGGTCGTAAGCTTATGGCAAAGTATGAGCACCCGATAAATATTGGGGTTTGTTCCTTGTAGTGTCAGTGTTATTTTTTTTTAGAAAATATTCGTGCCTGTAAGTTTGTAAACGCTGTAACTTAGATTTATTTTTGACTGGGTGACGACATTTTCGACGTGCCTTAGATGCATGTACGATCTTCCAACAACAACACCTTCAAAGGGGGAAAATAATTTTTTCGAGTATGACTGGTAGATGTTGAAGTATACCATTCACTCGGATTACTTGGCGAAAAATTATTCGTTTCCGTTATAACCAGTGGAATTTTCCAGATTTCAGCTGAGTAGTTTTCACTCGAACAACTTCACCTATGATCAACGTTATTTTACTCCGGTGGAACTAATTCGCTCACTCTGTCGCTAGGTGACTTGTTACTGGATAGAGAGCCCTCCAAATCGTGTTAAAAATTCCAACGTTTAATCACCGAAATCAAGAGAAAATAGATTTTGTTTTGTTACCGCACTACCTCACGGAAATCCAAAGTCCCGCCATAATTTGGAAGTAAGTGCTGGCGAGATCACACATGTGCTCTCTGGGTGTGTGCCGGGGCACAGAATACACATACCACATACGATTACACTGGATGCTCGGGAACTCAATGCCAAAAATCTAACACAGTTTATTTGGACCAAGAGTAACACAAAAGCCCTGTACACATATCCGGAGACGTTATATCAAATAATAATTGTATCTAAGTTCCGGCGTACAACACCTGCAGAAAAAGACCATGCATGTAGGACAAGTTGCATGGATCGTAGGTGCGTGATAATAAATTATTATATAAGCAGCGTCGCGCGCCTGTTTCCTATGCAACTTATCCTATCTCTCACCCGCCTTGTTCACTAGGCGTTGTACACCGCAACTTTGAACACAATTAAATGATATAAAAATACGTTTCCGGATGTAAGTGTAGGGCTACTGTGTTGCTGTTGGTCCATAGAAAGTCTGTCCGGAGACTGGGCACTGTGTTTACGAACATTCCGTATATGGCCGGCACAGAATACCCCCGAGTACACAGAAGCGTACGAACCGGCACAAAACAGTTTAACGCCATGGCAACACGGCGCGGTATTACACGCTTAACACTGCCCAGAGACGAAACAACCCTCCTCCCTCACGAAAGCCAGCCGCCCAGGCAAAGTACGACGGAACAAATCACGCACGAGATTCATTATACGGCACAGAATCGTCAAGTATACAGAAGGGACAGGAAGCGGTGGTCCTCTTGACGTTCTCGTATTCACAATTCAGTGGCTGATTGGATGTGTGTTGTTCTAGTACGGGACGCGCGTTTGTTGGCTGTGCTGTGCCAAACCGGTCCTGATTTGTAGATGAGCTCGGACCATTTTGCCCGCAACACAAGTTGAAGTTTGGTTTTGCTTCTGTATCCTTGCGTATTTTGTGATAAACAACTGTACTCGCATTCTGGAGGATACAAGTTCGATTCACGTTCAAGCCATCCTGATTTCGGTTTCCCATCGTTTCCCGAAATCACTGCAGGGGTAACGGTGGGATGGTTACCTACTACTTCTATGAGAGACTTACTTCGAGGGGGCGCGGTGGTGTAGTGGTTAGACTACTAGCCACCCACCTCGGCGAACCAGGTTCTATTCCCGGAGAGGTCGCCCCCGGGTTTTCGCATGTGGGAATCGTGTCGGACGATGCCGCTGGTCGGCGGTTTTTCTCGGGGATCTCTTGTTTCCCACGCCCCTTCATTACGGGGCTGCTCCATACCTCGCTTCACTCTCATCGGCTGTCAAGACCTCGATGTAAAGAGCCGCCCAGTTCTCCTCGCTCACTCACTCTACTTCGTCTCTAATGACCTTGCTGTCGACGAGACGTTAGGCCTTACCTTCCTACCCACTCGCGGCCGTATGAAAGACGTTGCGGGGCGCAGTGGGCGTGTTCAGCCAGTACCCAGGGACGTCACCACAGCTCGCTCTTCGTTCAAGGTCGCCGAACCCACGTTTCGGGGTCCCGACGAACCGAGCGCTCGGTCGGAACGTTGTGGAGCACGAGCATTCGCCACGGCCGCGTCAACCGACCATGTAAAAGCCTTCAGGGGGAACGGGAAGACCCCAATCCGACAATGTCCGCCCGCCTGCCGGGGCGGAGATAAAAACCTCCGGGCGACTCGCGGGATATTTATACTTCCTGCTCTCGCCGTCGTTAGCGCGCAACTCCCCGCCCCCTCACAGGAAGTAGTAATAACCAACCGCACCTCCCCAGCCACGGAAACCTCCATGTTACATCAAAAACGTTCTTATCATCGACTATAAAAGTGCGGGCAGGTCGTTATGGGAAGGGGGGGGGGGGGACTGGATCCATTGCGCCAATTGCCGGACGTACTCCTTGTTAGACGGAAGTGTAACACAGACGCGATTACGTCTTCCCTTCGAGATGCACAGACGTGACACTCCAAACACAAAGATCAGTCGTTTCGAACTCAGGAGGTTAGCAACGGCGGCAAGCTGACCCTGAAATCAGTTCTCTGGCGACTGTGCCACAGAACACTAGTTATCCAGCAGCAACACGTGTCGGTGGCTTTGAAGTACACGTGCTCAGTTGCTGACTGCCTGCGTACTACTCTGAAATGTACTGAATATCTGCGTGCGTCTACAACGTAGTGCACGGTTTCCTATTGGTTCACGCACAGCGCGGCCGGTCAGTTGCTACGAGATGATTGGTAGTCATTTCTCTATACTTCAATTATTCTGCGATCCTAATTTTTTGGGTAATCATTTCGGTAACAGGCTAGGCGTCATGAAAGTATGCGTTAGTTTGACATGTGCAATCAGGCCTTTGCTCAGATGATACACCCTGTAGGGTTTTGACTCAACGGTAAACGTCCATAATTTGAGTAACCTACTACATTAGTGTGCAGGACTGAGAAATCTAGCGTGAGGCTACTGTAAGACTCTAAATAGCAGTCTCTCATGATGCTATTCATGTGGCAGCTAAAGCACTGAAAACAGCCCATTCGTGTAAACATGGATAACTAAATTGTTACATAATACTAAAAGGAACAAAAGCATTTCTCAAATTAATAACCCGTGTCAGGAAACGTATCAAGTTTTTGTATGTAAATATAATCTAGCCAGACTTCCAACCATATCTCCCATATTCATTCTGCTGATTCTTTTTCTCGCTAGTCTGGAGTTCTCTTGAATCATAACGTTCTAACCCAAACCGTATTCATGTCGTCATTAAAATTTAGTAATCACCGAACTATTTTTAAATTGTTTGGAAGAAAAAATTACTTCCACAGTTTCTGATAAGGTCCGGAGCTAAACGCAAATCAATAAGGACGGGGAAAATTTACGTGTGCGACGACCCGTATATTATATTTCACGGTCCTACCTACAGTCGATTCGAAGTCATTATTAGTTCAGTGGTTGTTACATAAGCGTGTAGCAGATAACCGCAACGCCATTTCGCTTCTGCAATGCTTATCTATTCTGTGTTTACAGAATAAATAACGTGGCCCAAAAAACAAACGCAGCGAGGAAGTAAAACAAGTGATTGGAAATTTCTGCTATCACCACCATCAGTCCACCATCAAGGAACATGCGAAATTTCTGGGCGTGTAGCCATAACGTGTTCGCCACATGGGAAGGCTGCGCATAAAAAACAATTTCCATCTTCATAATTTACTGCACAGTAAATTAAATGCTGAAAGGATGACGCCCATCATGCCAGCTTCTTCTCTCACAAAACGGTGCTATGACACCGATCGCCGGAAACTTTCTCCAAACTAGTGTTTTATGGTCTTATTCTAAAACAACTCCCGCGCAAAAAAAATTCATTTGGGCGTCCCTGACGGAAAAACGAAAACATAATCTCTTGCTGAAAGAGTTACCGAACTAGTTCATTAAAACGACGAAGGAATCACAAAACAAACACAGCTTTAAAAAAAAAAAGTTCAACCAGAAAGCGAATGTTGAATCTAGCAAACTCAAGTTTACTCACCGCGCTATTTATTACATACGCAGGAAACTATGTTTTAAGTCATATAGTCCCTAATTGATTACTTAAAAATGCAAATGTATTTTATACCGCCCGGCCCCTCAACAACTACAATAGTCTCCACGATTCTATATATATAAGAAAAAAAGCGAGAATCGAAAATATACACGTAAACCACCACGGAATGATGTTTTCAAAGTGCATATTAGAGCTACTGATTAACCAACATACGTAAAATCAATAAGCAAATATTAACATGAATAAAGCTACCCTTTGCAAGCATAGTCATTATTATTATTTCTGTTAAAAAACAATGACTTAGTTTCTATTATACCAGACTGAGACCACAGATTTTAGCTGTAAACACTCGCGATCACTACACGTCCGCCATCCACAAGTTTGTTCACAAAGTTCATAGCGACATGACGGATTGCAAAACACATACAAAAATCAACCTGACAGTCAATTAATTGCACGTTGTTAGTTAAACAATTTTTATCATTTTTTTCTGTACTGAAAACGAACAGATCTCGTTCAACTACAGGTCATCACTTCGAATCTATAGGAAACTGAGAGGCAATTATGTCAGCTAATCGAACATCTATTCACCTGGGAATGAAAATCGAATGTCAGGTGAGGAAAACCATTCTCCGTAGGGGCGGGCTAACCCAGCACGCGTGGCCTAACGAGTAGGCAACATTGCCGCAGCAGTAGCTGACAGAGGAAAAAAATAAGCTCCGTTAAGTTCGCTTGCTTTTTGTGGAGTGCTAGTTCGGGATTGTGGACGCCGCTAGAGCGCTCTCCTTGACATCACGTCCCGGAGCGAGAGCAGACAAGAGCATACTCTTGGCGGTGAGATACAGAGTACGTCAAGAGGCGGGAATAGCCGCGGGGCGTCATTTGTCCCTGTGCTCTCTCGCACGGGAGATAGCAGTGCATGGCTAAGAGGGCACACAAGTAACAACGTTCTCGCTGACGATTGCCTGTGCGAGGTCATGTGTGGAGACAGGCAGAGCTAGTGATTTTTCGCGAAAAAATATGACTACACGGTAGACTTCAACACTATAAGCACCCAACAGCATTTTGTCTATTGCCATTGGTTATTGTCTGCTTGAGAAGACGTTTACATATATGGGCGGGCCAATTAGAATTCAGCAACATCGGCAAGGCTCCTACGTGATTCGTGTGCAGACAGTTAACACGTGTCGAAAAGTCATTTACCCAACCAAAATAGGTGAAGACCCTATAGTGTTTTGAAATATAACTTGTCTTGAAATCTTTTCGCCAAATTTCACTACCTCTGGAGATAGGTCATGTGTCCGACTGGGTATAAATATGAACATGCAAAATTCGCGTTATTTTTTGCCATCAGGCTGCACTGCACAGTACTGTATGCACTAGAGCGGACGTCGTTTCTTTACTGGCTGCTGCATAAATGTGAATTCGCTCCCTTGCTGACTAAACAGCACGTGATTGAGGCACACAATCGTGAAGCGTTCATTTACTGGTGCAGAGGTACCCAGGGCGTGTCACATAAAGCATGGCCCAATAAAAAAAAATATTGCAAAGGTATACGCGTGTTTCAAGTTTAACGTGTCCCAAAATAATAACGCGAATTTTGCATATCTTTAGCTATAAACTATTCTGCGACAGATTCCTTATTTTTCTCATAAAAATACTCATTACGAGTGAACGAACACGAACACTACCATTTCAATGTGGATGCTGCTTATAGGATGTTCACGGTAAAATGTGCACTTAACCCTCCTTAAGATCTACTTGTAAGTCCGTTTTTTTCCGCCTTATGTAAAATTAACATTGTCATGAGCTTCACCACTTTATTAATGCTTCGGTCAGGTGAAACTGCGAAATTATTAGAAAAGTAAATACTTTACAAATCTGCTCATTTCTCCATTCGATGTAATAAAAATAACAGGAAGCGAAAGAAATAATTTAAGTTGCCATAAATGGTTACCTAACATTTTCAATTTGACGTTAAGATATGAAACTACTTTCCCTCCACCGATACCAACGTTACTGGGCGCATGTCACTCTGTGCACCCGTTAAAATATATGTCATTAGTAGCTGTGACTTTTTTCTTCGGTTGATTTCAAAATTGCTCACTTTATCGTGAACAGCCTTTCAAAAGGTTTTCTAAATAACAGCTACACGACAACTTAAACTACACGCTGACAAAGTACTGTGCACGTACATTCAGGATGCTCCTTAAGCAATATGCTTTCTATACCGAACTGGCGACTATAGCTTCTTCGCCGTTTTCTCGCTCTGTTTGAACCAAACCTTTGAAAAATCACTTCCATGTGTAAAGGGTTTGGTTGTTTCTTAGATATGCCACAGGTCACAAGCGTTTTAGACTTGCGTTAACATACAAGTACCTTATTTTTGGTTAAACTGAACTTTTACTTCGTCACAGAGCGGGAGCACCCGCAGGAAACCCCACCACTCCATGACAGTAACCTTCAACTCCACTTCCTTCCACTCCACTTCATTTAAGCAAAATGAGTCTTACAAAAAAACCTTCGAGCAACAGAGTTTAAATAGCAGAGTACAAACAAATAACGCAGTCGCGATAAATTGCGATAATTCAATCAACCTCTAACATGAATTAGAATACAAGATAATTAACCCCCAAATTTGTGAGAAAAAATTCAACGAACTGTTAGTTTTCTTTTCCTTTATCTCAAGGGTTATTTTGTTCTTTTTTTTTTCACATCAGCTGTCCATATAAAAAATACAAGCATTATAAAAAATACCAATAGCCAAACAGGCTTTAAAATACGGTACGATTATGATGCTCGTTATGAAAACAACACGAAGTTTCACTTTTTAATGGGCTCCCATAGCAATACATCCCGAATATTGTAACATAACCAAATTAAAGAATACAAAAAAATCTTAAAATTTATTCCTATACGTGCGCTATACAATTTCCTCATCAAACATGGCAGGATATGCTTCCTGCCAAGTTATAATGTTCTCATCATTAGATCCCTATCCATTCTCTCTCCCAAGACGAAAGAAAACCCCCTTTAATAGTCGAGCAACATGCTGACCAGGGTATTGGGGGAACATCCCAGAAAGTTTCGTTTGTCCGAGTCCAGTAACATTCAAATCTTAGCAGGGCTTCAGAAAAGTTGGAAGTAACAGTAAATGGATTATAGGGAAGCGTTGCCGACGGGACACCCCCTCGTGCCTGGACTCACTTGCTGCACCGATACGGAGCTGAGATCCGCCAGCAGGTATCAAACCATTGCCGCACTGGGCACACGAGCCAATTCGCCACAACGAGCGTGACGCCACAGGTCACGGCCGTCAAGAGTCCTAGGACGTGTTCAGGCGAGTGGGCTGGCGATCGCTTGGCTGGTTTGCTGCCTGTCAAGGCATGGCCACGTCTAAAAACTGAGGCCAAGGCACCAGACGACCAAGCTTGAGGTCTATTTCAACACTCTGAGTGCTACCGACGTAATATTAAGTCACCCGAGTTGTATGACGTTTGCTGAGACATGACGACATCGTACGACGTTTGCTGTAACACTACATCCACATTTTTTGAAGACATGGGTGAAAAAATATTGCTTCAACATCAGTTTTCACAAGGTTCTTTGCTACGTAGATTTGCGCCCAAAGACATTTAAAGGTTAAATTATTTAGATGAACAGGATTGACTATATTATAGAAAAAAAAATTGAGACACAACTCGGCATCATATTGGCAGAAAGTAGGCCAGTAATGAACGCCGTGCAGTATAGCAAACGTGTTCGGTGTCGTATGAACCAATACTACCGTTGTAAATAGGAATAGGCTACAGAGCTCGACGGAACTGGTGGTCGTGATGTAGTCGAGAATATAGGCGACCAGTAAATCTATATTGCACTCGAAAGTGTTCAACATAATAAAGCCGAATTTGGGTGAGTTAGGTTTTCCCGTTACACACGTATCAAGCTACGACCGAACTTTGCTACTAACGTGCACGCTGGAGGGTCCACAGAACTTCGAAGAGGCTCACGCTTGGGTAGCGAGATTCGGATGCTTGCCAAAAAAAAAAAAAACCCCTTTTTAATAAATATTGTCATAAGTAATGAACACTCTGTGTATAATCCACAGCACTCGGAAATTAACGCTTAAGATTAAAATAAAATATACTTATTGACTATTATTCCAAATGAGAAAACTTTCAAAAGTGGCCACTTTACCACGAACAGCCCATAACAGGTCTACAACGTTAACCAAATCGCGGAAACCGATCTGACGAAATTCAGTGGTGAAGTGGGTAAAAATAAGTATGCATTGAAACCCCAATCCCTTTCCAATGTCGACAAAAACCGCAGCAGCTATTTTACATTCACTCGCGTAGACTAGACGCTACATTAGAAAGGCAATTGATAACATCGCCGTGACAGGCTGCGATGTACTTGTCTCAATGCGGCGAGAGTGAAATGACTTAAATAGCTCACTACTACAGTATGTGTTCAGACATGGAGCACGCCGCCGCGATGTTCGTGAAAGGCTTTTACGGTGGGAATTGGCCTATTCCTGTAACAGGACTATCGACGTGTCACACAGACTTGTAACTTTGCAGCACGAGCACTGCACACGTGGTACAGAAGGGTGAAAATGTTCTCAATGCTCTCCAACGAAATCCGACGTCAGATGTGTGAAGACTGTTCAGACCCACGATCATCACGCAAAAAGTCCCCAAACCTACTGCTACTCGTGGTGATTATTCACTTCCGAGTATCATTTTGTGAGGGTGGTTTCAATCCGATGTAAATATTATTCCATGCATCAGTATAGAAGTTTCATTCATTCATCCATGATGGCACTAATGCCCGCAGAAAATTCTCACTCTTCGGCTCATGAGAATCCCCACGCCGTTACAACCCGTAGTTTCCAATTCAGATTCTCCGACGTCTGATGTGGTGGTCGGCAACCATGTGACTAGGCCACATTTCATCAAGGAACGTCTAACAGAAACAACATACGGGATTATGTACAGGCCAACCTCTTTTATCAGACGATGTGCCACTATAAAAAATGCAACATATGTGACTACAGCACGATGTCGTCCCAGCACACGTGATATACCTACGCGTTAATAGGAATGTTGACATCGGTTAAAGATATCGGTATTATTTACGTTGATTATTTTTAAAAGTGTCGTTTTACGAAAGATACATCGAAAGAAAAATATCGATATTCGGTGCATTGGAATCCAATAGTTAATGTAATCAAAGAACTTGACAAATGTAAAATTTCTGGGAACATTATATATTGAGGACACGAAACATTGCAGAAATATGTGGTGTTTATTTTTTGGTGCATGTTGCCAAAGCAAACATATTATATTTAGTTTCATTTTTGAATACAAACAAAGCTTATTAATAAAGCATTTTAAAAATATTTATTTCCGATACCTGCAAAAAGATATTGATTTCAATAAAATATGGTTAAAATGTGTCGACGAGTTATACCATTATATCGTTGATAAATATCGTCATTTCGATATATTGATATTTTTTTCAACATCCCTGCAACTTAACTGGCCTGTTGCACAAACTTTTATCCGGTCGATGAATCGAACGAGATGGACAGATACTACATGGACCCCTTCGTCACCAGACACTATTGGATTTCTTCCTGTGTACGCGTTGAAATCCAGAATTTACTTGCATGGGAAGCCATTAACACGAGAATAGTTATTATAGGCGATAACAGAGGCTGTCAATGGCATCCATTGTGAAACTGGTGATGCTGAGTGGATGAAATCACTGGAACAACGATTCACACCATGTTTACAGCACTATCCTGAACGAACTGAACCATACCTGAGAATGGGAAGATTGTATTGGGATCCATGTAGTCTTTGTAACGGTGATTTAATATCAGCATGTCAAATGACTTCAACATTGGAAAATTAACGCATTTAATATGGGCCATGGGGTTTTGTACAAAACAATTACTCACAAACCGGAAACGAAGACAAATCGATCCATGACTTATAACTTTTTTTCTTAGAATGACAATTGTATTGTATTGGACTTTTTAACATTCCCCGGTGTTATGCTTGAAGGCTTAGCAGGGAACGGCTTACATACTAACTTATAACCTAACTTAAATTAATGCCCATGCCTTGCCCGGGATTCGAAGCCAGAACCTCCCACACCCCAGACCGGTGACGCACCAACCGACTGCGCCACAGGAGGTCGACCTCAGAAAGAAATTACATGTCGATCCCTTGTGTCAATTTTTTGTTTTTATTTGTGATAACATTTTTTTTTTCGACGTTACGTAGTGTGTATCCGGCTTCCGAAACACGAAACTAACCGTTACTTTTGTCTGCCTAGGGACATTCCTCTTGTACCGTAGGTTGAAGGCTGCCTCTGTCGGTCATTTCACGACCGCTTGAATGTTACTCTAAGAATCACAGCGACCGTGACCAATGACATGGTCGCAGTTATCCCCCATAGCCCCACCCGTAAAGTGAACACAAGACATTAAACCATCTGGCGAATAATCAATTTCCGACTTCAGATATTAAACATTTCCTGTAACTGTGACGTTCTCGAGGTCTAGTTCCGGAGCTAATGTTTGTGAAGACAAGCGTAGGAGTGTTAAGCTGGAGTTACAATACCCCGTAGAATTAGACACGACATCCCCGACGCGACGAAATATGAGTAAGTCAAAGAAAAGCAAGGTCACTGTGACGTCAGCCCGACAAAATTGCGGCAGCCCGAAAATAGAAGTTCTATTTCTATATTCCGTCGTATCGAGTTTGCCGAAACGCGCAAAAAAAAAAAAAAAAAAATTACATTCCGGTTTGTTTTTAAATAAATTTTTCTATTTTGTAAATTAAAATACTGTCAAAAGTAAAATAATTATTCGCTTTATCGTGAGTTTAAACAAATTAATATTTGATATTATTAGGATAACTTGCCGTTACAGGATTTTCCAACAGCCACATCGGGCAGATCTCGTCGTGGTATTGTGAACACTGAAGAAATATAATATGAAATTCCGCCGATCTCTGACATCGGTCAGTGTGTCGTATCGTGTTCGTCGGGTTATTGTGGCCCCAGCTTTAGTCTCCTATGTCGAGTGCAGTCTACGATACGACCAGGCGTCGATGCTATGAGCGCAGAGGCCTACGCCATCACTAACTGGAAACTTAATCTTTGTTCTCATATAAATACTCGGACTTTTATGAACTCCTACTTCGTTGTCACGTATTAATTTACGAGTGAATTAACAAGGGTGTCAGCTCCACAGTGGCAAACCACTGCACTTCACGATAAATTAATACCAGACCCAGTTAGCAGGTTTTTTTTTTTCGAGTTAATGGTGATATGACTATGATAAATCATCGCGCAACAAAGTTCTGTTAATACGCAAAACGTTATACACTATCGTCAACATGACTATTTTTCTTTGAGAAATAAACGTTTTCCAATGTTTTCCCTATAGATTCGTGCAATGATATGAACGACTAAAATTTGAACCTTCGTACAATGCCATGTTTGGTAGTTTTTACGCAAATGCGCTGTCATCCCAAGGTAACGATTTTCGCTTTGCAAACATTTTTTCAAGTAAGTATAATGAGAAGTACACCAAAACGTTGTACTAAATATTTCCAAAATTGTCTATAAAAGTTGCAAGTTACAATACCTACTCGAAGTGCTTTCTGTAAAATATGTGTCTGTCAAATTGTTAAGTTAATGCTTAACGCTGTCTTTGAATCAACGAAAGAACCTCCTACAAAAACTGTTCCTTGCAGAGCTATCAGCAGAAACAATTTTCATACAGCATTTGGATACAAATCGGTCTATTCAAGTGACAGGCAGCAAGCGGACTGCAAAGGCGCTGCATGGAAAGGTATAGGCTATTCACGGTAAAGTGAGCACTTAAGCCCTCTTATTTGGAATATTAGTCAATAAATATATTTTATTTTAGTCGTAGGCGTTAATTTCCGAGTGTGGTGGAATATACACACTGTGTTTATTACTTGCATGGCAATGTGTATTTTTAAAAGTGGTTAAAGGATAAAAAAAAGGCTGAAAGGAAAAAATAACTAGAGCCTCAAAAATGCTCACTTTACCGTGAACAGCCTATACCACTACCAGCGGCCGCAGCTACGTCAATACAGGTAGATGGGGGGGGGGGGGGGAGTTCCGGGTAGTTCAGCTGTGGCAATACACGGCTGCTGCCACAGCGAGAGAACATTCGTGCAGAAAAAATGACCTCCGAGGCCAAGGTCAGTGAGGCGCCTTCCGACCGCAGGGACGTCATGGATGTGAGTGCTATATTTAGACCTACGATTATAGTCGAGTTTAGTAAGTAAGCTGTCACCTTGATTTATTTCCGGCCGTAAACGCAGAAGTTGTCATAATAAAAAAACTGCAATCATTTCTTTGAGAAGTGCTAGTTATTCGACCCCCCCCCCCCCGGGCCCCCTTAGCAAATAGTGACAAACGTATTAAAATCAAAAATATACATAAATAAATATTCCTGCTATATTTACTTCGGTTTATATATAGCCTAATTAAGCGTTGTACATGTGATTGCTTTAGAATACTTACTTTCTTGTAGTAACGTAACTAACTAAACTTCACAGTACATAAATGTGCACTAATTAATGAAATTAATGAAAAACGAACTGAACAGCGAACCTGTCACTATTTCTCACGGGTAATCGGGAATGCATACACTGTTAATGCTACCAAACTAAGTACGTCTATACAGAGTGTTCGCACTGTAAGACTTTAAAAATATTTACCACATAACTCGAGTGCCACAAGTTTCCTTTATCTGGTATGTCAGCAAGTGACTTTATTTCACGCCGAAAGTGCAAGAAGTTAAAAGAATTGTACGTCGTTAAGATCCTGGAGCCAGATACTCTCCGAATGAGTGCCCGATAAGATTTATCACTCCGTGTTAAAGGAGACTGCTCACTTTACTGCATAGTAAAAAAAAAAACTGTACCGATTGAGAAGAGTGCTCGAGTGTCGGTGGTTATGACAGGAGAAGGAGACACGTTTGTAAAAACTCCTTGTTTTTCCAGAGTCCACTTTCAGTCTGCCGAAAGACGGGAACCAGTTTTTGAAACTGTGCTACTGTTTCGCCATAAAAAAAACACTATCTTCCACAGTGTCCTACTAGTGTCTTCCACAGCTACTTACATATAAAGGCTATTAACGATAAAGTGAGCACTTTTGAAATCAACCTCAGAAAAATGTCACTGATCTTACCAACATTTATTTTAATGGGCGCACTGTGTGACATGCGCCCGGTAAAGTTAGTAACGATGGAATGAAAGTAGTTCCACATCTTAAGGCTGAATAAAAAGTGTTAGGTAATCATTTGTGAAGACTTAAAATGTTTATTTCGCTTTCTGGTTTTTTTATGCATCGGAATGTAAAAATGAGCCGATTTGTAAAATATTTGCTTTTATAATTATTTTAAAGTCTCTCTTGATCAACGCATGAGACCCATGACAATGTTAATTTTGTATAAGGCGAAATACTACATAACGTGCATATAAGTAGATCTTAAGCAGGGCTTTCAAAAGTGCTCATTTTACCGTGAACAGCCTATACCTATAGACAGGCACTTTCTTCATTTGTTCGTTTGTTTCACTACTCGTGGTTTTTTTTTTTTGTCTCGAATAGTTGGTGATTACTGACGGGTAGCTTGTTCACTACGGACAATGTGGGACCCACGCGGTCTTATTAGCTGTGAAAATATATGACAAAAAATCTTCGCAACTTGTGGCTAATCTCCACGCTTTATTCTAATGCCGTCGATCGTTTACCTCAATAACAAAATAGGAGCGATAAATAAATTATCAAAATTTGCCTTTCGAAGATAATACATGCGACTGGCTGCCAGTGAAATAGTTTCGTTATTTAATAATAAGCAAAATCAAAAAGGAAAGAAAATACTTGCGCATAAAATACAATATTTTTCTTTTATTGTGAACGTAGATCATTTACATACGCGCGCTTCGAAACTCTGCAAACGTACTGTGGATTAATTTTGAGTCATATCTGACAGAAAAAAAAATTTATCTCTGGGAACTTAAACGCTCGGGTAAGAAATTAAATTCTCTCATACGGTGACAGACTTTTAACTCAACACTAAACGACTTTGACTCATCATGAGACACCAGAAAATATTGCATTGCATTGGTGACTGGTCAAACTTAAAACACCTGTAATTTTTTTTAGTACTTCTGCAGTTGAAAATTAGTTTATTTGACGCGCGTCCTAACGGACTTTACGTAAATAACGACTGCGCAGCTTGCAAGGTTCTATTTTCTTCCTCGTTTTATCCTTCCGCTATATGTACATTTTACATTGCTGTGGACCCGATGACTTCATTCACGCGCCAGTCAAATGAAAACGTTAAATAAGAACTTTTTATTACCCCGTATTACCAACACTCGTTTTCTCACTGTATTTTATTAATATTAATTATTAATGAAATATAAGTTATAGATAAAATATAAATACAAGTTTTAAGTTATCTAAAAATAAAGTACTATTGTGACGTACTAAACACTTATAATACGTGACATATAAGGATTAAATTCAAAAAGTGCGAAGAAACGGCGAATAGACAATACTGTATGAATTTAGTGGACTAAAGAGTAGAAGATGGCAGCGTACCTTTCGTGATAGACATTTGGTACGAACGACTTTAATGCTGAACGTTTCTTTTCCTTTTGGTTCCAATTCTGTACTTCCAAGTCAAAGAAATCAAATACTACATAGTTGCGCAAGTGAAAATTAGTCTTTTCTTGATATTCCCACTCAAATATGTCATGAGTTCTAACACTGCGCTATCTTTTAACCAACGAGAAATATCCTAACAGTATTATTAGTAAATATTTTTTCAAGTTTTATTTTTATGTTTCTCACGACTGCTTTGTGTATATATTAATTTAAAGAGGTAAGCACATATCTGAGATGGCTTGCTAATTATAAGGGTTAATCCCTTATACAACAAAGTTTCTGTTACAATTTTTTGACTTGATATTGGCCACCACTCGATAACTGGGTGCATAAACAATTAAGATATAAACCGTTAAAGATACGTCAAAGGGTGGAAGTCGGAAAGACCACATCATAGTCTAAAGGAAGATCCATGGGACGTTCGAGGAAGCAATGAAAAGATGATATACGACCGTAAAAAGCCACTTCGCCCAATACATGACCGTATGCCGATTATTGTGTTCGATTCGCATTTTTTTTGTTTAAATCTTCACGGCTATGCTTCCAAGAAGAAGCGAAAATCACAATTTTACATAAACCACAGTAACACACTAGTATTTTTTTTTTTTTTAGTATGTCGTAGATTGATATGATGCGTAATTCGCTACGCGAAGTGAGTAGGGAATAATTATTAATTATATTAATACAATAAAGGTTGATGTGAAAAACTACGAATCTTCATTAAATATGGCTGATGCGACACAGAATAAAAGATCGGCAGTGAAGTGTACAAAAAAGATGAAGGGGATAAAAAGGTCAGTGACTCATATATTCTCTGCGTAAGCACAAGCTATGTCACGTTCTAAATAAAACACACGCACTCGAAGCGAACGGCCTACACAGTAACACACACTATCTCATGAATGACGAACGTGACGGGTATATCAGCACTCACTCTTTGCCCGCCGATGCCCGATGCGGCGTCTGATAACTACAGCTATAAGATGTTCATGAGCCCTGCTTAGGATGGATTCTTACTTCTTATTTTGTATCCCTCCGCGGGCCTGTATACTTTCTTCATGCGCCATACGAGCAATACCGCGGAATTGTTACGATTGTACATGCTTTATGCGAATACACACTCTAATGTGTATAAAACAAGACGTATAGTCCGTTCACGGTTAATTGCAACTTTTCTGAAGCCCTGCTAAAGTTCTATTTACGGTATATTCCCCCGCCTCGTGCAAAAAAAAACTTGACCTAGTCAAGAAAATTTAACCAAACCGCATTCGTCCACTCTCAGAGTAATTATATTTTGCATTAGATCGAATTCTTACTTGGTATTACCAATACATATGGTCACCTGTTTTTCACGAAAAGATTTCAGGACAAGTTGCGTTACAAAGCTTTTCAGTTCAGAACCACTTTCGTGATTGGGCCTTATAAATTGTTATGCGTCTTATCTATCTGCCCGCGAATCACGGACGTTCAGTATCGGAGGAACTTATTTCTGATTGACTCACTCAAGTAACACACTGTCTTCACACAAATCCAAGCAGCCAATAGACAAATGAAGACTGCAAGTGTGCATATAAGATACTGAAGTCAAACCTTCGAGTAAATCTTTTCGCGAAAAACAGGTGCATCTACCAATACATTTATTATCTCCCCAGATTTAATTTACATCAATTTCGTATGTTAGATATTAAAATTTATGAATAAAATATATGTAAACAGTTCAAATTTAACAAAATATAAGGTGTTTTATAACATACGTATAAAACGTTTGTGATACATTTATTTGGGAAACAACAAACACGTCATGCATGGGGTGAATTGTCTGACGTTTAATTTTAAAAGTGTGAAGAAACAGCGAATAGACTATACTAAATTCATTGGCCATACATTTAAATATTACACTCTCAATGCAACATCAAGTGTTAACTATTTTGTATTAATTCGCAGCCACCTTTGACTAGCAGCCTATATGTCAGTAATTTTTCTACAAGTTTGTTTCGGAAGTGTTTATTTTAACGCGGACTGCCCATCCGAAACGCAGAGTGCCCACAACATCCTGCAAGTTCAAAAACAGGCACGTTGAATCGTTCGAAAAATAAGCACAGCTCTCTGGATGAAAGTTTGCCGGAAGATAGTACACAGGGGGGAGGGCAACGAAGTATTGCTAACTTCAGAATTTACAGGTTGATGAGGGGAGGAAAGAAGGGTCAAGGGCTCCCCACCATCTCCCTTCTTGAGCCCACCGCCAAAAAAAAAACCGGTGCGTGGAAGCGAGGTGCGGCAGAAAGAAGCCGCGAACTGCGGCGCACGCGCGACACCAGCGCCTCTGGCGGCCTGGGGACGAAGCACAGGCCGCGCGCCGCCTCCGCGGGGGGGGTCACCTAGCAACCGAGAATAAGGAAACCTGTCACGTGACGTCACCGCGCGCGGAGAGGCCCGCTGCCGGAGCTCCCCTAGCATGAGACAGGAGTGTATGCCCCCCCCCTCCCCAAAACCATATACTCCACAACGTCATCACTTCCTTTTTCTTCCCAGCAGGGAACCTGGAGCGCGCTTATTGCTGGGGAAAAACTTGAGAGCTACTTCACGGCATAGTGCCTGGCGACTACAGCAGAACAGGACACCGACGAGCGACGGCAATATTCTTCAGCACCGACATAGCGAAGAATTAACTTCGGTGGCGGTTGTGGAGGGATTATATATATATATATATATTAGGAAAAAATATGAAAGCTATAATATTAAGAATTATTAGTTTTAAAAAATTATTTACAAAAATTGGTCAATATAGAGAGATGGGACCACAAAATGCCTATAAACATCCATTATGCTCAAGGGGATCACATATTTCTTATACTTAAAATAATAAAAGTTGTCTTGTTTTTTTTTTGTTCATTTTCGAATATTTTACAAACATTTTGGGCGGATGAGGGGCATATGACCCAAACCCGATATACCCTCATCCCCCTCCCTAGGCTTCGCTTCTGGTTTTTTTTAAATGAATATGTTTGTTTACATTCGAATTTTCAACAGACTCGCCCTGGTATATGAATGAATTACTATTGCTAAACTAGATGTGTTCATGTATGAATTAAAACTACGTTAGAAAAAGTGTATACAGACATAAATCCTATTCAATGTTGGGACACGGAGAGTGGTCGCAGCTCGTATGAGCACTCTATTCTTTTCTCCCTCTACGACGACGCCTGCTCAGCGAACTGGCAATGCCACATGCTGGTACAGGCTGTTCACGGTAAAGTTAGCACTTTTTAAAGCTCTCGGAAATTTTTTTTCTTTCACCCATTTTCTATTTCCCTGCTGTTTTTTTTCTTCCTATATTAACATTGCAATGTGACCAATAAACAGAGGGTATACATTTCACCCCTCTCAAAAGTAAACGCCCGAGGCTGCAGTAAGATATATTTATTTGTGGTTAATGCCACTTAAAAAAGTGCTCACATTACCGCGAATAGCCTATAGCCGTCTGGCGGCAAAACTCCCGCCCGACGTGACGCACGGCTGACATGGTTACCGGCGACATAACTCTGGTATTCTATACTGTAAGAAAGAAGACAGCTGCCCGGCTGGACCATGAATGGGATGTTCGTGCCTTAAAATTTCGGCCTTTCCAAAAATGTTCTATCTCTCACCACTGCGCCACGGATCGTCTTTCATTCTCTACGTTATCATTAGAGACGTGGAAAACTAGAGACTTGAAAGGCCTGCAGGCTGAACTTCACAGACGTATGTAGCTATCACTGACCATCGGTTGCATACTGTCAAATAGAAGGTGATGATTATAAACATACATTTTTTTAAAACTATTGACTAAGAGTTGTTCTCAGGGAGGTGTCAAATAACGCCTTAACCAGTTGAAGTAGCAGAGATATAAGGGGTTTTGAATTAGGCCTATAGCTTGTCCTAAAATGAATTCGCCAATTCTTCAGATCTGTAGCTATCGCCCTCTTCCTCCTTCTCCTTTACACCGATCGAAAAGGCGCTCCATTAACGTGTCAGCTTCCACAAGACCGTCCGAGACATGGAACTGTGGCTGGGAAGTTGCGAAGGGGAGAATGGATTTTGTTGCACTCCCGGAGTATTGAAGAACTCCGACAGCATTAATGAATTTTGTTTCAGGATTCTCGACGACGCGACGGGATGAGGAAACGGAAACGGTTCTTGGTGATGACACACATGCTACAGGCTGTTCACGGTAAAGTGAGCACTTTTTAAGGCCCTTCTAAATTTTCCTTTCGTCCAATTTCCATCTTCCTGCAGCTTTTTAATATAAACATTGCAATGTGATCAATAAACGCAGTGCATGTATTTCACCACCCTCATAATGTAATGCCTGAAGCTGCAATAAGATATATTTATCAGTGGTTAATGACTGTTAGAAGGGCCTTAAAAAGTGCTCACTTTACCGTGAACAGTCTATACTTGTAATTCGCACAGTGGTAAGACGACCCTCGCCATTCACAGCGGTGAAAAGAGATCCGCGTCAGCAAACCAAGTGTTCGCGTTACCTCGTCCCAATCTGAGAAAACGACTTTCCAGTAGAAAAAGCTCACCCCGGCGGAAAAAATATCCGACACTGACACAGTCGACAAACAAGTCTTGTGGTCAAGACACCCCACGTTTTCCATCTCAGAAAGAACACGTGAAAGAAATAACGAAACTAAGCATGTTATTTGACAGTTAAAAAAGAAGAAACTTTTTCTAAACACAAAATGCAACACGGACTGCCCGCTAAAAACGTGCAAGGTCACATTTATTCTCCGTCTTTTTCCTTTTTTTTTTTTTTTACGTGAAAACATTACTAGAGCCTTAGGAAAAAAAAAAAAAAAAAAAAAATATCATACATTCAGGAACAGCAGCAGAAATCCACAAGTAAGAGGGCCTATTTCTAAAATCAATTAAATTAATATATACAAAAGTAGAGTCTGGCCAATTTTGTGTCATACAAATATTAATAACAATGAAAATTCGAAAGTGTTCTACCACGCCGTTATACCCTAAAAACTAAATCGATAAAACACACAAGAATAAAAATTTCATAACACTGAGTATATACTTTTACAAAAAATTGCTCGGCCAATAATTTTTTAATGTATAGTACCTCCTCACTTTTGGACCAGCCCCCGTCACATTAGCTACACTTCCTTCAAGGCTTGATCCAGGCAGCAGAAATAATTGTGTTGTGTATTCTTACCGACGGGTCTACACGGAACGAAGTGCCTGATGCCACTCTTGCACTTAACTTACACACCTACTCTGTTCATTAACGAAGGTTGTGAGGCTGCTTTTACTGTAGCTCAGTTGTATTCACGTCAAAATGTACGAGTTTGGTGATGAAATACATATTAATTATTTATAAATTGCTTGGTGCTAGTAGTGGTGTGCATATCCTTAGTTACGTAGGTTATAGTTTATGTATAATGCGTATATGCCATCGTTATTCTTTAGAGATTAGCTTTATCGGAACGTTCCCGTGGGTGTGTTGATCGGAGGTGGGCCGGGCCGTCCAGTTAGCTGAAAGGCGCACAGGCGCCAATCAGTTATTTCCCTTACTTAAGAGTGGGGTGGACCCCCGTGGGAACCCTGCGTCCAAGGTCAAGAACCGAGGCAGTGATACAGGCGACACTAAAACAACCGGTAAATAGTAAATTTTGTATAGATCAAAAATTTCCAATAATACCTCTGAAACTGAAATTATGATACGAAAACCGTTTCGCAATCAATAGTAACCACAAATGTTCTGGGTTTTCGCTACCCAAGTACGCCATGACGTCACATGGTTAGAAAAATGTCCGTAAAATTACGGGAAATACCGGTTACAGACATCTGCGTTGAACTACCGTCTCTTAGTTTTTTTTTTTTTTTTCTTTCCAATAAAGTTCTCTCTGTAAATCTCCGTGAATTCACAGAACGTGTCCACAAACTTGCAAGATAAAAAGGGGTAACATAATACACGTTTTGCTTTCGTTTTGCAGGTAATTCACTGTGATTGCGCGGGTAGTTCACCGTGAGAAAAAGTGACAAAAATTTCCGGTAACGGGATTTGAACTTAGAAAAGAAATGTTAATAGTCCAACACATTATCCACTCACCGCGCGTTGACAAGAAGTAGTATTGTAAATAAGGAATTTTTATGGAATTATGCATGTATGTACGTATATACCTCTTAGTTTCTAGTCATGTCAGAGTATGTGCGATTTTTTTACTTCAGGTTTACAAACAGAGGTAGTAAAAAGAGTTTTATTTTCGTAAAGTATGTCACTGTGTACGAAAGAAAAAAAAAAAAGATTAAATATTTTTTCCTGGAGTAGAATTTCAACACGAATCGATAAATTAACAATCAATAACTCGAACCACTCACCTACCAGGAAGTATCTCATAAATATGCATTTTAAATGAAAGTGACGAACGCGCCTGGGTTAGTTTTAAGTCGTGCTATATACCACTTGCTGTATTTGCGGTTCATAAAAAGAGGTTACCAAAAAAGTTGTTTTATTTTAGATGTGCGTGTTTCACTGTGTATACAGAAGGTTTTATCCTGCAGCGGAATTTGAATAAGAATCAATTAATTCGCACTCCATGATCCCCCGCTGATTTCACTCCACGTTCATCAACCGCCACAAATTAATCATCCGATTTCTATAAGCCCCCAATATATCAGGCATTTCCCAAAAATTGAATGAATCAGCACATCAACAAAAAAAAACACAGCTACCACATACAAAAAATTACTTAGGCAAAGAAAAAGGAAGGACACGAAAAGAAACTGAAAGGAGACTCAGCATGGAAACTAAAAATAACGTCAAAGAAGCACAAGAAAATTAATTAATTAAGGAGACAGCAGGTGAAAGAGATGGAAGAAGGTAAGATGAGGTCTCCGTGTGGAATGTCAACAACGCTACAAGGGCCACCTGGAAATTAACTGACAACATTCCTGAAGGGTGAAAAATCAACCAGAGAGAAGACACGTTATCGCAAAGCTATAACGTGAAGCAAAGGAAGACGTTGTTTTATATTGCGTATAAACTGTGGCAAAGAACATTCAAACCCTCAGAATGATGACCGCTGACTAGACGTGTTAAATATGATCACTGTAATTGTGATATGTGTGCACGTCTAGAACCATATGAAATCACTCTGTCAAAATGTCAGTAACTTACATATGTACACAGGATGTTCGGAACTAAACGCCCAAACTGCGGGAGGTGATTCGTTATGAATCATAAAGTCGAAAATATACAATGTACAATGCCTACAGAGTCCGTAGCAGAAATGTGACTTAAGCTTCCTATGTTGCAGAGACACGTGCGTAATGCTGGCCGTCCTCGGTCTGAGCACACTGTTCGGCTCGAGGAAGCGATACGTCAGTACATCGACGACATGCCTTGCACTAGTACACTCTTCATAGGGCGCCAAATGGGCGTGTCCTATTCAACTGTGTGGGACGTACGGTGGGTAAATCGCTGCCATCCCTAACGTTGGCAGAAAGTACAAGGCATTTTGCGGAATTAAGTTTTCGAAATCTAATTTTCACAGGCTCATGTCTCCTTTAATATTATAATTAGGTATATGATGTCCTATATATTTTAGACTTTATTTTTCATAAGGAATCACCTCCCGCAGTTCGGGCGTTTAATTTACGAACAATATATATAACGTTTCTCGACTGCTGCTCGTAAGAAGATTCCTCTATAAAACACAGGACAGTTTTTGTACAAAATGTTCCCTCTGCCGTAGCTAGCTGTGACACATCGTTTGGCGGCCTCTGCAGACACCACGCGTCATAGCAGGTGCGTGATTGTGTAGCAGAGAGGGGGAAGGGGGTTGGTACCCATTCGCGACTCTTTCCGTAGGCGGTTTTGTTCGACGATCCACCCCCCTTCCCCACTACCCCCCGCAAATTTCACACTTTCTACCCACCCACAAGCCCCCGGCCGTCCTGCGCCCAGCTTCGCCCCGAAACGAAAGACTTAATGAGGATTCCTCGGCCAGGAGTTAAATGTCCAAACCGTGGAATCTTGACGACGCCACATAAAATTTTACGCGGCTGCGCGCAGCGCAACCGGTCATTGCGCCTAACGACCCCCAGGGGGCGTAAAGAGCGCGCCACTTAATTGCGTTTCCTCGCGTCATTAATATCCGGTTAATTTCCCCTGGAACGCCAATAACACACGCTGCGATGTGCTCTTCCCCCCCTTGCCCAGGTTCACCCTATGCCACATTTTCTGACATCTCAATAACCGTATGAGTTGATCCGCATTCCGTTTGATACGTATTTCACTGACATATAAACTTTTTTTAGCTTCTGGGCTGTACTTAAATACAAACTACGATAATTATCACTTCGAATTCTATGACGGCGTCTGTGGAGAAAATTCTCGCAGTTTTAGCAAGACATGGGGAAGTTTGATTCGCCTGTTGTTTTTGTTCGATTACTATGATGATAGCTCATGAATCGATATCAGTAACACTTTGTAACTACTTCAGACTGAGGTTTCTTTAACTGCAGGTTGGGAAGATCAACGTTAAAACTTTGACAACCAACATTTTTCGCCGCTAGGTAAGCGCTAGTGTACTAAGATTTCCTCTACGTTCTACGTTAAAAAAATTAATTACAATAATCATAAATCAAATATAAAAAAACTTCATAACTAGGTAACATCTTTCTGTTTTATTATTCACGTAGCTTAAAATTTTAATTATAAGGGCCGGTTTCACCAAAGAAGATTAACTTTTCGGAATATCCAGATAATTTTATCCAGATGAAAGGTTTTAATCTAATAATAATAATAATAAATCAAATATAAAAAAACTTCATAACTAGGTAACATCTTTCTGTTTTATTATTCACGTAGCTTAAAATTTTAATTATAAGGGCCGATTTCACCAACGAAGATTAACTTTTCGGAATATCCAGATAATTTTATCCAGATGAGAGGTTTAACTTCGATTTTAATCTCGATAATGTTCAACATGTTTCACCAGGTTTAATCACCGTAAAAAATGTATCATTAAATTTATCTCGATATTCTGACTTAAAAGCAATTTTCTCTTGGTAAACATTAGAGATTTTGCTTTTAGCTTGTACGGAGAAACCATTTTGGGAAAATTACGGCAAGTCGTGAAGGTATTTTGGTCGCAAGGAAACATAGAAGCAGAAATTTCTCATCCGCGAAAAACACATTTTGTCAAGAGTTAGCAACAGAACGTTTCAATATCATTGAAAATAAACAAACTAATGCTGTGACACAATGAAATATAGTTAAACAGTGGCAAACGATTGTGAATAGTTTCAATTGTACATCTCGTGAAGCGGTGTGGATAACCTAAAATAACCAACGCGAAAAACATATGCAGGCGAACGTGTTCAAATAGTTACTGGAACAGGTAGTTTATTAAAAATCTGTTTAACAATCACGTGTTTGACTTAAACAGACAATTAAGTGTTTGACGTAAGGCTAAAGCGTACTTTGAAATCTTCTTCATCATAAAATTCAAAATAATTTATTCTCTCACGTAAACATCGGGGACGACAAATAACAAAATCCTCATCATTTTCTTCTTCAAAAATTAAATTGTGCATTGCCTGGGCCATTTTATCTTTATTCTCGATGAAATAACTTTGCCCTCTCATCACCTTCCCGAAGTATTTGTTCATGTTTTTACAGTTTAATCCCGATAATGTGACTTAAACCACCAAAATCGGCGGGTTAATATGTTATCTAGATATTCAGAGAAAATCGAGATTAATGTGCGTGGTGAAACACAAAATACAGAAAATCGAGATTATTTGTCAGTTAATCTTGATTAAACTATCTTTATCTCGAGTGGTGAAACCGGCCCTAAGTTATCTTTTGGAACAGCAGCGCACCAAGCGGCGGTAATTTTCCCAATGCGAAACTCTCCCATAAGAAATAAAGTTTTGTTCGTAACCTGAGTAAAATAAACCTTATTCATCAGCAGTCACAACATTTTAACTGTTGCTTAATCAACACTGGTGACTGACAGTTTGAGATAAACGACTACTCATTAGTACTGTTACCTTCCGTTCGAAGAACAAAATCGTGACTAAGCTTTGCTTACGGCGAGTACAGTTTACATCATGAGGTATGTGAATGTTTCGTTATTGTGACATACAAGCTTCCCGTAAACGCACCTCAAAAATTGTTAGCCGGGACCAACATATTTTTCTTATATATGCAAGTGATATAAAAATAAATGTGGAGAACGAAAGTATGGTTCTATAGTCAATGTAATAATGCTTTGCATAAGAAATATTTCTTACTAAGCATACTCAACACATTTAATTTATCCCTGTTTTAATCTAATTTATTGTGAATATAATATTATAATTGGTAGATAAAATATAAGTAGAAGTTCAGTTTTATAAAAAAAAATATTTTTATGTTAACTCAACTATAAAGCGATTGAGATACACTGCATATTCTGAAAACAATGAGGTACGTCAAACAAAATGTGATTTTTTAAAGGTTTGATTAAAAAAGATGTGAAGAAACCGCGGATCGACTACATGCAGTTGCAACTATTGCAATCAGTGCTGTGTCTGTTAAGGCCAATCTTTCATTTCATGTTCGCTGTGTGTAAAATAAGTGAACCAGTTCCTCAACTGGCCGTGTTCTGTTCGGAGCCCCCCAGACAGCCCGTCCATCTCCTCTTATCTCCTCTCACCACTCTACGTCTTCACACAGTTCCAGTCCTCTTCCCTTCTCGGTACGCACTTATCCACTCCCAACCCCTTGGTCACCGCACCCTCGGGAGGTTTTTTTTTTCTTTCCCTCGCACGTGTACTTTATGTATCTTCCGCGCTATCCTCCACTCGACCCATACATTCATCCAAGTTTTCGTGTCTGTACCATCTAGCAGTGCATAGGCGCCGAGTGAAGGGTGGTTGTTCCAGTGACGTTTATTCCATAGACGCAAGGTAAACAATGCTTAACCTATACATATTGGTAGAGATAGGAACATTTAGCGAGTTCATTTCAGGACACGATAGACGTCAAACACGTGTACACTAAAATTGACTTTGCAATTGGATCGCAGTTTATTAGATACGCCCTGGAAGACTCTGAGCCAATAGCAGACTTGCAGTGAAACAAGTAGCGAGTGCAATACTGCCAGGTGTGAAGTAACACTGGCTACTCTATGGGACAACAGCCAATGAACAAACATGAGGCTCGAGTATACACATGACTGTGGAGTCTAGCCTACAGGTCACTGAGCTCATGAATTTTTTCCTGTCCCTACATATTGGAAATGTTGGATCCTTTATATAGTCCGTCTCACGCTTAGATTGCAGTGCAGGGCTTATGGCGCTAACTGTTGCCTGCTTCAGCTTTGTGACGTAACTGGCAAGCTGAGAAACGAATGGGAGGTGAAGGAGACGGCCTGATTAAGATAATTTTTATCTGTTTACCTCCCTGTCAACTCGTAAAGGAATCCAATCCTGCGATACCTGTGACAAACCCCAAAAATTGTGATTGCATGGCGCGCACGCAACGAAAATGGCATTTTTTAAAGGCTGGATAAAGATAACACATCAGGCAACAGAACAAGGACAGAGTTAACGACAGAAACCATGTATTGGAAAGAGAGAGTGAATGTCCATTACACCGGACACTACAATCTAAGAGTGACTGCTATCTAGTATTTATTTCCACAAACGGAATCGATGACTCGAACTCGCAAGTAACAAGACGCCAGCCTGTTACTTCGGCGGGGTAGACAATCGTTCTGTTTGCGTCCTCCAGTCCTGCATTTTTCTGCGAAAGTTGATGAAACTGTTCGGGAAAACGGGAGTTTTATTATAATTTGTAATATGCTTTCTGAATAATATTCAGTTTAATTATTACACTAATTTAGTTTTCCGTTTTACAACTAATGTTAGGTATTATAAAATTGTAAATACATGTGGAGGGTAAGCAAAGTTGGAAGTTGCGTTTGTTAGAAGAAATTGCTTATCCTGTAAAAAAAAATTCACTACACGCCACTGGGTTGTTCCCTACTTCAATTTGTAACAAGTATTGCAAGACTGCTTGCATCATTCTTATATGTATATATATATATATATACACACACACACACACACACACACACATACATACACACACACACCTTTACATAACCAAAACTGCAGAATTTCTGTATGAATAATTATATTTAAATATTTATAACCTTGACCCACATGAAATGTATTACATGCATGCATAACCGCATTCACAAATATACAACGCACAGTACGAGAAAATAAGAAAAAAAAGGGGGGGGGGAGAGAGAGGTACCATTTTATTGGACATGGATACTTTCACATAAAGTTTCAGATGTGCCCCTCTAAGTCGGCGTCCGTGTTGGTAGTGCTTCTCATCCCGCTCTTTCCTGGCCAGTTAAACTAAGGGTAGTTCTCGGAGTGGTTTTCCAGTCACCTCCCCAGGGACCCTATTCTGTATAGTTTTACTGTCTAGGAAGATGCCGCGTATATAAGTATATTCACGAGGCGAGATGGTATTATCTAACCTTTTGTATTAAAATATCTCTAACTGATATTTAGGAAGTATTTCTTTTTCCCCACAACGCAATACCTATCTAATATATTTATGCTTTTATAGGGGACGGAGGGAAAGTAGTCCCTTGTTTAACGTTGGACTAAAAGTGTTAGGTAAGCATTTCTGAATACTTTAAATTATTCGTTTCGCTTTCTGTTTTTTTTTTTTTTTTTTTTTTTTATGCATTGAAGTGTAAGAATTAGGAATGTTGTTCAATATTTACTTTTCTTAGATTTTCACAGTTTCACTTGACCAGCGCATGAATAAAGTTATCAGACTTATGGCAATATTAATTTTACATATGGCAGAAGGATATATGATGTGCATAAAGTAGACCTTAAGCAGGGGCTTTCAAAAAGTTATCAGTTAACAGTGAACGGGCTATAGAACATATATCAATAAACAGTAATACCTACAAATCTTCACATAAATATATTAATTTCTACATGTCCCACTGTAATATAAAGGAAATGAACATCTGTCGAAATCCACAAACAATACCATAGTTCACAAATCATAAAGTGGTAAATAATTTAAATATTATAAGTTTTAACTTCACATTTTCCTCATTACTGTTGTGTTACTGCACGCAGGAGGTGGTTTCTCAGATTTTACTCCTAAATAAAACTATCGGAAACTATTGGTTGGCAACTAATTATGCGAAAATCGTGCAACCCACAAAATAACGGCAGTGTCTACGAATTGTTCATAGTTTAGGTGTAAGGTCCACTATATAAATATCTCTTTATAAACACTGTGTAAAAATGTATGAGCAGGACAAGAAGACGTGTATAGTAGGGCGTATCCAGTTGCCCAGCCAGGTACTACTATGGGAGCCGAAACTGAGGGTCAACAACAGAGAGAGTGAATTCGATACACGTGCGAAGGTTGTGTGCACGCTCTCCCCTTCCCCCTTTTCCCCTCACAAACCACGAAAGTCAACACCCAGCCATCGTCTCTTCTCCCACAACACATCACCCACCACAATGTTGCAAGCTCTACTTAGTATAATTATACTATTGGTCGAATTGGAATAGGAACAATAAATTCAAAGTATTATAACTAGGGCCACCTGTTTTTCGCGAAAAGATTTCAGGACACCTTGTACTCCAAAACACTTAGAGCTCAGATCCACTTTTCTGATTGGCTGAGTTTAACTGTCAGGTGTTGGTGCCTGCCAACGAATCACGGACACTCAGTGTTGGAGTTACCTAATTCTAATTGGCCCAGTCAGGTAACGACTGTCTCCCGGCAAAGACACGTGGCCAATAACCAAACGAAAACTGCACATGTACCATACATAGGACATTGGAGTATAGGCTTCGCGTGAATCTTTTCGCGAAAAACAGGTGGCCCTCATTATAACTGAACTTTAGGGGAGCCTTCAACATGCAACGCGTTGTCACACTTAAAATATACGAACAGAAGGGACATTTTCTAGTCAATCATACACTAATAGACTGAATAGTAACGGCACTGAAAACTTGCAATGTTAATCATTACAATTGAAAGCAAAACAAAATGGAATGTATATGTTGTTCCGTATCAGAGTCACAGTATAATGCTCAAAATTGCGTCAATTACATGTTCCGATACTTCCCACTCATTTATGTGTCGCAATAGGCTCTTTAGCAAAGGCAAGAAACCGATACAGAAAGAACTGTAAAAATTAATCCTCGCGTCGGCCGTCGTACGTTGGTATCGCTGTCATACTTAAGATGTGATCTTTCTAACTTAAATGTTCTAAGTTTAGTGTATTCATACATTGACCTTATTGTGAGACTATTGTAGCTGTGGTGCTTCTAATATAGTTCTGCCATACTATAAGTTTTTTAAATATCCTTACAATTAGTACACCCAACTCTGGGAGATCTGTGGTATTACAACTGAAAACTAGTTAGTAACACTGACCACAATACTTTTCGTCAGGGATGCCACACTCTCAACGTGAAATAGTGAAAATGAAGCTAAATAAGAGAAAAGCAGTGAAAATGAACTCACTGCTAGTCCGTAAAGTCACGTGTTCACACACAGTTCATTTGCTTCATTCGTCAATCGGTAGTAGCTTATTAGCTGACTGGGTAATTATACTGACTGATATCAGTGATTAAGGTTTAGTCTGGACAGTATTTTTAATGGATGTGTATGTGTGTGATGGCAGGATACCTCACTGGGTGTGAGAATAAAACCAATTATAATTTTCTTTATTTGGCGGGTGCGCGATGGCCGAGCGGTTAAACGGCTCACCTCCCAATAAGGCGAACCGGGTTCGATCCCCGACCACGCCAGTCCCGGACTTTCGCAAGTCGGAATCGTGCCGGACGATGCTGCTGGTTGGCGGGATTTTCTCGGGGATCTCCCGTCCCCCCTACCCTTGTATTCCGGAGCATGCTCCATTCTCACCTCATTTCAACCTCATCGGCTCTTAAGACCTGTTAAGAACAGCCCAAATGTCTCAACTTTGTTTATGTATTCTCCAGCCACCAGTCCGGTCAATAGCTAAATTTTGCAGCCCACAGTAACCAATCGAACACAAGGCCCGTCCCAGAGGCTCACACAGAAAATCATCGCATTGGTGCGCCCGCAGAAAAGCAGCCGCTACGCCATTTCATTCTGTATGCCTGCACGTAGTACGGAACTCGTAGTATCCAGCAGGTCTTGTTGCCTTTACCCTTTTCCAGCAGGTATTGCTGCCTTTGCCCTTTTGGGCAGCTAGTTGTTGGTTATGGAAAATGCCAAAACTTTCACTTCACCACTTCACATACATTTCGTTCGCATAATAACGGCACCGGGTAAAGGTGTCACTAACGTTACACGACAACGTGTACCACTATAGGCTCTTCACGGCAAAGTGAGCACTTTTTAAGGCTCTTCTAAATTTTACCTTTGATTCAATTTCCATCTTTCTGCTGCTTTTAATATAAACATTGCAATGTGGCCAATAAACACAGTGTGTACATTTCAACACCATCAAAATTTAATGCCTGGGGCTGCAATAAGATGCATTTTTTTTGCGGTTAATGCCTATTGGGAGAGCCTCAAAAGGTGCTCACTTTATCGTGAACAGTCTATAGCAACACTATGTGGGAATCAGCAGTACACAATTACCTGTACACTGGCTAGAAGTAGCGCTACCAACAAAAATTCGCTAATTTTGAAAGCCGTGCTATTCGCACGAAACGAATCGTACCACGTTACACCACATTGCAGTATACGTAGCGTTGACAATCCATAAAATTACTCTCAGCATGTAGATCTCGCCGACTTTTAAAACCAGGTGAACATAATTTGCTTAAATAAAAAGAAATAATTTATATTATAGGTCCATAAACTCGGGAGAAGTATGAATAAACTGTGCACCTTTGCAATTTAACGGTCGCGTGGCGATCCGATTGAACTGTACGTGACAACTACTACGAAAAGTTGTTACAATAATATTTCGAGAGCGCCATTTCACACTGTCACCTGCGTAATAGATGGGAAATAGCGAATATTTAAAATCTGGTAAACATTTTTTTCTAACAGAACACTTCAAATCGATACAACTACCTACTTGCATTTCCCTTTTATGAAATGCATTTGAAACCTATTCAGTAAGTTTCGTATTGCCACCCATGCTTTGCTTATCTTCCATAAACAAACGGAAAAAGAAGAACTTTCTGATGATGGACATATTGGTAGTTATGTCCCCTTAGTCATAAAAACTTACGTGTTCACTGGACACACAGCTATTTTACATGAATACTAATGAATTTGTATGTTGGACAACGTTGTCACCCGAAGAAACGTTGCATTCAAAATCTAAAAAATGAAAATTTAGAAGATTAAAAAAATCTATATGCGTTCAATATCTAACAAGAAATCTTTAGTTGACAATACTACCACAAAAAACGACCTACAGATCTTTGTCAGAATTTATTATTTAATTCCCTATACGCCCATGCATGGTGAAAGCCTGGCCTTAAGAAGTCGATACGTGATTCTCCTCTCGCACTGTTGTGTAGCGTAAGTGTTGCCAACGGCATATATGTTTCGTCTTCTCTTGCAGAACCAGCTGCAGTGTGAAAAACTGGACAGCACAGTTTTCCTTCCTGCCATCCTAACAATTAGGCAGAAAACGAAGCTTGCAAGGCGGAAAAATGTAATCCAAAACATTAACATAAACGAGAGCTCTGCGGTGATTATCTTTTTCCCCCCTTAATTAGTACTTGAATTACTCTGTAAGCAACATTAACCAACATCTAAGCTCTGTTGATGATTTTATAACAGTCACAATTACAGTACCGGAGTAATTACGACGTGCCGTCTGAGCAGTTCTAGCTCCGCTCAGCAAGCTGAATAACACTGTCCCATAAAATCTCACTTCTCTTCCTGCAAGGGAAAAACAATTATCGGGCCTCTGCAACAAAAATAAACAGGACAAACTTGCTAAATAATTCAGCAGAAATTTGCAATCGGACTGAAGCGAAATGGAAGCTAGACGTTCTGGATTACCAAAACCGTTCACGCGAAACTTTTCAGCCAATAACACAATGGCTGTCTTGACTTTCGGAGATGAGCCGTGTCGAGGTGGTAGGGAATACCGATGTTCCAGTACGCGTAGCAGCAAGCGTCTTGAGGGTTGAAATTCTACTAGAACCAATCTTTTTTCCAAGCCTACCCTATTTCTAAGTATTAGGCGTGCGTTCGCGTTAGGACAGGAGCTAAATGCGTCTCAGGGCTGCGCCCCTTACGCCTAAAAGGATGGGAATTCACACAAGGAGGAGTGCAATCTCGGCAACAGGGATTGGGCAGCCATGGTCGGCAATTGGGGCCATGACTACCACCCTGAGTGTAACTATAGCTGAAACTATATTGCAGAAGGGGGAATGGTAAAAAACCCGCACAGACATGGTAAAATCCATTCCGACAGGAAAGCAGTAAAACTTGTAGGAGAGTAATAAAATATGCTAAAGGAAATAGCAGGTGTGGTCTCAATTGGTTTAATATGGCGGTTAAGAACTAGTAGAGAGGGGACGTGGCTTGTGGGCGCATGCTTAGGGGCACATGCCCCCTTGAGGTGGAAACTGCTGTCCATGTTCCTGCGTAGGCTGCCTGCACAACAATATCGACAGCAGCATTTGAATGCAGGGCCTCACTGCTTCTCGTCGAGTGCGTCAAAAACCTGGTCAGCTCAGTCATGGCACCAACGCCATCTTCTCTCTCAACTAGAACCAGTTGGAAGGAAGATTATATATAGCATGCTAGAGTACCATTGTGAAAGTGGCAGCCAAAAACCTGCAGTCATCCTTAGGTACAAATAAGCCAGCATAATCACACTGAATTACTGAATCCACATGCAACAAGGTAACAAAACATGAGGCCACGACAAGGTTACTTCTACTGCAGCTTGGTGAAGATCAGTGGTTACAAAATTTGGCAAAGGGAACATTTTCGCTAGTGTCGCATGTGTACCAGATTTTCTCTATTTTCTACGTTAAAAAACAGGATGATTGCAATGACCACAAATCAAATATAAAAAACTTAATACTTATGTAAAATCTTTCAGTTTTATTATTCACGAACGTTAAAAATTTTATTTAAAAGTTACGTTTTAGATCACTGCGCCTCTGGCAGCGGAAATTTTCCCTGGCCAAACTCTCCCATAAGAATCTCGTTTTGTTCCTAACCTTATAGGCTGTTCACTAGAAAATGAGCACTTTTAAAGGCCCTCGCAACAGGCAGCCTCTGGCATTAAATTTTGATGGTGGTGAAATGTATACACTGTATTTATTGGACACATTGTAATGTTTATATTAAAAAGCAGCAGGAAGATGGAAATTGGGTGAAAGGAAAAATTTACAGGGGCCTTAAAAAGTGCTCACTTTACCGTGAACAGCCTATAGCCATGTTTAAGTCCAGCATGCCTAGGTCAGAAACTTTGGCATGCATATATTATATACACCTATAGGCTGTTAACGGCAAAATTAGCACTTTTGAAAGCCCTGCTTAGTATCTACTTGTATACACGTTATGTATTATCCCGCCTTATGTAAGATTAACATTGTCATGGGCTTCATCGCTTTATTCAAGCGTCGGTCAAGTAAAACTGTGGAATTATTGGAAAAGTAAACATCATACAATTCTGCTCGTTTTTACACTTCGATGCATAAGAAAAACTAACAGAAAGCGAAATAAATGATTTAAGTAATCAAATATGGTTACCTAACACTTTTAATACGACGTTAAGATACGGAACTACTTCCCATCCATCGTTACCAACTTTACTGGGCGCATATCACTCAGGCCACCCGTTGAAATATACGCAGACAGAGGTAGTGACATTTTTCTAAGGTTGATTTCAAAAGTGCTCACTTTATCGTGAACAGCCTTTGCACAAACACACCAACGTACACACATACACATTCTGAGTCGCAAAGATTTTCCACTGTTGTCCAAAGAGAAAAAAAAAAGGAGGGGATCACTCAAGCGTAACTACCCATACGGAAAGATGTATTAAGTTCAAAATAACGCATGTGTGCAACCACTGGCAGACGTGCTAACAACTCAATGCACCCCCTTGTCCCCTCGTCGTTGTATGTAACACAACGGCCAAGTGAGCTGAGAAGAGGCGAAGAGGCCATCTCCTACTATCCTCCCAAGAGGCTGGACGCCTCCTCCAGTCACTCCCCCCACCCCCTTTTCCACGGTCCATTACGTATGACTGAGGCAGGCAGGCAGGCAGGCGCGGCGGTGGTCAGTTTCGGGCCGCTGGGCGCTCTCTCCTGCTCAGACGCCCCCGGGAGGAGACGCCCTCCGGGGGACCGGCCTAGGGGACGACGACCTCTCCCCGCCGACTGCAGGCGCTGCCTCCCTCCCCCACACCGCCACAACGGGCCGAACCACGACCTAGCCAGCCCGCTAAAACACACGTTTATCCTACAGAGCGAGTGTCCTTGTCTGGTCGCGGTGGTCCTCTCTTCCGCGCCCGTGTCGATCTTCCGCTACATCGACTGTATAGGCTGTTCAGTAAAGTGAGCACTTTTGAGGCCCTAGTTAGTTTTTTTAATCCTTTAACAACCTATTTAAATAGATATTGTCATGTATGCAATAAACACAGTGTGCATATTCTAGCGCACTTGGAAGTTAACGTTTAAGACTAAAATCTAATATATTTATTCACTGTTACTTCGAAATGGAAAGACTTTCAAAAGCGCTCACTTTACCGTGAATAGCCTATGCCTAGGCGCCCTGCCACGTGTTCCTACAACTGCTTGGGCATAACCATGTTCCTGCCAAGGACTGGATCTTTTCATTAACCCTTTAAGGACTGCAGATATTTACTGGTACTGAAGACAACATTGAAGTGAGCTGCCTAAATTTCTCATTCGAGCAATATAAATTGTGTTGGTCGGTGCAATTTCATATACCATCGTCCTATTGGTAGGAATAGGAAAATTCGCAAGTTCAATGACCTGAAGACTAGACTCCACAGTCATGTGTATACTCGAGCCTCAGATGTTTGTTCATTGGCTGCTGCCCCACAGAGTAGCCAGTGTTACTTCACACCTGGCAGTATGACACTCGCTACTTGTTTCTCTGCAAGTCCGCTATTGGCTTAGAGTCATCAAGGTCATGTTTAATAAACTGCGATCCAATTACAAAGTCAATTTCAGTGCACACGTGTTTGACGTCTATCTTGCCCTGAAATGAACTCGCGAAATGTTCCTATCCCTACTGGTCCTGGCTACACAGGGCATGCTTACCGTGCATTGCAAATTTTATTATAGGCTGGCCGTCCGACAATGTAGTCGCGCGTTGAATGTGTGCCAATTAATGTGCCGCGACGGAGTTAACATGTGTTACAATCCATCGTGTTCACTTGAGAAATTATTAAAAATAACAGTTTTAATTCTTACGAAATGAAATGTTGACTAATTGTAATTTTTTAAATTAGATTCCGGTATAGTCCAGAGAATTGGTAAAACAATAAATGCGTGAGTTTTGTCTCCAAGAGCAAAGAGATTTCCACACAAACATAACCCCGTATACATATACACGCATACTCCTCAAATGGTTAAGGCTTCCGACTGCCTTCGGGGGCTATATTGTAAGTTCCTGGGGATATCTATCGGCAGGTCTCGATGTCGATCTCGACAGTCGACGTTCCTGCCGATCGGGAGAAGCCGTTTGAAACGATCAGGAGCAAAATATGCCCAAATAGTTATTCTAAGCGCACTATCGTTTCGAGACCTCGCTCCCCCGGCAACGGTCGGGTTCTATCGACCGCCCAAACACCGTGTGTTCAGGCAGGCAAAGTGACGAATGCATACACACACTATGCCTGCAATAATTTATGATGAAATTAAAGCTATTCTTACTATGAGTTTTATGTGGGTAGTTAGTGGATATAAGTGCACATACATATTTTTATTATTTATACATTGACTTATATTAAAACAAGTACTATTCCATTTATCAATACGTAATGCGGGATATTTCGAGTGAAATTTCTCGACATGACTGCCAGCTCGTCGTATGCTAAGACTATTGGCTGACGAAAATGGTGTCACGAAGAATGGTTTATGTGTTGTATAAACAGGTTGGCAATTGAAAATATTACTCGTTTTAAAATAATGACTGTTTCACGTAACTTAATAGACGAGATAGTCCCATCTAACAGTCCATTGTGATGTACTTGACGATATGTATAGAAGATACGTAAAATGTTTTAATAAATAGAATAATAGATTTTGACTAGATAATTGCGTTAGACCTAAACAACAAATCTTAAATAATAAAATTCATTGCAGGAACACACGAGTTCCCGTCACCGCTAATGAAGTAAAGTGCTTCGTACAAAAAAAAATGTAGCCTATATATTTAAACTTAAGATGATATAAGCTGCCCATTTAATTAGTTTGATTATTGCATGACTATTGCATGAAACAATAATTTATTTCATATAACTGTATGAGAAGCAAAAAATATTTGTCAGCCGAGCCCCAAACCCAAAACACTTTTCTCTATGTACTAGAAGCCACGCGACATTACCATAAGAGCTCGAAGATACATAAATATTACACTCATACTTACGTACTTATATTTATACAGTTAGTTGCATTTAATAATGTTCTACATAATATTTTGTGTTATGGATGTGCTACGTTTCGTACCAACTCACAGGGCGTCTTGCTTCCGTTACAGCCACTTAAGATACATGCATGCCACCAGAAGATTATTAATAATACTGCTATTGAGCGTAACTATTTTTTCAAACAACTGACTGTCTAATATTGGCCGGGCCCAAGCAGTTTTTATTAAAAATTAAATATTTGAATAACCTTTTGGGCTCCATCCTTGTAGCTAGTTACTCCCGAATCTGTGCATGCTAAGCTTTTGAGTTTGACTAAGGTGCTATGAACGTATGGTATTCTCGCCTTCTACTGAGTTGGTGTACGACTATCATCCTGGTAAGAATTAGGCAATTAGCATACAAGTTGAGGTTTATGCTCACTGGTGTAACTATTTCTGGAAAGTGTCATCTCGAAATAATCTACTCTAAGTTAGCTTGGCGCATGTATGTTAGTATGTGGAAGACAGATTGAACACCACAACACCATTACAATACTTTTATTTAAATAATAATTTTAATCTGTTCACACCCGAGTTCACACGCTACATAAATGGCGCCCAACGTGGGGTCGTACGATCTTGCGACCTGTGTCAACGCTGTAAACACCCGCAGGAGAATTTTATTGGAGAGATCAGCTACAGCTTGTCGACTTCGTAATGAATCAAAGGGTCATGAATCGACTTCGTTGACCCCGTGGGAAGTGCTAACAGGTACGTGATCAGAAGTGTTCGGTCTTAATGAACTGCCCTCGCCGCCGATCACCATAGGAGACGCCACACGTCAGCAAAAGAGAGATGGGAAGAGATGCTACAATTCGTGAAGTGAAGACTGATTTTGGCCGCTGTACGGAGTACAAAAAAAAGAAAAGAAATGATCGAAAATTAAGTTTTCCGCCAGGCTTATCCATGGATTAAACGTCAGTAAGATATGGTTGCACATAACCAAGAAGCTTTTACAGCTTTACGAGGGGCCATACGAGATATCACGTGTTATTAAAAAATTGGTACGAGCTGAAGGATCCTACCACAAGAGAGATAGTGGGTAATTTTAACTTGGCAGCCTTACGAGCGTATGTAACACCGCTGATTCCCATGTAAGACGTCTAAATAAAGCAAGAAGATGGCCTGTATGACGTAACATTGTTGCAAGAGGCTTCAGATAAGCTCAGATTCCTGTGTCAAAATAATTTTATTTGGGTACTATTATGATTAATTGTGAAGTTTAAGTGATTACGTAAGACGTACGCGCTGAAGAGTATGCGAATGTTAGTGCCGCAACCCAGTGACGTGACACAGTTATAATATGTTGTATGTATATTTTAAGCCCCAGGTGATACGTGACATACGCCGTCGTCGCGACGAAGATTATTGTTATTTGCTACACCGTCAGAAATGAAGCTTGCTAAACGAAGACGTAAACGCATTGATGATGAGCTGGTCGTACGGTCAGAAGTTAATTAAGTAACACTGGGAAAATAACACCCTACACATTTCCTACACAGTAAAGTTTTATATATTGATGTACTTACAGTATTCCATGTCCTCTCGTACGTGAAATAAAGGAGAATTTAATTCCTTATTGATGATATGGGTTAAATGGTGGATTTTCCATGGAATTTATTTTTCTGTAGCGGAGCTTGTCGATCTTCCTATTTACCGCACTCTGATGACGATATACGTATCATTTTATTTATTTAGCTATTGCAAAAACGTGAGTGTATTTCCCTCCTACGATGATATAGTTTGTTACGTTCATCTGTTGAATATTTTAGAGTGTTGTATATAGTTTGTCTACATGTTATGATTTGAATATGTTGTCTTCATATGATTTTCTGTGTTGTTATCTTGTTGATGATTTTGTTGTCTTCTGGATATCTCTTAATGTCACGCGGGATAGGTGAGATGAAAGCTGTGTACGTGGCAGTACACTATAACTAAATATGTAAATATCATCCGAATTGTATTGTTGACATTAAGAAGTACCCAAGTCACTGTACTTTATCATACTAAAAGTGAGCTGTAACGAAGTAAGAGTAATTTAAGCCCGTACAAGTGTAACTGTTGTTTTCGAACGTTCAGTGATTTTGAACGCCGAGTGAAAATGTAATGTGCGCGCGTTATGGACGTCACCATAGATCGGTTCTACACTCGTATGAACTAGAAACGACGACTTCAAAATTTTAGTGCACTCTAACACGCACACGAAACATCACACTGTTACACACGAGAACTGAACTCACCTCAAAAAAAAAAAAAACATTCACTTCACTAAAGACACAATTTAAAAATGCACCCCGAAAATGGCGGTTCCGAGAAAGCGAGGACTTTCGACAGACGCACGCCAGAATTTCACGGCAAATAAACGATCAGGCAAGGCGAAACTAGGTAAATATGCTCAGTTCTTGAGAGCATATTATCTGGGAAAAAGACGATGTAATCCAATGCTAGTCATCATTTAAGAAATTACTTTGTTATTAAAGTTAGTCGCCTGCCAAAGATATCGCGGACAGTCCCGGTAATGATAAACCTCTATACTGAATTTTAAACCGCCACGGAAGAGACAAGCAAGAAGGGGACACCTGCGTGGCTCCGAGCGGAGACGTCCGAGTGGACACGAGGATATCCGAAGAGGAACGAAACAAATTGATCGCTGACCTATGTCAACAATCAGCACGACCAAAAGGAAGAATAATTTATGAAACTGCTAATAAAATAGAAAGAATAGACTCTTGTGAGAGAGAAATTATATCTGAAATAAAAATTTAATGTGTTAAATAGGGTTTATGATAGTGCATACATTGTTAATATTTTTTGAATACTTCAATGTGTATTGTTGTACACATATATTATTTGTTTTATTATATTACATGTTATGCTACGTTCTAATGAAAGTGGGACTTCGTGGTAATAATGATCGACGCTTAAGAAGTGAATTTTTTTGTGATTAAGTAATCACTGGAATGATTTAAAACATTTTGGCATTCTGGATTAAACACAGCCGTCACTATAGTGAAAAACTTTTTAGATCCACGTTTACACGTACCTCAAAATGTTGGCGGGGCATCTGCAACGGCTGCGTTTTGCACTATCAGTGTGCAAATGAGACGTTAAATAATCACATGCAAATCCAGACATTTTTATTCAAACGCATGATAATTTATTACTATTAATATTTTATTGTTCATTTGTTATTACATGCTAATTTTTATTCGCCTCAAAATAATTACTTTTCTTTATTTTTGCATTAAGAATATCGTGCTTAAATGTTTTATATATATTAAGAGTTTCAGTTGCTTATTGCTATGTGGCATTTGGTTGACAGCCATAATTGTTAGAGACTAAGGCCCGTTGTCAGGGGCAACGCAATCTGTTTATTGCACGAGGAAGCAGCCGCCTTATGGTTGGTCGTTACATAGCGTCACTTTTAAGCTACGTTATTGCTAGAGAAGGGAAGAAGGAGTTCAACTGCGATGTAAGGCGGGACGTAACGAGTGTTACGACTCCGACAGGCTTTTTAAATGTAGATATTAGCGCAGTCCGCGAGTGATTTTGAATATTTTGCCAGACCAAGAGAAGATTGTCGGGGTGCCAGCAAGAGAAGAAGAGGGTCTCAAGTGCTAGTAGTGCTCGATTTAAATTAGTTTAGATAGCCTTCCGCGACATTCCGAGTGGTACCATTTTGGACTGTACCTCGCTGTACCATAGCCCGCTGGCTAGAATATTAGGGAAGAACATTCGTCCGGAAGAGAATCACCGCATCGCAGGACTGTACCCGATCTGCCTGATGCAGATTTGTCATGTGAGACATCCCGATCCACAAGCATAAATTCAGTAAGAAGATGGTCGCCGATTTTAGTTTTGTAAAGTATCTTAAGGCAGACGCCATTTTATCTAACACAAGATGCCTGCGTTTGAACTTTATTTTGCAAATCAAAACCAGAAATTACTAGCCCAGCTCCCAGTTTGCTTGGTGCGAGCTTAAATTAATAGATATTCTTCTTAAAGAAGATTTTGTTTGTTTGCTTTTAAAAAAGGCTAAGAACTTATTGAATTATGTTTCGTACCAATTTACAGGGCGTCTTGCTTCCGTTACAGCCACTTAAGATACATGCATGCCACCAGAAGATTATTAATAATACTGCTATTGCGCGTAACTATTTTTTCAAACGACTGACTGTCTAATATTGGCCGGACCCAAGCAGTTTTTATTAAAAATTAAATATTTGAATAACCTTTTGGGCTCCATCCTTGTAGCTAGTTACTCCCGAATCTGTGCATGCTAAGCTTTTGAGTTTGACTAAGGTGCTATGAACGTATGGTATTCTAGCCTTCTACTGAGTTGGTGTACGACTATCATCCTGGTAAGAATTAGGCAATTAGCATACAAGTTGTGGTTTATGCTCACTGGTGTAACTATTTCTGGAAAGTGTCATCTCGAAATAATCTACTCTAAGTTAGCTTGGCGCATAATTTTAATCTGTTCACACCCGAGTTCACACACTACACTATGTACTAGAAGCCACGCGACATTACCATATGAGCTCGAAGATACATAAATATTACACTCATACTTCCGTACTTATATTTATACAGTTCGTTGCATTTAATATGTTCCACATAATATTTTGTGTTATATATGTACTACGTTTAAGAAGGACGAAACCGTAACATTTATACCCGTTTGCAATAAATACGGCCACCATGCTTCTCACCCATGTTGAAAATGAACTTCCCGATAGGGAAAGCAGCAGCTTTCCGACAACACATTAGCTACGACACTAGCACGCGCTTAAGTACGCTATCGCCGCTACGCGAAACGCTCTGAACTAGCTTGCTGTGTTCTCGTAGTGTTGCGTATGGTGTACCTATGGGACTTTCAACGAAGACACTATTTTTTTATTGGTGGAAAGTCTGTAGCAAAGTCCAATGCAATACTAGTTCCGCGAGAATTCGCCCCCAGGATATTTTAAGCTATAACAATCTGAAAATGCCGTTTATGGCCATGCTGAATAACTTAAAAAAAGTGTTTGCAATAAGCGTGAACTGTCGCCGACCGGTATGTCATAGTTCAGTAACAACAGAAGGGCCCGCCGCGGCAGAATATGCGCCGTCCCACAAACATCGGGTCTTAAGTTTTTGGTAACAGCAATAAGGGTTCACTAACTGATGTTCGTGAGACAGCTGATATAGGCTGTCGACGGTAAAGTGAGCTCTTTAAGGCCCTTCTAAATTTTTCATTTCATCCAAATTCCATCTTCCTGATGCTTTTTTATATAATCATTGCAATGTGAACAATAAACCCAGTGTATGCATTTCACCATCCTCAAGATTTAATGTCTGAGACTGGAATAAGATACATCTATTAGTGGTTAATGCCTGTTGAAAGGGCCTTAAAAAGTGCTCACTTTACCATGAACAGCCTACAGCATTGCCAGCGTTGTGCGCGCATCTCTTCACCATTGCGATGTTCACTCCAATTCACCAATCTGAGACTTGCCCAGATACTTGCCGGCCACATTATATGTTTCTTATAAGAAAATGCGTATTTGGCACTTTTTAAAAAAATACAAAGAACGCTATTATTATTTCTGTTAGTTTTAAGAATAAATAAATATTCCTGTGGTAGCGTACGTAGAGGTCCCGGTGCATGTACGTTAACGTGACAATATTTTTCTGACCCGATTTCGGGACGCTCGTTTTGGCTTATATATGTCGGTAGTGGGAAAAGGAGAGTAGAGGAGAGTGAGAGAGACAGAGAGTGAGGGGGGGGGGGAGAACGGACTGTTTGCAGGGGGTGTTTTGTTAAAAAAAAAAAAAGAATACCATTGTTTTTTTTACTAATTATTTATCATAAGCCGTAGGATTTATTGATTAGACACTAAATCAAAACAATGCCATTCCTCGTTATTTTACTTTTATCAAAAAACTGAGTTACAATAACTATTTTTTCTCGTCATATTTTGCAGATGAATGAATTTTTTTCAACATGTCTCTCTTAGAAAACAACATTTTGTAAAAGTCTGGACAAGTTTTGCTGAAGTTAACCATCGTAATCAAAATGGATCTTAAAGTGTCAATAGTTAATTGAGTTTTGTCCGATGATCAAAAATCGTTCGTCAATGAAAACACTCGTGTGGGTGCATTAGTGCCAGGTAGACAGCACAAATTCAGCAATTACTAAAGTGGGTAAAGATTTCAACCCACTTGTTTGGTCTGGTACAAATCCACCCAAAACCGGCCACACCACGAGTCGCCACTGTCAAGTCCCAACATTCGGGACGAACGGCCGTCCCGAATGACCCTCTACAAAATTCGGGACACGACCTCGAAAATCGGGACTGTCTCAGAAAAATCGGGACGTCTGGTCACCTTAATGTACGTACATACCTCCGGTGGTCCGTAAGTCAGTAGAGACGGTTCTGTGACGGCTACGAGCGGGGAATTATAATTATGCACGTGGTGGAAGTGGCTGGTTTTCTCAATGGGAGATTCCCGTTCTTTTTTTTCTTTTTCCCTCCCTAACAGCTGTTCATATCACAGGATACAATTTCCCGTTCCTCGGCTTGAGAGGCTACTGTCTCCTCCCCATTCCAGATAAAGCGTATCTTCACTTCGGAGGATGCTACATCCGTCACAGCATGCGCACGCCCTCAAAGTGTATCAACATCGATCCCTGTGAGTATGTAATACTTTGCACCTACACGACCCTAATAAGATCAATGCTGGACCGAAAGGTTTAGTATGATACGGCGTATCACCGCAGAGGTAAGCAGATTATCATTGTAACGCATAACTAAACTAACTAACTAAAGGTTTGCCTTCCTTAAGCTATCAGTCCGACTTGAAAACTCAGCAGTGATATCCATATTTAGGCTTGCCTTAAAACTGTTCCTTTTATTGAAAATAGCTCGGTAAAATGAACATTCAACTATAACAGCGCATCGGTGTGAGCAACATAATGGCGTAATCAGTACTAAGAGAAAGAAATATACATTTTAATTTGCACATGCTTAAATGGTAGGCAAAAAAAAAAAAAAAACGAAAACAATTATCACACCAAAACTATTTCCGCGCAATTTTTTTTTATTTGCGTTACGACTAACGTATAATCAATGCGACCACAATATTTTTAATTACTTCCATCACGGACGGGAAAAAGTCGCAATGTCAGTTATCTGTATGCTAGAATCAAATGTACTTAACGATATTCAGTCAAATATTATGACTGAAACTTAACATGATCAATAAATATACCCAGTATTAGGAACTGAAGTTTACTGTAGGACATTTCATTGCAATACTGTACTTTTTGCGTAATTTGTATGCCTTTAATTTCACGAACGCATCAATAAATGGAGAATTTATACGTAAATTAAGAAGTAAAAGTAATTTCCTTGAGTGCGATTTTATAACAGCAATAATCAAATAGGACACAATTATCACACGTCTTCTATTACTAATGTTATAAACTTAGTCAAATCTTTAACAAGAAGTTAATTTGACATGTATATATGTATAATGCCAATACTTTATGTTTCAACGTGGGTGTTTCAATCAACAATCGTGATTTCAATTTCAGCTGCGTGTGTAGTTTGGTTTACTTCAGCTGGCGAGACGCGTTTGCTGTAACAGTTGTCTTTTTCTAGTAAAAGTAGCTTTGTCATACAAGTCATTGAATTTACATTTAATTATTACCAGTTCGACAACTCAACTCACTCTGTAATCGCTTATTTTGATATGTTCACTACAGATTAAGTTGTACTCTAAAGCATTTCCTACCATCTGTGGCCAGGAACCGATCGGCTGATCTAGGATATTTTTTTCTCGACGTAAACACCTTTGATCCGTGCACAGTTTATACTCTTCTTATTTACTTGGCAAAGACTGGTATAATATATATTTTTGCTCAAAAAAGTGGTTTGCGGTATTAGTTACGTCGGAAATGAGGGTACAAATCATATGAATTTTCGGTGTGGGGTACGGAGGAAGGAGTGAACAGCCGTGGGGGGGGGGGGGGGAGACTTTCAAACGCATTCAGCTCTAGGTAATGATTTCTTTTGTCCGGTGCAATATATTTTTTGTGGAAACTTTTAATGCGCATGTACACTGCAACTTTTTTTTGTGCTTTTACAAGAAAAATCTTTGGTGGAAACCCTGTTAACAATCTTTTATAAAATTCCAATAAGTTTTCTCGTAAAATTTGCAATACTTATAATTGTACTGTTACAAATTATAGGCTTTTATTTCAGCTTGATGAGTGGAAACAACATTGACAATTTTGTTTTGGAAAATAAATGTGATGAGTAAGTGTGTGTGTGTGTGTGTGTGTGTGTGGGATAGAGAGAGTGATAAAAAGGGGGGGGGGGGGGGAAACAAAAATTATTTTGAAATATAATTCACGGCAAAAAATAAAGTTGCATTTTGACGGTACTATTCCAAACCTTCGACCCCACAAACAAATTGAACTACCATACAAATATTTGCTATCGAAATAGATACAATGAGGTACTGAATAATGAAGAAAAACATAATTTCACGTCTTGGGACAGGTAATTCATAATAACATCTCGTGTCTTTAAAGTTTCCTTCACTGTTTTATTTGAATTGTTTAACTTTTTTTTTTTTTTTGTTAAGTTTTTCGCGTTATTTATATTTGCATTATTACGTGTCTTTTTTGCACACAACTACGCTTTACATCACCCGTACGTAGTTTTTGCACAAACCGCTGTATTCTGAGCTCGTGGGCACGGGTCAGTATAGTCTTGAGGTCTATTGCAAACAGAAATATTGAAAGAGAAATTTTTGTACTGTTACTAACGTTTGCAAGTGTATAAAAAGTTTCGCAGTAAAATTACATTTCTTTTTACAGTTATACTGTCTCGCACTAGCTCTCCCACGCCCCAGGGCAGGCCTTAATGAACACTTCGTACGATATAACTAAAATTATTGGCATAAGCTGCTAAATAGCTTTGTGCTCGGAGTCATTTGCAAATAGCTCCGCCTAAAATGGAAAACATTTAACTTGTTGGAGGCTATATGATTTTTGCAGTGCAGCTCATTTATCTGCCTCCCCTGTAACGAGGGTAGTGTAGTGGTCATACAACTTGCACGCCACCCACCAAGGCGATCCGGGTTCGATTCCTCGCGGAGTCATCCTGATTTTCGCATGCGGGAAATGTGGCGGACATGCCGGCGCAGCGGGCTTCCTCAGGGCACTAAGTTGCCACTTTTGCCCGCGCCCTCGAATTCCACTACTGGTACCACAAATGCTGAACATATTATGTTGGAGCCACACCCCCCCCCCTCCCGGTAAGTTGCAAAACTACGGTAGTAGCCTGTACTGAACTTTGCTACAGAATTATCGTCAATAAAATTATAGGGTCACCGCTAAGAGAGTCCCATAGGCAGCTCCACGAGAACACTGCACACCAGTTCAGAGCTGAAAGGAGAAAATGATGCAGGGAGGCAGGCCATCTAAGAGCCAACTTGCCACCTCAACTCAACCCTTTGCAATGTTTCTTTTTAAAAGGACTTTGGAATTGAATGGGTTCATTAAGATCGAATGGGTTATTATTATGACGTCGCACCGGCGTCTGCAGACCACAATTAGAACTGTGCACAAAGACAAATATCGCTGTGAACATTTCATGACGCCGACAGCAGTGACGAGCAATCCTCAGTCACGCCACTCTGTGGTCGGCCAACGAACCTTCAGTTCTTCCGCGCCAATGAATAAATGACGAACGGAAGACGTTTCCGGTCCCGAGCAGGCGACACGCCCCTTTAAGGAGCTCCAACCCCTCTCCCCAAACTCGCGACACGATGCAATCCCCCGGCGTCTTCGCGGCTCTCAGCATTTCAATAGTGATGACAGGCGAAAAAGAGGAGGCTAATGTCTACTGCGGCCGTCAAGGCATCTTCGTGTGGCGTCCATGAACCAACTTAACGTTGGCTGCCGCTAGTTTGTGACTTTACTACAACGGGATTTAGCGGGCTATCAGCACAAAGTTTTTGCCACCGGCGCAGCATTCTACAACTAGAGACCTACAGCATTAGATTTATTATTTCAAGACTAGACTTCAAACGCTTGTGTTTTGGTACTGCGTTTTTCATTGGACTACAGTTTGTTCGGACACGTCCCGGTCGGCTTCGGACCAATAGGAAACCAACCACTGACGAGAGTCTGGCCCAATCACGTCCAACCAAGTCAAAAGGGAAAATTAAGCCTCACTAGTGCAGAAGTCAATAAACAAATGGCATCGACTCGAACATGTGTAGGACTATGAATTCCAGTGTGCTGCCGAAAAATAACACGAATTTTGCAGGTCCCTTTCTATAACACTTATAACAGTGTTTTAAAACTATGGCGTCCATGCTGTACCTTTTCTGAACATAGTGCTATATTAAAACTCTGTGATTAGGGCCACCTGTTTTTCGATAAAAAGATTTACGCACAGAATATATTCCCAACTTCGTACGTGCAGCTTTGTCTAATTGCTGCGGGTCTGTGTGAGAAGACATTTTCTACTCGACTGGGCCAATCAGAAAAAAAGTTACCCTGACACTGAACGTCCATGATTGGCTACCAGACATCTAAGACGCGCGCGAGTTAAAATCATCCAAACCGCGATTGGTTCAGAACTAACGTGTTCTGGAGTACAGGTAGTCCTGGAATCTTTTCGCGGGAAAAAAAAAAGTTGGCTCTACATATAGTGATCGCTTAAAATTCTGAGAAAAGCGAACACTACGCGAAGAATGTTTATGCACTTTTCCATCGCATTCGCTATGCTTCCTTATGTGTAGAGTCCCGAGTATTTCGCGGATTGATGTGGCAACAGGCTAGGCGTTACAATCCTCTGTACACTCGAGACTCTATCTATCGTCTGCTCATTGGTAGTTGCGATCAAGTGAGGCCTTCGTAAAGGACTTTCCAAAGCTCACTCACGCTACTCCTCCCTGCTTATTACTGGCTCACAAATTGCTGTCCAATCACAATAGCCGGAGAAAATAACACGTGTTTCAAGTCTACCTTGTCACAGAAGGAATTAGCGAAATACTCGTGGCTCTACTTATGTGACCTCCAGGGGTTTAATATTGTTTGGAATTATCTTTTTAAAAAAAATTAGCGAACCAAGGACGGATCGTCACGGTTGAAGTCCCGGACGCCAGTTGGGGGTGGAGTAGGTGGGGAGATTTAGATGAGGTGAGGTGAGTATGGAGCAGCGCCGGAATGAAACGGCAGGGGGGAAACGGGAGATCCCCGACAAAAACCTGCCGACCAGCCGCATCGTCCAGCATGATTCCCACTTGCAAAAATCCGGGAGCGACCCCGCCGGGAATCGAACACGGTCACCCAAGGTGGGAGGCGAGTAGCCTAGCCACTACACCACCTCGGGTGGAGGGGGGGGGAATGCCTGCCAGCACCCCTGCCCCCGGGGGCGGAGAGGCGGCGCCGGACAATGCCTTCCCGCCTTACGTAACGCGAGCAGGAATTTGAATACTCGTCCGTTGTCGCGTGGTCCGCACATCCGGTGGCATTGTCCCGCGACTCCAAGGGCAGCACATTGTGCTGTGTTATCGCGGCCGGGGAATCGACACTGTCCCCCACGGCAACGCCGCGATCCAGCAGTTCCCCCTTCTGCGCTAGCACTCGTCTAGTCACCCCATTGTGCACGCACGGCCGTACATACACAACTTCAGCCGGCGGCTGATATACGCATTTCCCCACTCGATGCGACCCATCAAGTCCAGGGCCACTTGGAAAAAGTTTTCCCACGCAATTTTTCATAACCATCTTTGGCCAGGGTCGCACACCATACAAGGAGGAATGGGTATGATTCCAAGCATTTCCTTCATGTACACGGAGACGTTATGGCGTGGCGGTTCTTTGAGTGAGAGCCGATGAAGTGAGGTAAGGATGTATCAGCACTAGAATGTAGGGGCGGGGGAAACGGGAGATCCCCGAGAAAACCCGCCGAGCAACGGTATCGTCCGGCACGATTCCCATTTGCGAAAATCAGGTGATCCGGCCGGGGATTGAACTCGGTTCGCCTTGGTGGGAGGCGTGCGTGCCTCAATGCGAGTTCACTGAACTACCAGTGATGTGATTTGCACGCAGTACTCAGCCACCGCAGGAGACAATGACTCCGGAGAATTCCGCTGACTCCACAGCTGGCAGTCGCCAAACAACCGAATACTCCTTGACTTCGCTGACTTTCACCTTTCACCGCTACACAAACGTGTACACGTTGTAACGTCAGCAAATACACGGTGGCCACCGTCCCGGCAGCCAAACACAACAAGCGTGCACATCACGTGCCCGCTCAAGTTTGTTGATGGTTGAAGCCATACTCTAGTTCTTAGCGTCTTTGCTGGTTACTGTTAGTATTCCGAGCACCACAGTAGCACGGTTTTGAGCGTCAGTGAGTGAGAAATGAGGTAAGAATGGAGCAGCGGCAAAATGCAAGGGCGGGGGAAACGTGAGAGCCCAGACAGAACCCTCCCGCCAGGGCCAACATCCACCGCGATCTCCACACGTGAAAATCCGGTAGACCCCGCCGGGAATCGAACCCGATTCGCCTTGGTGTGAGGTAAGTAATCTGACTACCACACCACCGCGGCACCTAATTTGTCTGAGCACCGAGTAGGTTTTCAAACTGGCCCGGAGACCGCTATAATCAGACGGCCCTGTCGTCTTTGTGCATACCCATGCGACCATAACACGCAATTCGATATATATATATATATATATATATATATATATATATATATATATATATATATATATATATATAACTGGAACACTTAACAGAACTGTTCTTTCTGCAGTAATTGATTGGTAGATATGCAGGTGGGATGAAATTAGACTGACAATATTTGCGAGGTGATTCCTTGTGCAAAATTAAGTGGGGAAATATACAATTCACTTTCTACCTAAACTGAATATTTAAGGAGATATGAGCCCTTGAAAATCAAGATTTTAGACGGTATTTTTTTCCTTCAAATTATCGGAAACAAAGCGAAATTAAATTACGATTCTCGGAACATTGTTCTATTTTAACGGGATGTTCAATAAGTGCAAATTCTTCCCCCGTAAAGAAAATAACAGGGGTTGCCAACCTCTTATCGCATATAACTTTTTTTTTACCTTCAGAAGTTATGAACGTTTGATGCTGGTTTTTTCAACAGAATGACGTAATTAACAATAAAAGCCCTCTGGTTGCATCTGCTCAGGACCCACCGTTTTCGTGTAAAACGAACACCTCGCTTCTGCTGCAGCATACAATTCCTAGCACTTTGGTTATAAACTACCCATCTGCCCCGGATCCACCGTTTTCGTGTAAAACGAACACCTCGCTTCTGCTGCAGCATACAATTCTTACCACTTCGGTTATAAACTACCCATATGCGTTTGTGCTGTGTTGCTGTGTCCACTGCACAGACGATGGTGGAGGACATTTTTAACACTTATTGTAAACAACATGTACCATACATCAATAAGTAGGAGTAGTGAAATTTCGGGAAAAGATTTCAAGACAAGTTATATTTCAAAACAATGTAGGGGTCGTTCACCTATGTTGATTGGTGAATTACTTTATGACATGTGTTAACTGCCTGCACATAAATCACGTAGGAGCCGTGCTGATGTTGCCGAATTCTGAGTGACCCGCTCAGACAAGAAAACGCCTCCTCGAGCAGACAGTAGCCAATGGCAGAAGACTAACCACTGTTGGGATCTTATAGTATAGAAGTCTACCGTATATTTTTTCATATTTTTTTGCGAATAATTACTAGCTCTATCAACAAACTTACAGTACTAAAGCTGCCTGTTTGTTTCTGGAGACAGTCGGTGTGCGATTCCCTGCAGGAAGTATTGGTATCGACTACGCGCCTGGAACTGTATCGCTGCCACCGTGTCTTAACGTTTCGTATTTAAAATGGCGATGTTTAAATTACTGGACAAAGAATTAATTTAATGTATGTTTTTTTACAAGTAGAAGGGGAAAAAAAGGCATATTGGTAGATAATATATTTACGTTCCTGCCAACTTCACCTTTCACATGATCGACTCGTGATTTAAGTGATTGTATCTATGACAATGTTTATTTTTATACGGCGGAAGGACACAGAGGGCAGGAAAGTAGTCCATATGCAAGGCTTTTAAAATCGAGGAATTAACCACGAACAGTCTGTAGTGTATCTTAAATGCTATAAACGTGTACAGAACTGTAAAAGTTGAATCAGTGAAATCCCGACAGTGAAATAATATCGGAGGTTTGTAATATATATAAGTGGAACATATATAATTAGTTTTCAGCCATATTTAATAGATCTGGAACAATTTTCATTATTTCAAGTTAAATAAATTTACCATACTGATCTCGATATAAAAGGAAAGACCGGTGTTCGAACAGCAAATAATCAAATTGGAATATGTTATTGAAATTTTTTCCGTAGTATAAAAATGAACATGCTGTCATTAAGATGGCGAAAGTAAAAACACAGCGGGAGCGTATTTGATTGCTCGTGTTTTTCATTAAACCCCGTATGATAAAAATTACTAAAAAAAATAATAAGTCGGGCGGCCATTGTTTCTGGTGACATGGCAATTTTTTACAGCTACAAAGCCATTTTCAAATATTTTTTTACCCTACACATTCAGCGGAATTTTGAGTGTTGGATGTAGGAACTGGATCTGACTGTGGTTTTTAAGCGTGTTAACACCGTCCAGATATCGCATCTCGCACTTGGTCTAGTTTAGTAGCAGGGTATCAAAGAATTCAAAGCCTTGATCTGCTACGTTAACACACGAAAATTTTCCCAGTTTATTTGGGGTGAGGTTAAAGATACTTACACTCTAGCAGGTGTCATTTATTCAGTGGCTCCTGCAAATAGATGAACATTCTTTCATGTGGCCTTAACTGTTCTTAATCGGTTCTTTGTTCTCTCAGATGTTAATAATAACTAACACAAAAGTCGTTCATGGTGCACAAGATCTTGAACAAGTTTTACCCTGCACTGCCCTAAAGAAATACAATAACGAATGCAGCGTGTATCTCGAATGTCAGCCGCAAAACGCCAGCAAAATGGCAAAACTTGCCAGTAGCTGACTACTACGCTCACATAAAAGGGACAGACGTGCAATCTTTCGTTTCTCTACATATAACCTACTCTGTGCTGAGAAGCTGCTAATAACTAAATTTAACACTCCGAAAGCGCTGAAATATCACTGTATACGCACAAACCCTGGTACAAAATAATATTATAAAAACACCAAGCGTAAAAGAAAGTTCAGCTTCTTACGTTGAAAAATTACATACAATTATTTCATCCATTTTCTTCCCGACATTGTAATATATTTACACGAAGAACATTACTTAGGATTCAAAAACTTTCGTGAGTTCGTGTGTGTTGTATTGTAAAGGGCTTTTTTTTAAACGTTCCCCGGTTTTATGATTGAAAGCTTATCAGGGGACGGCTTACAGACTAACTTACAATCTAACTTAAATCAACACCCATGCCCGGAACCCAGAGCATCCCACACCCCAGATCGGTGGCGCGCCAACCGACTGCGCCACGGGAGGACGACGAGTTCGTGTGTAGGAGCGGCAGATTTGAAGCAAACGAGCCATTTCACTGCTTATTAAAGGCTGTTCACAATAAAGTGAGTACTTTTAAAATTAACCTAAGAAAAAAGTTACTGCTCCTACCTGCATATAGTTTAACGGGCGCACTGAGTGACACGCGTCTAGTAAAGTTGGTAACGATGGCTGGAAAGCAGTTCCACTATCTTAACGTCGAATAATAAGTGTTAAGTATAAATTTGTGATAACATAAATTATTTCTTTCGCTTTCTGTTTTTTTAATGCATCAAAGTGAAAAAAATGAGCGGATTTGTAAATGATTTAGTTTTCTATTAATTCTACAGTTTCACTTGACCGCCGCATGAATAAAGTGATAAGACTCATGGCAATGTTAATTTTAGATAAGGCGGAAGAATACACAACCTAGATACTAGTAGATCTTAAGCAGGGCTTTCAAAAGTGCTCATATTACCGTGAACAGCTTATAAATACCGAGCGAAATGGTGCAGTAGTGGACTAGCATTCGGGAGGGCACGGGTTCTATTCACGATCCGGTCATCCTGATGTCGGTTCCCGAAGGTTTCCCGAAATCACTTCAGGCAAATGCTGTGATGGTTCTTGACTACATGCCGTGGCCGTTCCTGATTCCCTGAACATTCTGCACCTCTAATGACCTCGTTATTGTGGAAACGTCAAGTCAAACCTACTTACCTACCGCTGCTTAGTATGAATGGGATGGGTCAACGGATTTTTATAAGCACTGGAGGACTCAAGCCAGTAATAAGTAGAGCCCTGAGTATTTCGCGGATTGAGTTGGCAGGAAACTACACTCGAGATATTATCATTTACTTATTGGCTGCTGTGATCAAGTGAAGCCTCTGTACATAACTGGTAAACACTCATTCACACTGCTGCTTCCTTCTTATTACTGGTTCACAGTTAAACGGGAGTGTCTAAAGAAATATCGTCCAATCACAACGGTAGGAGGAAAGAACAAGTGTTTGCAGTCTACGTTGTCTCCGAATGAATTCGCGAAATACTCGTGGCTTTAGTAATAAGACTTCGCAACAGAGTGAGTGAATCATCTAGTATAGTGTAATCCATTGAGAAAATGACGGCGAATAGAACACAAAAAGCTGTGAAGCACAGCCGTACTAGTCGAATAAACTCTCAAAACATCCGGACTTCTAAACTTCAACCTCCACATTATTTACATTATCTTATACCTACAGACACTGGAAAATCGCAAGAAAAATTTTAAGTTAAAATATTTTTTTGAAAACACTTCGACTAGTTTAGCCTTTTATAACTGGATGATCAAGTGTTTCATTTCATTTCTTCTCAGAATAGTCACAAAATTTCTGCTGTGGAGTATCAGAATCCTCATTGGCCTAATGGAATGGAGATAGCAGCTTCATACATGCATGGTGACCAATAATTACAGACAACTATTGGGACATCAGTGCAGTACGTTGACTCCTATAGGAAATAAGACAACTTTTCCCGCGACAAACATTGTCTCTACATATTTATGCGGTATCCCTATTTCTACAGCGCGATCCAATCTTCCGGAATGTTTTAATTAACGGAGATGGTGACTTACCAGTGTCTGTTTTGGGGGAATATGCTCTCGAAGTGGAGGAATGAAAAGACCGCAGAGGCGCCGGCAGCCTTGCAACAGACAGCTCGGTCCAAGACGGCGGGATTGACCGCCCGGAGAGCTTCACAGTCGTTGCCCCCCTCCCCCCGCCATTCGCCTTGATAACGGGCTCATGTTTACTGCCCCATTCGACCCGCAATACTCCGCCCCGGCAGCCCTGGAATTCCCGCCTGCAGCCCTGGCGTCGGCGGGGAGAGCAGCGGGCACAATGCTCGTGCCAAAAAGGGGAGGCGCCCAGGAAATAAACTGATGCTCAGCCAGTGCCTTGGCTTCTTCGGGAAATCGTTACTGTGCAAGAATAATAACTCAATTCGACAGAATTACACATGGTCCAACTTGTTCTTATTAAAACTAATAGCAAAAACTTAATTTACTTACAACAAAGTGTACAGACAGGAGTAAATACTTCCTCGCTGCAAACACAACTCCCCAGAAGTTGTGCTGCAAAATCAAAACTACAGTTTATGAACGTCGATACACTTGATTACCTTTCTATACATTTACATACACAATGGCCGATATTATAGTCCGCTTCTTCTGTTCCTATTAACAGCTATTCTCTCTCAAGACTCAAGAATCCCCAGGGAGCGTAAAAAAAAAATGCGAGCCGACAAGACTCAAGAATCCCCAGGGAGCGTAAAAAAACACTGCGAGCCGATCACAGAAGTGACAAGAAAGTACGGCCTGTAAGCTCTTAAAGTCTACCCTGCCGCCAAATGAATACACGAAATACCCGAGTTTCTAAAAATGGTAGATTCTGATGTTACTTGCGAATGATGTTATAGTAGAACTAAAAAACAACGAAGTACGTATGTATTCCTCAAGCAATACGACTGTGTGATTCTATCACAATTTTACAAACATGCAAATGTCGACAGGCTAACAAGATTGTGCACGACAGCGTTGCTTATAGCGGAGTTGCAAACTATGCTGTTTTTCTAAAAGGCATGATTTGTAAGAGCTTATGGTACTCATAATCGAAAGCCGGCTGAATTCTTGCAAAACGCGATCTCGCGTTTAGAGAGATTTTTTTAGAGAAGGGAGGTCAGATCGGTTTTCAAAAACGATCAACAGAGTACATGGGAAGACAGACGGTAAACCACCGTATGCGTCAACAAAATGACCTAACTCGCTGGTCATACGAGGGAGCATCAGCCACCAAAACAATATGTAGAGAAGTAGAATCCATCAGACGGTAACACAATAAATGAAAATAATATTTTCACGGCACGATATATCCAGTCAAACATCCAATAATTATCAATAACCGTCTTTATTTCAGTTCTGTGACTCATTACTAAGAACATGCAAAATTCGCGTATTGTTTCGCATCAGGCTGAACTTAACAGTACTGTATGCACTAGAGCCGACGTCTTTTCCCCATTGGCTCTGCATACACGTGAATTCACTCCCTTTCTGACTGAACTGCGCTTGATTGGGGCATACAAGTTTCATGCGTTCGCTTATTGGCGCAGAGTTACACAGGTCGTGTTACATAAAGCACGGTCCAATGACAAACGTGTTGAAAAGGTACACGTCTTTGAAGTTTAACGTGTCCCCAAATAACAACGCGAATTTTGCCGGTCTCTACTCATTACATCTATTCGCATATAAAAGGTGCCAGGTGAATTCTTTAGGTTCCGGTTAGCATTCTAACCATGACATCAATTGCGGGCAAGTTTGCCCAATCCCAGTAAAGCCGCGAGCATGTGCCCTTGTAGTTATAATATTTCCTGCATGTCTATGCGTATGGGGCTCAGCCCTGAGGTCCCATCCCTACACAGGACATCCAACTCTCCTTTTAGTTTTAAGGTAGATTTTAAAAATTGTAGATTCAGTGACCTGTAGACTACGGTCACGGGAATTCTGTACATACAAGCCTTGGTTATTTGTAGGGATAGGAAAATTTCGCGAGTTCAGTGACCTGTAGGCTAGACTCCTCAGTCATCTGCATACTGGAGCCTCAACTGTGTGTTCATTGGCTGTTGCCACACACCTGGGAGTTATGGGATTCGCAAGGTGTTTCCTTGCATGTCTGTTATTGGCTCAGAGGCGTGCAGGGAGGGTCTAATAAACTGTGATCCAATTACGAAAGCTACTTCACTGTATAAGTGTTTGACGTCTATCTTGTCGCGAAATTAATTCACGAAATTTTCCTATCTCTAATTATTTGTTAACTGTGTGTTACCACAGTGTGAAGTGGCTTACACCTACACGTATTTATATTATTAGTTTCACTTGTCCCCCTAATGGATAGGCCTAACGCGATAACTTTCCCCGCCAAGCGTCAAACATACAAATGACTCCCCCTACCCCTCTTCACGGGGCGATACTTCTGATGCGGCCACAAACTGCCCTCTGCCCTCATGGGGTCAGGCGCCAGGGCGTCACAACTAAAATTCAGCTATCCTTGAATCGTGCCCCCGGCCGCCATAAATCAAGTTGTGCTGTTGTTCGGGCTGATTACCACACGGCGCCAGCACCCTCCGACCATCTCAGCTGTAGAAAAAAAAAAAACACGGCCCCGGAAGGTTTGCTTCTCCGACTGCAGAGGACGCTCTGAGCTGGTCGCGCCGACTAGCGGTCGCTTGTTCGCTTCCCGTCACGGCTGCCACATTGTATGTTTGATATGAAATCGGTATAATCTTACTGTCCTTTGTATCGTCTTTGTATAATGTAAAGCACTGTCCTGTACAAATCATTCTAAAGGGACTATGTAGCTATGCGTCCAAGGTCAAGAGGCGAGGGAGCGATACGGGCGACACTACCACGCACGCCTAGTGCCTCATCGCACCTACGCGCAAGGCGTCCAGTGTTTCCGCTGAAACGCTGTATTGTGCAAATTAGATCTGTAACACAGGGGTTTTATTACACGCGATGAAAGCCCACAGATTAAACTACGTCCATATTATTGTAATTTTCTCTCGCCGCTTAAGGAAACTGCATAGGCAAGTTTTAAAAATGCGGTATTTGACCATTTTCACGAATTTTTTTTTACGAGAATACCCTTAATATGGCAAAAAAAAGTCATAGATAAATTTTTTTCTACCTTTACTGACAAAATGTCATATTTCCAGAACTTTTATTTACCGATATATTCGTTTGCGTGCAAACAACTATCTCACAGAAAAAGTTCCAGTACAGAGGACTCTTTAACTGTCGACCTCCTGTGACGCAGTCGGTTGGCGCACCGCCGGTCTGAGATGCGGCCGGTTCTGGGTTCGAATCCCAGGCAAGGCATGGGTGTTAGTTTAAGTTAGGTCATAAGTTAGTAAGTAAGCCGTCCCCTGATAAGCTTTCAGGCATAATACCGGGGGACGTTAATCAGCCGCTACCAATCAATTTATCCACGTTGCATAGGGAACGCCTGTCAAAAATATTTCTACTGACAGGGAATATTGAGTGGTGTGAATGAGAATGTGCTTGCGCATATTATTAGCGCCGCCTATATCTGAGATTCGTAAACTGCGCCGCGAATTTTTTTGGGAATTAAATTGCATTGTTATTGGTCAATGTATGTTGTTACACTGAGGTGATAGAGAAGTTAGCGGCTAATTTTAAAAAAGTCTAATTCATATTTTACTTAAAGTATTCCTTTTGTTTCGTTGTTTTGTATAATCATAACAGATTTTAACTTTCGTTACCAACGTGTAATATCTAAAATAAATTGCTGGTAGCCATGCTACCCGCTGCGAGTCCGCTACGACACGGCGAGTAAGGTTTATTCTAATCTGATTGTGAACCTCAGTATCAATATTTCAGCAAATAACATTCTTTGCCGGCAGGTGGCACTGGTGTTGCATAAAACTGATGTTAACGATAAGGTGAGCAATTTAAAATCAATCATAGAAAAAGTCACTACCCCTACCTGCATATATTTTATCGGGCGCACTAAGTGACATGTGCCCAGTAAAGTTGGTAGTGATGGATGGAAAGTAGTTTCATTTTTTACCGTTGAATAGAAAGTGTTTGGTAACCATTTGTCATAAATTGAATTATTTCTTCCGTTTTCTATTTTCTAATGCATCGAAGTGTAAAATTAATCAGATTTGGAAAATATGTACAGTACAAATGGAATAACTGAATTGTCCATAAAATTAATGCAACTTTTCAAAATATGCCTGTTTTTATTGCGTTAGAACTCACGCAAAACAATAACATTTTTTTCTTCGCACTAGAGTAGAAATTAACGAAATGTGTCCCCATATCGTAAAACTGGATTGAACAAAAAATGTGGATTAACTATTACATTATTTAAATGTGTCAACACTACTGGAAAATTCCTTTCGATGATAGTATCTTTATTTATCATTAAATTATTTTCTTTTAAATAAATAACCTTGTTTACAAAAGCTCAATGACGCACATAATTGTATTATTTGCTATATACGCTGGTAAACAACATTGGAGGGCATGCATATAACAAATACAAAATAAATTTAAAGCTTATTATTTTGGCATGGGCAAGTATATATCCAAATTCTAACAAACACGGAATATTTTTAACACAAATAAACAGAATCTCTCCATTTACCACCAGCTTAAGGCGATGGCCTAATGAGGGGTATGTTTGTGTGAGGTAAATACCGCCAAGTATTGAATTTTGGAGAACCCGTTCTGAATTCTCAAAAACGAACAAAACAAACCTCAAATATGTTGGATTTCCTGTCGCCGCGTACCAGCGTTTTATGCTAAAACTAGTAGGCTTAAACTTCGGTATACCACCACAATCAATTTTTCATCGGTGGAATTTGTATTGTATAGGGCTTATTAACGTCCTCCGATGTTATGGCTGAAGGCTTATCAGGGGACTTATGACTTAACTTAAACTAACACCCATGCCTTACATGGGATTTGAACCGAGAACCTCCCGCACCCCAGATCGGCGGCGCACCAACCGAATTAGCCACAGAACGTCGTGTATCGGCAGAAGGTGTTCAACATTCCTATTATTCAAACATGAACAAAGCTTTAACATTCCTGGCTATCCTTTACCGTTATTTTTGGTCTGTACGTAAGTCCCCAGCTTGCACACTAGTTCATTTCTTGTTAGATATTTCATCCAAACATTCAACATTAAAATTCAGTTCTTATCCCACGCAACAAAAACCAACATGCTCTTAGTTTAAATTTTCTGTAGGATACACTGCTTGAGAGAAACCGTGGGAAACTGCTTCTCACACGTAGACTACAGCTCGCGGTGGTTAAATTACCGTTATTTTCTCGTGAGGGCGGACAGGAAAATGCGTCCACGTCACTCTGGCGCAGAAGAACGCACGCAAGCAAGCGAAAGAAATGTTTCATAATTTTCTGATATTTCCAGGTTTGTTGTTCTGCAGTAGGCCTACGCCTTTCGCCTTTCCCTAAACGTAACTTACTTTTAACGCAGTTCCGAGTGAGAACATGTTCTTCACTAATCCTCGGCACACGCGTAAGTTTTCACTTGTAAGAAACGTCGATATAGGCTGTTCACGACTAACAGAGCACCAGGGGCGGGCCCGCGGAATCCGCAATCTGAGCCACGCTCGGTGAAGCAGGTATAGGCTGTTCACGGTAAAGTGAGCACTTTTTAAGGCCCTTCTAAATTTTCCCTTTCATCCAATTTCCATCTTACTGCTGCTTTTAAATAGAAGCATTGCAATGTGACCAATAAACACTGTGTATTAATTTAACCACCATCAATATTTAATGCCTGAGACTATAATAAGATATATTTATAAGCGGTTAATGCCTGTTGCGAGGGCCTTAAAAAGTGCTCACTTTATCGTGAACAGCCTATAACCGTATGAGTTAGTATTTTTTGTACATTGTTACCTGGGAACTCCTGCATGTGCTCGCTCGCACATCCTGTTCTGCAGTTGCAATGGGAATATTGTATTTATCGTACAGTGTTGTATGGGAATGCCAGCACGACTTAAGCTAAAAACTTAAGACCTAAGACCTCAGACTTAAGACATGAGGGTACGGGACAAATGAGTACATGAACTTATGTACGATAATTGTGGTACATCCGAACCATAACTTGCCCTCTTCCCCATGGGGTACTATCGATGCCCCCTCGGTCCCCCACCCTCCTCGCCGTTTGGACGTAGTGGAAACAAAGTTTGTAAAATGCCACTGCCCATATCTGCATGTATTTGAGCGGGTACGCCGAGTGGCGGTACGCCCAGTTAAGTTGGCAACGACGGAGGGAAAGAAGTTCCATGTTTAAATGACCTACTGAAAATTTTTTCTAAAAATTTGGAGCAACGGAAATTATTTATTTTGCTTTCTGTTTTTTTTTTAAATGTAAGAATGAGCTAATTTGTAAAATATTTACTTTTATTATAATTTCACAGTTAACTCTTCGCCGACGTGGGCTACGAATAGTGATCAGGCGCATGTTATTTTTGCATATGACGGAAGAACACACGATGTGCGTACAAGCAGATACTAAGCAGAGGATTCAAAAGTGCACAGTTTACCGTAATCGAGTATAGTGAACGATGACCTGTTTCTATAAGAAACGTAGGAGATTGAAAGAGAAGAATAAGTTATTCACCAACACATTTTCCCCTTCGATACACAAATGTTGTCTGCATGGGTCCATGCTTCGTACAAAATCACGTGCATGCATCATTTCTGATGTTTTTCTTGTGGCGAGAGGATAATGCGAAAACATTAGGATGTTGTTCTTACTTCGAGTGAATGCGACGCGGCAGGACATATAGGATGGATTGTAAATGGCAAATCAGCTCGTGGCCCATGGTAGCCAGGCCAAAAATAAAAAGTATGAGCATAGGAACCACCCCGTTATCAGAAAGAGTATGGGTGTAAATCCCCATGAAAGTGAAGCTGAGGAACATGTTAGGTGACAATAAATCAAAAACTATTTGAGATGGAACAATCAACTTCTGGATTCCGTTCATCTGCATGGATATACACGCATGGTGAACAAATTGGTACTGTCATCCAACTCCGTCATTGGAAAACTGGGGTTTGCCAAACTTAGTATGCGTGTAATTATGCAACTGTAGGAAATAGGAAACGTATCTAGGCAGAGGGGTAATCGGCATGTCATCATCAACAAAAAAGGTTCTCTTGTTTGACCTCACTCAGGCTAACCGTTTCTGTGATAAGAGCACGTGAAGTTTGAGTGGCGTGTCCATCCCTGCAGACAGGCAGCCCTCCATCAACACTCACATCGCAACGCATGCGGCCGGGGGACAACTAGCGGTCATATCTGACACGCAGTTCACATCCTACATACTGTGTGTCTACACTATTAACATTGCCCGTATAACGGAAAATGTTACCGAAATGTACAGTAAATACACAGAAATGCAATCTGTTATTACGTAAAACCTATCTGAGCTCGTAAATACAAAATACGGATAGTCTCCGTATTCCCTATAGCTTCGGGTTTCGGGAACGAACAATGTCGAGTCTGAACGGTGCTTTCTTCGCCACTGTAACCAGAACCACTATCGTTTCTGTGGCAGTTAAGTTATCGACGCCACTTAGACCTATTCATTCGAACATCACAAAGTAGCATCATGTGTCTGTAACATGTAGCGTCAATTAAAATACGCTAACTTGAATAGAAACTGTAAAGGTTGCTTAAGTGACTGCAATAGAAAAACAAACGTACCGCAAGAATGTGTGTGATGGTTGTAGAAGATTGGTTACAGTTATGGACAACTACGTCTTTAACACGTGTTCACAACTCACTCAGATATAAAATATTTTAACTTAAAATACTTCGCAGGCATTCGCGGCCATATTCGACGGTTGTGAACGCACAATTATCGGGAGCACTACTCCACTGCGTACATCTGTCCCCTGCAAAGCCATCCATTGACGAGTGTGTTGCATATCACCAAGGAAGTTATGTGCATTGCCACTAGGTGGATGCTTAACGGGTTGTCTGTCTGTATGCATGGACACGGCGCTCAAACTTTGCGTGCTCTTATCGCAGAAAACGGTTAGCCTGAGCGCGTTCAAACTGGAGAACCTTTTTTGTTAATTATGACATGCCGATTATTACTCTGCCTAGACATGTTTCGTGTTTCCTACAGTTACATAATTACACGCATACTAAGTTTGGCAAACCCCAGTTTTCCAATGACGGAGTTGGATGACAGTACCAATTTGTTCACCATGCGTGTATATCCATGCAGGTGAACGGAATCCAGAAGTTGATTGTTCCATCTCAAATAGTTTTGATTTATTGTCACCTAACATGTTCCTCAGCTTCACTTTCATGGGGGATTTACACCCATACTCTTTCTGATAACGGGGTGGTTCCTATGCTCATACTTTTGGTTTTTGGCCTGACTACCATGGGCCACGAGCTGATTCGCCATTTACAATCCATCCTGTATAAAGTGTCAAGTGAGTCGCCATATATCCTTACTGTCGTCATGGGAGTGTGAATTTGTTATTCAGTACGCACTTACTTCAGAGAATTTCACCAAGAATTACGTTTTAACCAAAAAGTTGGTCCCTTTCACAACATTTCTCAATATCCAACATACTTATTTATGAACATTCCGTACAAAATTTCTTTCGGAGTACAAGATTTCAAACACATTAAGAATACATCCTGATCTTCCCTTGACGGATGAAGTTCCCTTGATATAGAGCGTGTTTCACCATGCAGCAGCAAAATCTGACAACCCGTTCGGGAGGTTGTGGGTTCATTTCCAGCCGCCAGCGACGGTTCAGTCTTATTCATTCGAGCCCGTTGTAATGTTAACCGTTAGCGTAATACCCGGGTTATCCTAAACAGGGTTTGCCAGTTTGCCTTTGCCACAGCAGCGGAACCAACCCGCGGCCATACTGCCGGGCCAATATCTGGTATTATCCGCGCACAAAACATTTTACGAGGCCCAGCGTAAAAACCATGATGGCTCTCACCATAGTCTGTTCACGACTGGAAGAGACTTTCTTGGAATCTTCCAGACTCCCATTTTAAGCTATAAATAAAAAATTACGTTAAAATTTCGGTAGTATTTCCTTTATCCGTGCTGCCAAACTAACTGCACCCGTGCCAGCAATTGTTTGTAGTAACGGTGCATTCATTTAACGGCTTGGGTTTTGGGTGTTTTTCAAAAGTCTTTTCAACTCGTAAACAGACTATAGTTCCGCGATTTTCCTGGCGAGGGAAAAGCCCCCGCGTGGATTTTAACGCACGAAATAAGGGTTGAAATACGAGCGTACTTTACAAGTTCGAATAAATATTTACAAAAAATACAGAGAGAAAACAGTGGTATTTATATTCGTTAACTGATCGATTTATTCCACCCGAGATTCGCGCCGTAACGCCACGCATATTCGACATGACGCGGGCGGGCAATCCAAAATGGCACTCGCGAGGTTGCGGCGAAAATGAAGCGCCATTAGGAACTGTCATTGTTGGGGGGTTGAAATGGGGAGGAGGGGGAGGTTATTCAGGACTCTTTTATTTGAGAACATGTCCGGCACGACAGAAGTGACTGCGAACACTCTGCTGAATATGAGCTGTCACTCCGTAATGGAGCAGATATCAGATGCTGGACGTGAGTCAAACATTTTTGACGCATGGCGTGGAAAAAAAAATTAAAAAGAGGGTGTTTTTGCAAGTGGACAGTTGGGGTTGGTGAGAGAAAAATCTCACTACAGGTCCAGCCCTGAAATTCTGCTGGGTGGCGCCAGAGTGGGAAATTACACAACCGTACTATCTTTCAGACTACGAAAATATTTACAACCACTCGGGTTACAATTGCCGAATTCAGATTTCTGCTGAACGGAAAGCGAGCTGCGTGCCGAAGCATCCGGTTGATAATATATACATGTAAATAATATTGAAATAATTAAAGAATAGCCTATTGCCTCAAAATAGGCCCTGCCAACATATTGCAGTGGTAAAATTAGTTTGCAGCTACAAAAAATTTGTTTGGCAACGATTAAAAAAAAAATGCACTTTTTGAAGAACTTTGCTAGTTTTTGTAGTAACAAATAATATTTTTAACGAAAATACGCATGTGGTGTGGTCTATTTGAGAAAATGATGTTTTTAAATGCCCACACAATTATTTTTAAGGGTGTACACTCAAAAACAAATACATCCAAGACTTACCTTACTCCGTAAGTTAAAGTGTTTGTGTAATGAAAATTAACACATTTAGATACAGTGTACATCACGGACATGACGGTAATTTTTGGCCTGTTCTGTACTCTGCACGCTGCGAGGCTCAAAGGCCAATATTGTTAGCTGTAATCTTAAAGCGTGTTAATGGTATGGATTATGACTGGATTATAACACAGCCTAAAGCTCATCGACTGTGACAACCAAACAAGTGTTGGGTCGACGGAAGTACAGCATGCATTATAATTTTTTTTTTTTTTTGCTTGCAGCACCTGAAATTGTAAATTAAAAGTGGGTCTGAAAGGGACACCAATTGAATGTGTACTCAGCAATATACGACGTTTAATAATAGCAATTGCAGCTCTTAACGGAATAAATAGCACGTGAAACTGGGTAACATGATGTAAAACGGAAGTTGTAAAAGTACAGCTATGGGCAGGGTAAAGTTACTTAATTTGGTGACATACCTAAGTTGGTGATACAATTTCTTCTCTCACCATCGTATGTTACCACGAAAAGGTTTCAAATTGGGCCGAGAGATAGCGCAGGCTGTATAGTTTCTTACTATCCAAGGGGTGACGCGATGTTCTTTACTTTATCAGCTGTGCACAACAGAAAACAATGGTGTGTTGAAAGTTGCATGAAACTTTGAGTATGTGCGCATATAAATTAATATAATTCGTTTGAATTGTGTGCTTGAAGTAAGTAGTATTCAATATATTGCATTCTGCTCTTAAAATACTGGAGAATCTTTTGGCAATGACGTTTTAAATTTATTTTGTAATAACATTTTTGTAAACCCTTATGAAGTTAGCCAAAAATTAAGCATTATGTTCAAGGTTTTTCAAGGGCCACTGCACGCATCATTAAAAAAATTAAAATTAAATGTTTAAACCTATGATTTGGATTCTCTGATAATGCAATACAGTAAACCATTATAACTTATATTTAATGACCATTGTGTCCTACAAGCTATCACCAAATTAAGTTCTGTCACCAAATTAGATACTACCAGCAAATAAGGCCCCTACCTTAGAATTAGAATATTCCTGTATTTTGAGAGTAGAAAAACGAGTCTATGATTAAATTTGTTACTTCATAAATTAAGGTTACGACACACGGCTTTCTTTTTGTGTTTAGGCACAACAAAATGGATTAGCATGATAGAATAAAACTCGTGCCAGATGGAGGTGGCACTTACAGGAAATATAGTGGGCCCGACATAATTGAAGCGGCACTAATGGTCCAAGAAGATCATGTTAGTGTATATAAGGCTGCTAAGGAGAAAGCGATCCCATGTCTTCTTTGAAACGTTATGTAACAGAAAACCCAGACGTTAATTCGGCCATGGGCTTAAAAAAAATTAGGTCATCCATTTGCATTTGAACCGGAAATGGAACAGATAGTGTTGAATTACGTCATAATGTAAGAATTAGGATTTGGACAGGCTGTGGAGCAAATGAAAATTATTGCTTTCGATGTGGCTAAGGCATCTGGCCATGGGCATTTTTTTAATAAGCAAAAAAGGCGTGCAAACAAGAAATGGTAATTTCAAAGAGAGGTATGGTTTGACCTTACAAGTACCAGAAAATCTTTGCGCGTATAGAGCTTCAATGGGTAATCCTGTCATGATCGATGATTATTTTGACAAACTCTCTGAAACTACGAAGAAACTCAACATTCAGGACAATCTGAAGGATTACATATGGAATGTTGTCGAGACTGGTTTCATGTATGTAGTGAGGCCAAACAAAGTGGTGGCAGAAATCGGGAAGAAATTTATTTACAGCAGGACGTACACATAACGTGGAGAAACCATGACAACAGGCTGTATCTGAGCTAATGGAACTTGGATTCCACCCTTCATCACTTTCAAGATTCTCGTTGGAATGAAGCCTACAAGAAATATTGTCTACCTAACACCCAAGTCCATCTGTCTGATAGAGGCTGAATAACGAAGGAACTGTTCCTAATGTGGTTCCAGTTCTTCCTTGACAGCACTGATGGTTCACCCACACCCATGCTCCTGCTCATGGATTCACATGGGGCGCACATCAAGCCTCAGGTGATCGAGCTTGGAAAGTAAAACGACGTCCATGTCCTAACTTTCCCATCACACACGACCCACATTCTGCAACCCCTGGACATCGGTGTTTACAGGGCATTAAAATCTGCATGGCAAAAGGAACTCAATGATTACATGGCTGAACGCCCAACAGATAAGCCAAACAAGCAAGTTTTTCATTCGATTTTCAAGGTGCCATTTATAAAAGCCATGTCTGACAAAAACATAACGAATGCTTTCAGAACATGTGGGATTTGTTCCTTCCGACAGAACCGTAATTCCCAAAGAAAAACTGGTTCCATCGTTACTCGTTGAACATCCTGTTCCAGAGGAAGTTGTTCCTAGTGATGCTAACCCAAGACCGATGACTGCAGAGACAAATCCCGGCATACAGATTCCCCCATCTCCAGTTGACAATATTCTGAAGCTCCCAACAGCTGGTCCCCGGAAAGAGCCTACACGTGGACGAGTTAGGCCTAACCCTAAAGCAAAACTCACCACCGAGAACACGCCAACAGTCCACCAAACTGTGAACAAACAACGCCCCCTGAAACGGCAGAAAGTGGAGGTTCATCATGCAGCTCCTGGACTTTCTGGAGTTCAACATCGAGGGAAGACTACAAAAAAAAAAAAGACAAATGTGTGTGTTTCTAGTGCTAGGCCTACAGTAGATGATGACGACTGGAAATGTGGTATTTGCAATGAACGTTTTTCCAAAGACAAGAAAGTTAAAAATGGGAAGAAGAGGGTGCAGTGTTCTTTCTGTCTTACTCCCTACCACGAACTGTGCCAGAGTGAACCTGTCAGTAGCCTTGTTTACATGTGTGATTCTTGCAGTTCACGATGCATTTAATGTGTGAATGACTGTTAGGTTACTCTATTGAGAAATTTTTGTTATTGTAATGAGTGGAAAAACATCAAAATGATCACTTCGGTACGGATTCTCTGTTATTATTTCCTTAATATTTCCTATTGTAACTAGACGAAAGACATCAAGATAGTGACTTTGTGTAAAGATTCCTAGTTTTTTATAATTGTTGCTATTGTAATATAAGACATATTGTCAAAATGAAGACTTTTGAAAAGTATCCTAGTCAAATTGTTTCTCATTTTTTCTATTGTAATGTGATGAAAGACGTCATCAGACCGAAGACTTTTTTTCATAATTAGCTACCGCTAATTTCTTTAAAATTGTGAAAATACATTAGCATAGACAGTATTGCATGTCATGAGTTGTCTGTTGTTTTTGTAGCCTATAGGCTGTTCACGGTAAAGTGGGTACTTTTTGGAGTCCTCCCATTTGGAATAATAGCCAATAAATATATATTTTATTGTAGCTTCATACTTTAGCATTATAAACCACGTTTATTACTTACTTGGTAATATACACTTTTTAACGTGGCGGATGGATAAAAAATGACTCACAAGAAAAAAACCTAGGGCGTCAAAAGTGCTCACTTTACCGTGAACAGTCTATAGGTGAGTGACTAGCTCGTAGATTGTGACAGCAGTCCGTTGCAGCGCCTAAAGCGAGTCTCGCACTCCGGGATTCCCGATTGTTCAAGATGCGATCCTAGCAAGTGTGAAATTTGCCCCCACAGAATATAATGAATACGTGTCAACTTTATGTGTATTTGCAGTATGTCCGCACGAAAAAAAAAAAAAAAAAAAAAAAAAAAAAACAATATTCAGTGTGGCTATACGGTAATAAATTGCTCGTGTGAAGAAACTACTAACACAATTCTACCTCGAGGTATTCTAGGCGTGTAGATAATTTTTCCGTACGTCAATTAATCCCCCAACAAAGTTAATGACGATGAAGAGTACAACAAATATTCCTTTTATATTTATGTATATTGCTGTACACGCTACAAATAATGAATTTTTAAGGGGATGAAAACTAATTACATCCCGTAGTTTTTTGCGTAATCACAAGTGAAAACTGTATTATTAATGTTTCTGGAACAAAAAAATTACACGGCAAAAATGGTTTTTTCACACATTCAGGATATCAAATTAGTTATAAAAAATTCCTTTCGATTAAATAGTTTTAAGAACACAGTAGTTTTACTTTGACATAGCTCATTGTATTATTTTCTGTGTAAATTTTGTTATTTATGCAAGTGAGTTATTCGTTTGTCTAAAGAACAATTAACATTTTGCTAAAATAATTTAAAAAAAAAAACTATATATATATCCCAATTTGCTTGCATTGACATTACATTATATACCTAATGTCTACTAGGTAAACAGTGTTTGGCAAAAATATGTAATGAAAAACGAAACTTTTTTACGTAACTGTCTTAAAGGTATTCGAGTGTCAAAAGTTTGTTTTAGGATTTCAAGTTAATTTAGAGGCCTACTTTTGTAATATACCAGTAGGGCCTAGTTATTTAATATAAATACCAAAATAATGGAAAAATAATATTACTTTTTTTCCGAAGGAATTACTATAATTTTTAACTATAGATCTAAAACCAAGTAAATTAAAAAAAAAAAGTATTTTGGAAAATATATATTTGAGGTAAAATGTTTCTTGAGATAGTACGAATGTCGACAAATAATTTATTTGCAATGCCATACTTGGTTCGCCTGGAAATTAAGGTTCAACTTCTAGCATTTATATTTAAATCTTATTGTTGAACTTGAAATGAAAGTACAGTAGAACCAAGAAATTTGTTTATGGTGACCTGACAACATGCAAAATTATTCTAACCCATGACCAAACATATTTTATGAGTATTTATTTCGAAATTTGTTTGGCAAAGGTTATGAAATTGATATTCCAATGATTTCGTTGAATTTCTGTATAAAAATTAATTCACCCCTTAGGTCTACTTGCAATTTAATTGCAATGCTATTTCAATTCCTGTCATAAAATTTTAAAATTTCACAGAAACATGGGCTATAAATATTTTCTATTTCTTGAACAGTCAACATGGCCTGCCTTAGGCCACCAACGTTGTGCTAAGTTTCAGTAAATAACGTCTTCGCGGTTAACCACGCAGGTACGGAAATGGCGGGTATTTTGACGCATGGCTCTCTCATGTAATGGGTACGTGATGACGTGATAACGGCCATCTGACTTTCACGACTGCTGAAAGTTAAGTCGAACAGGGACAAACTATACGAGCCCTGAATCCTCGATTGTGTATTTCTCTTGATGGCTCATTGGCAGAACACGGAACATTTGCGAATTAAAAGACCTGGAGAGCTTCTGTGATTGACTAGGTTGCGTACTTATCACAACTGTATTTTATTACTGGCTGGAAGTGCTCCAAGGCGTATTGTGCTAAGTATGGTTTAAGTCTTCTCATGTAGCCGCCTATGAGTCGCCTTGAGTATAATCACAAATGAATAGGAACAGGACGTAAAGATGATAGCAGGGGCAGCAGGCAGTTACTGAATGACAGCGGCTGGAGTGTGTAAAGAACAGTGAATTGTAGCTCGTGAACTTGAGCGAAATGCTCCGGTCTTCACAGTCGAAATACCGATAGTTGAAATGCAGGCCTGTTTAAAGGACTAGGTATAAATGGTGTTCAATTTTTTTCTTGCAAAGGGCTGCAACCGTTGTTAGTACACTTATCCAGGTTCTGCAAGCGTAAAAACCACAGCAAAATCAACATATTTATTTTAAAAATACACATTAGGTTCGGATTATTTTATTAATACAATACTACATCACATTATATATACATATATAAATTGCATAGCGATTGATGGGACTATATTTCTTTCGATTCATGGAATAGTGTTTATATTTCACAAATAAGCGCGCGGAATCTTCATGACATGATACGACCGCGGGTTAGACACCACTGAGCTAGGTCGTCTTCACATGCAACATCGCAGGAACGGGTAGCGCAAGACGAGAAGGACGCCAGCACGCAGGCCGTGGGAACGGAGTCGTGTTGTCGCCGCGACGCTTACAGATGCCGCCGCCGACGACGGAGCGACCCGGCGCCAGGCGCTGACTGCGTCTCGGCACGGCCGACGTCGCGACGAAGGGGGAGGCTTAAAAAAAAAAGAGAGAAGAGTGGCGCGGGCGATCGTAACTCAAGTGCGCATGTTTCGAAATGACCGGGGCGGATAGCTTGTGCACGAAGGGGGATGAGGGGGAATCACGTGCCCATGACTACCTGATGCGCGCGCAGCATGTGGGCGTGGCCAGGGCGATGACGCGCGCACCGACAGGCCGCCCGCCGCCTCGCTGCGGCCCAATCACAACCACGAGAGTATGCCGCGCGGCGTTATCGGGCACTGGCACTCCCGACGAACTCCACCGAAACGTTCTGTAGCATTAGAGAGTACACAATGAGCTCAGTGGCCCGTGACTAGTCTTCCTCTTACCAAGTCCCCGGTTCGATGCCAAAGGAGCCTCGTAGTAGTAAAAAAAACTTGGACATAAAGTTATACACTGAAAGGCTAAGAATGGCAATTTCTCCACATTAGTACAGGCCACCGAACTATAGGCTGTTCACGGTAAAGTGAGAACTTTTTAAGGCCCCCTCAACAGGCCTTGATCACTAATTAATAGATTTTATTGCAACTCCAGACGTTAACTTCCGTTACTAGTGAAATGTATACACTGTATTTATTAATCCGATGGCAACGCTTATATTAAAAAGTAACAGGAAGATAGACATCTAATGAAAAGAAAAATTCAGCAGGGCCTTAAAAAGTGCTTACTTTACCGTGAACCGCCTATACTCGGTTAGACGACTCGATGCTCGTAACTGGGGGCAGACAACAACCAGTCCGAATTTACCGCCACGTGAGCTTGCTTGATCCTCCGGCGAAACTCTTGTGTGAAGAGCAGCAGAGAATTCCTCACGGTATTAATGGCTGGCCTTCCACCTCATATTGCCTCGCACATTTTTTAGTCTGATAGGATACAATAGTATGCCACTAGCAAACGGTTTCGTGGTCGCTACAGAACAATTTTCTGCCCACGGAACTAGTTTGGAAGGATGAATTTCTACAAATATTCCTCCCTTCCTTTCCAATGTATTGGCAATTCGCAAGTGAATGGCGGGGATGCGCAAGTATAGTTCACGGTAAAATGAGCACTTTTGAAAGCCCTACTTAAGATCAACTCGTATACACGTTGTGTATTCCTCCGCCTTATGTAAAATTAACATTGCTATGGGCCTCTTCACTTTATTCATGCGTCGTTCTAGTGAAACTGAAAGTATTAAGAAAGTAAATACTTTACAAATATGCTCATTTTTACACTACGATGCATTAAAAAAAAATAACAGAAAGCGAAAGAATTAATTTTAAGTTATCAAAGATCGTTACCTAACACTTTATATTCGACGTTAAGATATGGAACTACTTTCCATCTATCGTTACCAACTTTCCTGGGTGAATGTAACTCAGTACGCCCATTAAAATATATGCATGCAGGGGCAGGGACATTATTCAAACGTTAATTTCTAAAGTGCTCACTTTATCGTGAATATCCTGCAATACGAAAAACAACAATATGTAGATGGTTTACAGCTGAACCTTACAAAAATTTTCTACTTGTACTTGCACATAACATAAATAATTACTGCCGTTAGTTATTGCAATGTTGACAGTGAACTAGGCTACATAAAATAAGGCCATATATATATATATTTTAAATAGTAGTATTTAGGTTAGTCGCACCAGATTTTTTTTAGTTTTATGCATAGTAAAGTAACATCAATAACATTAGTGTCTCTTCACCGAAGCAAGAATACTACCGTAATTTAGCGATTATTAATACCATGTTAAATTGCTGTTATACTTTAGAAATAGTTTAGATTTCACACTTATCTGTACATTCGTTATGAAGTTACATCTTCGTTTATTTTACGGCCTTCGTGAGAGCACCTTCCTCCAACCCTGGCTGTACATTATTCGGGTTTGTTATTATTAAGGACAGGTGTTTTTCGCGAAAATATTTCAACACTAGTTGTATTCCAAAACACTTTTGTTCATATGCACTTTCGTTGGCTATATGATTTTAAATGTCGCGTGCCTCAAGTGTCTGTCCGCAAATCATTGGACATTCAGTATCGGAGTACTTTATTCTCATTAGCCAAGTCAAACAGTAACATGTCTTCTTACATAGGCACGTGGCCAATAACCAAAGGAAGTTGTGGTTGTAGACGTAGGATATTGAAGTCTAGCATGGCCATGAATATTTTCGCGAAAATCACCTGTCCCTAGTTATTATTGACTCTAGTGTCAAAGGGGCGGAATCATCAAAACTGTGATACAACAGCGAAAGAAATTGGAACTGTAAATTTGTCCTAGTTTTTACCACACTGTTCGCCTGCACTCGTAATGAGTGCAGTAGTGTTTCCGTGTTAATAAAGACTGTTCACGATAAAGTGAGCACTTTTGAAATCAACCTTAGAAAAAAGTCGCTGACCCTTACTGCATATATTTTATCGGTCGCCCTGTGAGACATGCGCCCAGTTAAGTTGGTAATGATGGATGGGAAAGTAGTTCCGTATATTAACGTCAAATAAAAAGTGTTAGGTAACCATTTCTGTTAACTTAAATTATTTCTTTCGCTTTCTTTTTTTCAATGAATCAAAGTGTAAAAATGAGTAGATTTGTAAAATATTTATTTTTCAAATAATTTCACAGTTTCACTTGATCGACGCATGAATAAACTGATGACGCCCACGACAATGTTAATCTTACATAAGGAGGAAGAATACACAACGTGCATGCAAGTAGATCTTAAGAAGGGCTTTCAAAAGTGCACATTTTATCGTGAATAGACTACACAATTGTCGATCGACTTTTTTCGCGATTAACCACTGTCTCTAGCTATATATAAATAGGGACCTGGAAACATAGAAAGTTCATTTGACGACTTGTCTAAACGCGACTTTCTGTATACAACATAGGCGCTGCCATTTGTGCATTGGCTGGAGCCTTTATGATGATCACTTTATCCTGCGTACACTGTAAAAAAAAATTCTGGTAAACTTCCTAAACTGCAATGGAAGGCTTTATAACCTAGGCTATACAGTGTATGGAAATAATACTACATGTCAGTCTGAAATTATAGGAATAGCATTGCTACTATACCAAGTTGGGAACGTCCCTATGCAATTGACTCTTTCCTGAGCCACTGCAGGAACGTTATTATGCAAGTATTTTGCATAAGAATTATTACTCATAGGTAGAGACCTAAAAAATTCGCGGATTCATTTCGGGACAAGCTGGAATTCAAAACACGTGTGTTTAATAACACTTCAATCATTGGTCCACACGGCGTTCGACACCTCCTGGAGAATTGTCGCCTTCCACTGTGGCACCAGACAACCAATATGCAGTTGATATTGGCATATTTGAACATTTGGCTGTAGAGTATAGGCTGCAGGTCATTGAAGTAGCGAATTTTTCCGGTCTCTACTAATAGGCTGTTCACGCTAAAGTGCGAGCGTTTGAAGACCTAGTTACAGTTTCCTTTAGGATAAATTTTTATCCTTTAACCACCTTTTTTAAATCAATTTTGTCTTGTTACTAATAACCACAGTGTATATTCCACACACTCGAAAGTTAACGTCTAAGGCTAAAATAAAATACGTCATATTTATTGATTATTATTCTAAACATGAGGACTTTCAAAAGAGCCCACTTTACCATAGTACGCATTCCTACCAACGAACCGATATTTTTAATATTTTTATTCACATTAATGTATAGATAAAATTTAAATAAGGTAATTTTATATTTATAAAAGTATAAAACGCTCATAATACGTGTGGTATTTAGGAAACAACAAAATCCGTAATACATCGGGTGATTTTTCGAAGGTTTACAAAGAGTGTGAAGAAACCTTGGATAGACTATAAGTAGGAGATAGTGAAATTTCGCGGAAAGATTTCAAGACAAGTTATAATTCAAAACACTATAGGGTCATTCGCCTATTTTGATTGGGTAAATTACTTTTCGACATGTGTTAACTGTCTGCACACGAATCACGTAGGAGCCTTGCCGATGTTGCAGAATTCTAAGTGGCCCGCTCATTTATGAAAACGTCTTCTCAAGCAGACAGTAGCCAATGGCAATTGACAAACTACTGTTGGGTGCTTAAGTCTACCGTGCACTCATGTTTTTTCGCGAAAAATCGCTAGCTCTAACTATAAGTATCCCAGATCAATCTCCAATGGGACGCAAGCGTCCGCTGTTAACGTACGGATTCACGTAAGAAAGCTAGCTGGGCAACTCTAAAACTATAGGCTATTCACAGTAAAGTGAAAACTTTTGTAAGCCCTCTCACTTGGAATAAAAGTCCATAAATGTATTTATTTTAGCCTTAGCTATTAAATCACAAGTGTGTTGGAATATGCACTGCGTATATTACTTACTTGGGAAATATTTAGTTAAAAAGGTGGTTACAGGATAAAACAAGGCTAAAAGTAAAAAGTAACTCGGGTCTGCAAAATTCGCGTTATTATTTGGCAGATGGCTAAACTTCACAGTATTATATATACTGGAGCCGGCGTCGTTTCTCCTGGCTGCTGCATAGTTGTGAAGTCCCGCCATTTCTGACTTAACTGCACGTGATCGGAGCACACACTTGTGAGGTGTTCATTTATTGGCGCAGAGTTACCCAGGGCGTATTAAATAACGCAGTGTTATGAAGTGCAACTGGTCGTGAGGTCTTTTCGCGAAAAACGCCTGTTTCTACCTATAGGTAGAGATAGGAAATATTCGCGAGTTGAATGACCTGTAGGCCAGACTCCACGGTCATGTGTATACTCGAGCCTCAGATGTTTGTTTATTGGCTGCTGCCTCATAGAGTAGCCAGTGTTACTTCACACCTGGCGGTATGGCACTCGTAAGTATTTTCCTTGCAAGTCTGCTATTGGCTCAGAGTCATCCAGGGCGATTTTCATACACTGCGATCAAATTGCAAAGTCAACTTAAGTGTACACGTGTTTGACGTCTATGAAAATGAACTCACGAAATGTTCCTATCCATACCTATAGGTAGAGACAGGTGTTTTTCGCGAGAATATTTATGAACACGCCAGACTTCAATATCTACGTCCACAACCGTAACTTCCTTTGATTATTGGCCACGTGTCTATGTGAGAAGACGTGTTATTATTTTACTGGTCCAATCGTAGTACAGTACTTTGATACTGAAAGTCCAAGATTTGCGACAGACACTTGAGTCACGTGACATTTAAAACCGCCCAGCCATGAAAATGCACATGAACAAAGGTGTTTTGGAGTAGAAATGGTCCTGATATCTTTAAAACACCTGTCCCTATACCTATAGGTAGGGGTACCCGCATTCCGCGAAAAGATCTCACGACCAGTTGCACTTCATATGACGTTAGCACAGATACACCTTCGTGAATGGACAATCTAGATTTCACGCGTCTTAGGTATCTGCCCGCGAACCACAGGCGTACAGTATCCGAGTAACCTAATTCTGATTGGCCAGTCAAGTGGGAAAATGTCTTCTCACAGACACACGCGTCCAATAGGCAAGAGAAAACTTCTGGTACGCCCGTAGGGCATTGAAACATAGCACGCGCGGAAATCATTTACGCGAAATTCGGGCGTCCCTACCTATAGGTGAAGTCCATCACCATTTGTTCCGTGTCCGTTTCGTCGCGCATCCGTGCGTTGTGTAAAAGGGCTTATGGGACGCGATGCGCGTGCCTGGTCCATGCCGCTGGGGCGCGCAGAAGACGTGGGGTAGGCGGCGCCGGGCTGTGTGTAGGCACGAGGAGGCGGCGATATAACCAGCCTGCCTTGACTGGGAGGCCCGCGGGAGCGAAGACTTGCGAACGCCGCGGGCCACCGCGAGTCTAACCAGGACTATACAGCGTCTCACTGTTAAGATTGCGGTGTAATGGACATCCAGTCTCTCTTTCCAATACATGATTTCTGTCTTTAACTCTGTCCTTGTTCCTGCGTGCACTGTTGCCTCATGTGTTATCTTTATCCAGCCTAAAATAAATGCCATTTCCATTGCGTGCGCGCAATGCAATCACAATGTTAATGTATCTCACAAGCTTCAGTTTCAAAGGAGCCGCTTAGCTTCGCATCGCAGGATTGGATTCCTTTACTAGTTGGCAGGGAGGTAAACAGATAAAAATTATCTTGATCAGGCAGTTTGCTTCACCGCCGATTTGTTTCTCAGCTTGCCAGTTACGCCACAAAGCTGAAGCAACCTGTCAACAGTGAACGCCGTCAGCCCTGTACTGCAATCTAAACGTGAGACGGATATAGGCGTGGCCGCACCAGCCAGCACTACAAACCTCGCGGCAACCCTGCCAGTGCCTCTGTACTTACAACGCCTCTCAACATAACATTTCGCCATAAGGAAGCGTTACTACTGCGATGGAAAATACCATTACAAGCTTTGCATGCGTTCTGTTTCCTCAGCACTTTATGGGATTAATACAGCAGTCTGTTCAGAAAACATACAACATTGTGGCTATAGTTTAAAACATTGTTTTAAAGGCTGTTCACGATAAAGTGAGCACTTCTGAAATCAACCTTAGAAAAAAGTCACTGGCCCTGCCTGCGTATATTTTAACGGACGCACTGAGTGACATGCGCCTAGTGAAGCTGGTAACGATGGATGGAAAGTAGTTCGATATCTTAAAGGAAGAACAAAAAAGTGTTAGGTGACCATTTGTGATAATTTAATTTATTTCTTTCCCTTTCTGCTTTTTTAATGCCTAGAAGTGTAAAATGAGTAGATTTTTTAAATATTTACTTTCCTAATTTTTTTACAGTTTCACTTGACCGACGTATGAATAGAGCAGAGGCCCGTCGCAATATTAATTTTACATACGACGGAAGAAGACACAACGTGCATACAAGTAGATCTTAAGTAGGGCTTTCAAAAGTGCTCATTTTGCTGTGAACAGCACATACAAAAGAATACATACCGATAACATAGGGCTACTTACAACAGCGATTTTCGCTGTATTTGGAATCTTTCAACGACACGTTCAAGTGTCATTAACCGAATTTATAAACCGGCAACACAAAATATAGAAATTTTCTCCCCTGAAAAAATATTTACATTGAAATATTACGTATATATTTTTTATCCATTAAAATAGCCACAACTGCTTGCACTGTGGCCCATATGACAAGTTGGGAGGCCGCGTAACATTCAGCTCGTTGCGTAAACTTTGCGTTGTAGTTATGTTCACGCATAGAGCGACGGAAAGTTAAAGAATGGGATGGCCCCCATGGGAACCCCGCGTTCAAGGTCAAGAAGCGAGCCCGTATCGGGCGACACTAACACGCACGCCTAGTGCCTCATCTCTCCTACGCGCAAGGCGTGCAGTGTTTCCGACGTAACGCTGTACTATGCAAATTAGATCTGTAGCAGTGGGGTATTATTACACGTCATGAAAGACCACAGATTAAACTATGGCCGTGTATTTGTATTTTTCTCTTGCAGCTTAAGGAAACTGCACCAGCAAGCTTTAAACATGTGATATTTGACCATTTTCACTAATTTTTTTCCTCCAAAAATACACTTAAAATAGCAAACGTAAAAAAAATTGAGGCATTTATACTACGGTTTTTTTTATAACAAAAATTCGTATTTGCAGAACATTTATTTTCCGCGCGAGAAGTTGACCGAACTTCAGCATAACGTGACGGTAACCTACTTATGGGCCAATCGAATTCAAGGGACGATTATTTTGTTTTCTGTATTCAATTGTAGTCCTACCAATTACCGATTGTTTATTGTGTATTACACCACGATCGCACGTTTGTGTGTATTTGGATACCAAACAGGTTGGCCATTGGAAAGACCCTGGGAAAAAAAATGTAATTGTAAATTGGTGAGAATTTATGTCAGAGACGAGGTTGTTAGTATCACATCCAGGAAATGTTTTTTTTTTTTTCAAATGTTATATAATCGTGCCCACGTATGCGTTTTATTGCAAATATACACGTGCACAACACTAGCCTTTTTTCTGTCCCAGTCAGAGCGCGGTAACGAAGGAATACAGGTTTTCAAAGAAGAACCTTCCATAGTTCCAATATGAATATAAGTGTGATTTTATAAAAAAAAAAAAAAATGTTAACGCGCCGTGTTAACGCAGCTCCACGTTAACTTAATGAGAATCGGTCTTACGCTTTCCGGAACACACTGCAAATCGCAGCTCCCGCACTGAGTAAACAACGCAGTGGTATAGCTGATTCACTTCTGAAATAAACATTTGAAAAAAAAAAAACTCGCTGCCAGAGACTGCTTTGACTGCAATGCTCGCAGCCATGTTGATAATCATGTAGGAAAAGTATTCCCACGCCTTAACGTTGCTTACATTTGTGCACACTGCAATTTATTTCATTGTAGTTTTTGTATTTTGTATTTGCTATGCAAATAAGTGCAAATAAGCGTAAGAATTGTTATTCTAGTAATATGCATAGCCTACGTTCCTCAGCAATTGCAAAGCTTCACCTGATCGACACGAGTCAAGTGATCGGCTCCATTAAAACGTTAATTTAACGAATGATGGAAAAATAAAAGACGTTCAGAAAAGTATATCCAAGGCAGAGTTTTCGAAAGTGGTGAGTTAATCGTGAACAGCCTTTAGCACATTGGATTCGCATTTGGAAAGATCACGTTTCGATACCCGGTCGAGTGATCTTGATTTGCGCGACAGCTTCGTTCCCAAGCGCGAGTTTCACAGCCGCTGTTGACGAGACCACACAACCATTCCAGACACTCGCCTTGTCTACTGCGTCAACTACGTCGCACAGTGTAGGTTTGCTTCCACACTTCACACTATCCTGGAATGTAATGTCTGCAGGTACTACACCTCGGAACTACACTCATGTTTTTGAAGCCTTTCCGGGGCGTAGCCACGAAAACCTTTTCCAGATTGCCATATCTTAAAATATTTGTCGTAAATAGGCCCACTAGCGAAATTTTTACTGGCCCTTTACCGCATTTTTCCAATCGTAAAAGTACGAAGTTAAGAGTGCGGTTTTTTTGTGACAGATTTTTTTGCGCGAATATACATATCTCGGTACATAAATGTTCTGCAAATAAGAATTTAACCTACACACGAAAAAGTTACAGACAACAGGAGAACTTCATCAAAGTGGCCTCTTAACCACCTGTTCACTTGCAACTAGGCTCTCATAACTGAACCATGTTGGGAATTATCACGACTGAGCAATAAAAAACTATCTGTGAATGAGTAAAGATATTAAGGCGGCTCTTAACATCGAGATCTTGACGAGGTGAGTAAGGAGCAGCGTCGGAATGAAAGGGCGGGGGAAACGGGATATCCCCGAGAAAACCCGCCGACCAGCGGCATCGTCCGGCACGATTCCCACATGCAAAACTCCGAGAGCGACCCCACCGGGAACCGAACCCGGTTCGCCTGGTTGGGAGGTGAATAGCCGCGATATATATATATATATATAAGTAATTTTACATGCGCAATTCCCGTCAGAGGCAGGATAAGGGAAATCTATTCGTCTGTGGTTAAATCTGTGGGCTTTCATCACGCGTAATGAAGTCCCGCAGTTGCAGATCTTATTTGCACAGCAGGTAGCGAATGAAAGACTGCAACCCAGTTCAACGTATTTTGCGTATGGGCGGTGGGGCGCTAGGCGCGCGTATTAAAGCCGCCCTTATCACTTCCTCGCTTCTGAGCCAGGAAAGCACAAAACAGCTTCAGGCATACGTAGGGAGTCTTGACGCAGATTGACGACCTGTTTTCCGCCTTCTCTCGCACCATGAGCGCGACACGTTGGCGATAGCGACCACCGACGAAGTCTCAGAAGCAACAAATCTTGAGCCGGAGTCAACTTCCGTGGTATGGCAGAAAACAGTCTTGGATCCGGACCCCCAGACACGTGTGCAAGCCAGTAAGAAGACTCGTTGCAAGCCCTGATTGCCAAACAGGATGCACAGCTTCGGAGACAAATACTTTATTTGAAAATCGCCCAATAGGATGAAAAAGAAACGAAGCGCGACTTTCAAAATGTCCCCGGTGGCGGTATCGTAAAATCCTCTCTAGAAACAAAATAATCTACTCAACGATTGAGTAAAGACTATTCACGATAGAGTGAACACTTTTGAAATCAACCGTAAAAAAAAGTCACTGCCCCTATCTGCATATATTTTAACGGTTACCCTGAGTGACATGCGCCCAGTAAAGTTGGTAACGATGGATGGGAAGAAGTTCCGTATCTTAACGTCGAATGAAAACTTAAATTATTTCTTTCACGTTCTGTTTTTTTTATGCATCGAAGTATAAAAATGAGCAGATTTGTTAAATATGTGCTTTCCTAATAATTTCACAGTTTCACTTGACCGAAGAATAACTGAAGTGATGAGGCCCATGACAATGTTAATCTTGCATAAGGCGGAAGAATACGCTACGTGCATATAAGTAGATCTTCAGCGGGGCTTTCAAAAGTGCTAATTTTACCGTGAAAAGACTATAATCCACAACGGAAGTAGCAATGTGGGTTTTGAGGTGAATCACTCCTTGATACTTAAACAGAGATGACCTAGGGATGGCGCTTTCGTACTCAGACGTCATCGTACGACGTCAGTGATTAAACGGCAGTCTTGTTTAACAGCTTATCTGTCGGATCCATCGCAGGATACATTTTTGACCTCTGCGGCTGATCTGAAATTCTATGTCCGGTAATCGGAAGCAGCTGGCGTGGCACACGTCACAGAGGTCGAGCTGAAAGTGAGCACACGCACGTTCCAGACAAAAAAAAATAAAATACAAGGGCGTCGCTTGGCTGCATGTGCTCTGGCGTGCTCGAGGTCTAGAGAACCGGGAGCGCTAAGGGTGACCCATGCACGTGCCATCGGGTACCTCGTCGCCTTTACGAGTAAGTCACGGAAATTGCGTGCAGTTTTCTCGCCGGCAACTGGCTCTACGGGATTTTCAACAGCGAAATTGTAGTTTAACGTAAAATAATGGCGACAGAAGCGCTCTGCACATTCCTATGTACAAGCTCCTATATAGGCTGTTCACGGTAAAATGAGCACTTATGACAGCCCTGCTTACGATCTACTTGTACACAAGTGGTGTGTTCTTCCGCGTCATGTAAAATTCACATTTCCATAGGCCTCATCACTTTATTCATACGTTGGTCAAGCGAAAATGTTAAATTATTAGAACAGTAAATATTGTATAAATCTTATTTTCACACTTATATATATTAAAGGATACAGAAAGCGAGAGAAATAATTTAAGTTATTACAAATGGTTACCCAACACTTTCTGTTCCGACGTTAATATATGGAACTACTTTCCTCTCCATCGTTATCAACTTTACTAGACGCATGTCACTCATTGCGCCCGTTAAAATATATGGAGGTAGGTTCGGTGACTTTTTTCTAAGGTTGATTTCAAAAGTTCTCACTTTATCGTGAACTGTCTTTACGCGAATTCCCGCACATAAAATTGATACTTTACACTGAACAAACTTGAGTACAGTAGTGACAGTCCTACCTATTATGTAGTTCCCCATCACGAAATCTTTCCAATGTGTCTCCGTCGACCTCAAATTACGTTATGCGCAAAGACTGGACGCCACGCTGCTACTAACTGCGAGCAAAAACACCCTGGCTTCTGTAATCCAGTTCGAAGGACCGTACACGCCACACGATGCAAGACCCCAATTCCTGATAAATGAAAGCGATAGCGCATCAACCCGACACCCGGATTCCGGCTGTGGCGTAGCGAACAAACACGCATCGTTTTTCAATACGACACACTCATGGTGTAGCAAAGGGAGGTATCAGAATAATCATCTCTTCACACTGCAATCTGGCGTGGGAATAACTTCATCACCCTTCAGAACTATAGGCTGTTCATGGTAAAGTGAGCACTTTTTAAGGCCCTTCTAAATTTTTCCTTTCATCCAATTTCCATCTTCCTGCTGCTTTTTAATATAAACATTGCTTTGTGACGAATAAACACAGTGTATACATTTCACCACCCTCAAAATTTAATGCCTGGTGCTGCAAAAATATATATTTATTAGTGGTTTAAGCATGTTGGGAGAGCCTTAAAAAGTGCTCACTTTACCGCGAACAGCTTATACCTGGCAGTGCACACTACCACCGCCAGGCCGTTCTCGTCGCATTGAGACTAGAGACTATTCACGGTAAAGTAAGCACTTTTGAAAGCTCCCTCATTTCGAATAATAGTAAGTAAATATGTTATATTTTTGCCTCAGTCGTCTACTTTCGAATGCAGTGTAATATATACAATGTTTTTATTACTTACATGGCAATACTAATTTAAAAAGATGGTTAAATTATATAAAAATTGCTTAAAGGATAAGTAAATAGGGCCTCGAAAGTGCTCACTTTACCGTGAACAGCCTATACAAGGAAAACCAGTGATCACAGTAGGCTTGCGGTCATACTTGTAAGGTTGGCATTTCGAAAATGGTCGTGCAGGAAATGCGATTCATTGTGGTGTTGAAGAGACAATACTTAGAAAAACAGGAAAATCGCGAACAAGTTTTGAGCCAACATATTTTACAAAACACTGTATTGCCTGCATCTTTTAACAATTGGATGACGGATATTTTATTCTGATCGACACTTTGCATACCAATCATAAACTTTTCATCTTAAAGTGTGAGAATTCTCGTTGGTCAAGTGACTATGAAGAATGAGAGAAAAATTTCTGACAGTACGCGGTAACCTATAGCAGTCAACTTTTCGCACGATAAACCATCGTCTCTAACTACATTGCACCTTTTGTTAGGCCGTGAAACTAAAGTTCGTGTGCACGATGAAACCGTCCGTATAAGATCGCGCGGAATCTTCCACGAGACCTGCTACCCGAGCCTGCTCGCAAGCAGATATAGGCTGTTCACGGTAAAATGAGCACTTTTGAAGGCCCTGCTTAAGATCTACCTGTATGCACGTTGTGTATTCGTCTGCCTTAGGTAAAATTAACATTGTCATGGGTCTTTTACTTTATTCATACGTCGGTCAAATGAAATTGTGAATTTATTATGAAAGTAAATATTACTCAAATATGGTCTGACACTTTGGCGCATAAAAACCCCGAAAGAAAAATAGATAGTTTAATTTTTTTTTCAAATGGTTCCTTGGCACTTTTTATTCGACGTTTAAATATGGAACTACTTTCCCTCCACCGCTACCAACTTTACTGAGCACATGTCACTCAGTGATCCCGTTTAAATATATGGCACGCAGGAGTAGTGACATTTTTCTCTGGTTAGTTTCAAAAGTGCTCACTTTATCGTGAACAGTCTTTATGGATGTTTCTATCGTATAATCCGTCAAACGTTACCTGCTGCCGCGCAAGTAAAGGCCAGTGCATTTTTTACGATTGTAGATTTGCGAAATGGCTGAGAAATATTTTTCACTCACAACTTCAGCGTTATCCGGTTATGCGAAGAGCCTAATCGTTTTGTAGTGATAACTGGAAGTTTTGAGTGTATATATGTACATATAGTGAACATATTCGCAGTTGTTTATTTACTTTTTCATTCGCGTTTAATAATCTCATCAGTGTTTCTCAAAACAAAAATAAACAAAGTTGCAACTATCCTCAAAACCACAAGCCTCCACCTTTTTTTTCTGATTGGCTAAAAGTTCAACCTTGTCCGAAACCTTCCATCTAAAATTGCACACGACCAACTACGAAAACGACCTTGAAAACAGCCAGTACTCGGCAAAATCTTCAATAGAACCATCCATACAAGTGGCCATGCAGACTTGCATATGGAATCTTCCACGAAATCTTCCCTCGTGACTCATGGGTATAACTCTAAACGCGGAGGAAATCTCAAACGACTTCATCCCATATCAATTGAACTACTGATTTTACGCGAAAAAATAAGAGTACACGTTAGACTTCAATACCATAAACACCCAACAACAGTTTGTCTCTTGCCATTGGTTGCTGTCTGCTTGAAAAGGCGTTTTCATACATGAGCGGGCCACTTAGCATTCTACAACATCGGCAAGACTCCTACGTGATTCGTGTGCAGACAGTTAACACGTGTCGAAAAGTAATTTAACCAATCAAAATAGGTGAACGACCCTACAGTGTTTTGAAATATAATTTGTCTTGATATCTTTTCGCGAAATTTCACTACCCATACATATAAAAGGTATTCTTAATTGTCAATTGTGAAAAAGACTGAATGTGCAATCAGCACTGAAGCAACAGCCCTCGACTTTCTTTGAACTGTGACTGATGCACGATTGCACCATCGTGGTTCGAATCTCGATCCGAGATTTGATCTCAGATCGACACAGACAACTGTTGCACCATTCGAGTACAGAGCGGGACTGGAGATCGAGATGGAAGTTCATTTCGAACCGCCGAAATTGGTGGTTCGAATTCTCGATCCGAGATCAGCAGACATCGTCGACAAATGTAGTTTGAAAATACGCAAACAGAACTACGTTCGATTGTTTTCTTGGGAAATTAAAACAACATTATACGAACTTGAATATTTTTCAGTAAAATTCGTACAACAATAATTCACTTAAAACAGATAAAATATCGCATATCTTAGTTCTATCTATAGTGAGAAATACGCCTACTTCCATGACGTAATATATAAGGATAGGAAAAATTCGCGAGTTCAATGAACTGTAGGCTAGACTCCACAGTCATGTGTATACTCGAGACTCACATATTTGTTTATTGGCTACAGCTCCATAGTAGCCAGTGTTACTTCACACCTGGCAGTATGGCACTCGCTACTTGTTTCCCTGCAAGTCTGCTATTGGCTCAGTCGTCCAGGGCGTGTCTGGAAAACTGCGATCCAATTACAAAGTCAACTTCAGTGTAAACGTGTTTGACGTCTATCTTGTCGTGAAACGAACTCGCGAAATGTTCCTATCCCTAGTCATATATTACGAACCAAGAGCAAAATTTGTCTCATACTTAATTTCGATCAATCACTTTGGAACCAAGATCGACGAATCGGAGATCCAGAATCATGAAATTTCGTTGGTGCAACACTTGTACATTGGAACCAAGATCTAACTGGATCCTGGTTCGGAACTAGGATAATTCGATCTCGGATCGGGGAAGATGTTGGTGCAACCGTGCGTAAGAGGGAGCGAGCAGCGACTTAGGGACCCGACGGGAGGTTACGTTAGTTCGCGCACGTGACAAGACCGTCAATTCCGCACACCACAATGCAGCAGTCGTCAGCAATTGCAGCTGTTTGGCTAGCTCAGGACAATGTTCACGAGCCTGCATCACAGTTGATTTCCTCGTTGTTATTGTCCGCTTGCCCCCAATCATTCAATTCCACCGCTGCATTTCTAACTATTCTCATTCCGAGGTACACATTGTCACCCCCCCCCCCCCCCCAATTTAATGTAATAATGTTTGTTATGATTCCATGTGTAAATTATATATTGGAAGTAATTTGCAGCTGACGAATTAATAATGCATCTACAATTTACAGTAAGAAAATATGAGGCAGCATAAAGTGAGCACTTTTGAAATCAACCTTAGAAAAAGGTCACTGCCCATGCCTGCATATACTTCAACGGGCGCACTGAGTGACATGCGCCCGGTAAAGTTGGCAACGATGGCGGGGAAAGTAATTACATACCTTAACGTCGAACAAAAAGTGTTAGGTAACCATTTTGATCATTTAAATTATTTTTGATACACCACTGTGTAAAAATTAGCAGAATAATAAATTGTTTACTTTTCTAATAATTTCGGTTTCACTTTACCGACGCATGAATAAAGTGACGAGACCCACGGCAATCTTAATTTTACATAAGGCGGGGGAATACACAACGTGCACACATGTAGATCATAAGCAGAACTTGCAAAAGTGCTCATGTTACCGTGAACGGCCTATATGTATACACATACACATATGAATATATATATATATATATATATATATATATATATATATATATATATATATATATATATATATATATATATATATATATATGGACGCTTCTTTTTCTCAATAACTAGAAATCTTCCTCAAAATACTGTTACTTAGTGTTCTTACTAACTTACTTACCGGCAATTACAAAATATATATACATTTGTTTGGGAATTGGTGAACTTTCCGAATGTCTGCTCATTATTTTATTTATTGGAGTTTTACGAAGCAGTTTGTACAAAAAATTGTTTTTATTTTCATAATGTGGATGTTAACTTGTATACAGAGTGTAATTCGAACACGAATTATGATTCACAAGCCCAAGACCGCATATCTAGTCACCTACTACATCTCCAAATTGATTACTGTGAAAAATTGGTCTTCATAGTGCATAGTGAAGTGACGCACATAGGCTCGAGTAATGCATGGGGGGAGGGAGGGGTGGGGCTAGAAGGGTGACCGCCCCTCCACTTTTCATCCAGGAGTAACGTCGCCACATTGGATTGATAAACAGTGGTTCGTCACTACTTCAGTATGTAACAAAAATTTGTAACTTGTTGTAGACTTCTTATCTCATTTCCAATATATATATATATATATATATATATATATATATATATATATATATATATATACACACACACACATATATATATACACACACACATATATATATACACTTTATTTATAAAAAACAGCAATACTTCAGTAAAAGTTATTTTATTTTAAAAAAATTTTAATTATTGGTCTACATGAAGCAAGTGTGTGTGCATAACAGCATGCAAAGGTATACAACATACAGTATGATACAGTAAAAGGGGACAGAGGAGAGACAAGATTGAAATGAAAATGGATATCGTCACAGGAAGTTTCAGAATGCCATTTTTCTGGAAATAAAAAGATGGGGCCTATGGTCTCGCAGGAATATTTTTCAATTGTCCGCACTGTTGAAGCGTTTCTATTAATTGCCGTCTGTTTACGAACGGTTTCCGGTAACTTCTGATGTTTGTTACGTACTGGAAGTTCTCCAAATCAAGTGTATGATTCAACTTCAGAATTGCAAACGAGAAAAAAAAAAGGCAGTTTTGGTGATTTTAGTTTCCCCTTTCCAAACGCATTCGGCAATGACGTCACGCAGCGACAAACTAGGATAAATAAACCAGTCGTGCAAACTTATCCCCGGCGAGTAATCGAACACACGACTCCAGGATGCGAGTAATCGAACACACGACTCCAGGATGCCAGCCACGCACGCGGACTGCACGGGGAGATAACTTGAATCTTGAATCGTCAATGAAGCCTCTGTTTCTCACAACCGGTTTTCCCATTTTTTTCCCCCCTCCTCATCCAGCTTGCATAATTTTGTTCGAGTCCACGGACGACTCCTACTCAGTAGTCGAGGGCCTCCGGTCGGAACGGAGAGAACATCTGACTAACGGCTAAATTACTACGTCTCCCTTGTAGTGCTTTAACGTCATGTGGTGACCTCAGTGAAATAACTGCCTGAGACATTAGATGCCCCTGGTTCGAGTCCAACCTGCAGCATTGGCCTGCCCAGGTAGAGGCTCGGGTTATAACTAGAGATTCGTAAATTTGGCTAATTCATCCGGCAACATGCTAAACTCCGCAAACGGTTGTGTGCTCGAACCCCAGATGTAATCCATTCGAAGTTACTTCGCACTTTTCTGAAGCCCTGCTAATATTCTACTTCTAGGATATTCCTCCGCCTCGTGCAAACTAAGCTCAACCGCGTCTAGAAAATTACACCAAAGGACGCCGCACCGAATTCGTGAGCACTCATGCTGTAATAATATTTTGCATGAGAACTATTTCTTACTAGGCGCTACCAACACACATGTTTCCTCACTTTTTTGTTCATATTTATTATAAATGAAATATTATTATTCAGTAATAAAAATAAAGTAAAACTTCAATTTAACATAAAATAAGCTATGTTACAGTGGTACAAAACGCTTGTGATGCATGGCATATATAGGAAACAACTAAAAACGTCAAACATGGGGTAAATTTTTCAAAGTTTTTTTTTTTAAGTGTGAAGAAAAGCTGAATAGATTTCAAAGGAGCGGCCACAGAGGCACACGACATTCGATGCGAGTGCCAGTAATCTCAACGCGCCCTTGCTTTTTGCTGCTCAAAATCGTAAAATAGGTCCAAGCAGACGGGCACTTAATTACAAGACTTGCAAAAGCCTAAAATACTCTTAAATTAAGTATTAGACTAGGTACTTATTCCAAGGCGCCTGACAGGAATAGATTACTGCGGCTTTTATAATGTGGCACTTAATCGTCTAACACACTTACTGTAAACCCAAATTGGACCACGGCCCAGATGATGAAATTCTGCGACAGATGCGTGGACACGATGTTTATTGTTGTTTTCTTCATGCAAGCCGCAATACATTTCTGCTGAAGAGCTGGGTACGTTTTTTTTTTTTTCGGGTCCGTAGACAGCTTACAACTTTTATTGTTCAGGATGTGTGCCGGTCGCTCTTACAGTCTTGGAATTTGATACCACACGTGTTAAATAACGTCCGTGTCAAAGTTGTGTGTAACTTTTTAAAGTGTATTTTATTGCTGTTTCCAAATGGAAGTTTAAACGATTACATTTTTTCAGCTACAATTATAAAATGGGACATGCAACGACAAATCATGCTCGTACGATAGTTCAAAAACAATAACGCGGCTGAATGATTTTTACTCGATCCCGTCTAAGGTATCTGCAATCCAATCACGGGCATCCAATGCCGGGGTAACTTTTTTATGATTGGCTCAGTTGAGTACAAAATGTCTTCTCACACAGACGCGCAGCCGATAGCCAAAGGAAATTTGCAAACCTGCACTTTGGAATCTATTCTGTGTGTACATATATTCGTGAAAAACACGTGACCCTACAAACATCTCATTAGCGTGGGAGAAATAAAGAAGGCTTCTGTCTGTATTGATGTAAGTAATACAATTTACGAGAGGTATTTTAAAGATGCCAAAACGTGCCTTAAAATTCATTTTCAGCCGTTAAAAAAATATATATTACCGACTGAGCCATCGAAGCTCTGAAAACTTCTCTGGTTTCAGCTGATTAAATCCACAGATCCAGCAGTAAGCACTCTGGGTTTACTCAAATACTATACAGTCAATTCACAGTTGCTTCCAACTTTCCTGAAGACCTGCTTAAGTTCTACTTCCAGGATATTCCTCCGCCTCGTGCAAACAAAGCTTAACTAAGTCTAGAAAATTAAATCAAGGGACCACCCACCGTATTCTTGAGCACTCAGTGTATAGGCTGTTCACGGTAAGTGAGCACTTTTGAAGCCCTAGTTACATTTTTCTTTCTGCCCTTTTTTTTTTTACATTTCACCACCTTTTTAAACAAATATTGACATATAAGAAATAAACACAGTGTTTATATTCCACCGCATTCGGAATTTAAAATTTAAGGCCAAAATAAAATTAATTTATTTACTATTATTCCAAACGAAAGGGCTTTCAAAAGTGCTCACTTTACCGTGAACAGCCTATAATAATATTTATCATAAGAACTATTTCTTGGTAGGCATTACGAATACGCCTATTTTCTCTCGGTTCTCTTTCGTTATTATAAATGAAATATTATAATTGATAGATAAAATATAAATAAAAGTTCATTTTTTACCAAAAGTAGGGTACTTTTATGTTAGCACAAGTATAATATGCTTGAGGTACATGACGTGTTAAGGGAACAACCAAACACGTCATGCATGACGTTATTTTTCAAATGTTTGTTTTAAAACTATGACGAAACGGCGAATAGACTATAGGAAGTTGACCAACTTCTTAAGATTTTCCGTTCCACTCCCGCGTCACTGAGAATCCTCGGTGTCTTCCAGAAGAAGATACATTACAGTAGCATTTCTCCTGCCTTCGACCGTCGGCGAAATGCGGGGGCTAAATACACAGAGTGATTCTAAATACGCCAATTTAGGATGAGGTGGAGGGGAAGGGTTGTTAGTTGAGCGAGGGGTAGCCCGCCTCCTGTTGAATTTACTTCTCGTGTGGGATATACGAGCGTTGGACTCGGCCCAAAGGTCGACCCCAAAACGCGGGCTAATTTACCGCCACACAGCTCTCACGAATGCACGTCTTTCGTCTTCTTTACGAGGTCGCCTCGCCCTCGAGATTAAGTTTCCGTTTTCACAATTAATTATTTCAGCGCAGATGTCCGGCACACCTCCCTTTATCCCGCACGAAATTGGTTGCTACAAATTTTCTAGACATAAGGGTATTTTCATTCTGTCGTGTTCACCAGTTACAAAATAGTGAACAACTATTTAGAAAATCGATATGTATACGTAAACAGCTAGAGTATTCTGTTTAAACTGTGGGGTGCTATTTCTTTATTTTCAGATAATAACAACTAAACGCAAGAAAAGAGACTAAATGTTAAACACGGTCACGTAAGATACCACTTAGTAAAATACGACTACGAATCCAAACTTCGAACTGAACTGCGAATTACTCGGCTACAATGCAAAGGTAGGTAGATAAATAGGTAGGGCTAAACGTCTCATCGACAACAAGGCCATCAGAAACGGAATAACTTGTTCAGTGAAGAAGTAACGGGGAACAACCAAAGAATTCACTTCAAAACAAAGATCTTTGGGGAAATTGAAATGCACGCCCCATGTCCAAGGTCATCGGTTGGGAACATATGAAAATAAACCAACGAGATACACTTGATGCTACCGCCAAGGTCTTTGACGGCTTCACTCTCACGGTTGGCTGCGGATCGAATGGCATCCTGGAAACGGAAGGAACAGTTCGTGGCGAGGCAAGATGGCTGCGAATTGGGCGGCGGAAGGGAATCTTCCAGCGCAGCGAACGGCAAATGCTCTCGACTACCTGCGCAGCTAAGATGGACTTACCTAGGAAATAGGAGTGTTCGAACTCGTTCATTAGAAACGACATCGCCAACATGTTATAATTGTCTTGGAAACTAAAGCAGCGTAAAATTAAACGCAGGAAATATTTCTTCCTGATGCTGATGTGAATACTTCGTTAATTGTTATACATGAATTTGTACAAGTGGAATCATCCCGGTGCTTCACAGTTCGAGACATGGACAGCCTCGTTACCACGTATAGCAGCACGCTAGAATTTAAAGGCATATAAAAATTCTATAGTCTATGCACGACTGGAACAGACTTATGAAAGTCAACCTTTGAAAAAACACCCTAGCCATTAGCTGCATGCATAGCTAGTGTGTTTTTTCAAAGGTTGATTTTCATAAGTCTGCTCCAGTCGTGAATGGACTATAGTCGGTGTAAGTTGTTTATTGGTACGGATACGAAAAATCTGCCAGTTCAATGACCTGTAGGCTAGACTCCACAGTCATAAGTATACTCGAGCCTCAGATGTTTGTTCATTGGCTGCAGCCCCATAGAGTAGCCAGTGTTACTTCACACCTGGTAGTATGTCACTCGCTACTTGTTTCCCTGCAAGTCTGCTATTGGCTTAGAGTCGCCTATGGCGAGTCTCACAAACTGCGATCCAATTACAAAGTAAACTTCTCTGATTTTCAGGTGGAGGGGGGGGGGGAGTGTAGTGGATAGACTAATACCCTCCCACCAAAGCGAACAGGGTTCGATTCCCGGCTGGGTCTCCCTCGGATTTTGTCACGTGGGAGTCGTGCCGGACGATGCTGCTGGTCGGCGGGATTTCTCAATAATCTCCCTTGTGTTTCGGCGCTGCTCCATCCTCACCTCACTTCACCCCCATAGGCTCTCAACTCCTCGCTGTTAAGAGCCGCCTAAATCTCTTCACTTTCTCGCTCTAATTTTCTGCATGAGGCTTTGGGAAGGGGCCTCGTGTCTAATTGGCCACCAGGTGCTGAGACGAATTCCCTATTGGTTGGGCTGCCAGCTGGCGAGTAAGTTACCAGGCGCTGATTGGCGAATGGCGTCCTGGCATGTTGCAAGCTGGTGATGCCATTTTCCGGGCGTGTACGGCTGTAGTGTGTGCTAGCTATGGACATATCGAAAAATTACAGTACAAATTAAAAATTACGATTCAAATATTTCATCGAAAATCATAATTTCTACTATCGTGTCACATATAAATGTTGATAATTTATTAAACTGTTAGCAATATGAACTTTTGGGGACTATCGAAAAAGCCCGCTCTTACCACGTAGTGTGTTGAAACTGAGGACGCTCTCTAATTGACTGTTCAGCTCTCCGTTCTTTCCATTCTGCTGATAGGCGTACGTGTGACTCAATCTATGGACCGTATTTATTATTATTATTTTTCTAACACGCAAACTGGTTTCCCTCTTTCCTTCGGTGTCAGATAGATATAGCTCATAGCTCAAAATGGCCTCAATTTCTGTCATGACGTCAACAAACGTATCCTTCTGAAGCCCGCTGGACTTAATCCGGCGCGGAGCGGGGAAAAAGGGTTTTGAAGAGAGAGAGAGAGGGGGGGGGGGGCAAAACGGCCTTGACTCGATTCCGAACAGGCGTAGGTCTCCGGGATTGCGAGTAACAAGAGTGCGAGCGAACATTATTCGTTTCGGGTCGTAAAATGTGGCCATCTGCCCACGTTACCGAACGGTGTGCAAAGCCTCTCTGAAACACGTTTTATTGAAAGATGCTCAATATTTTTGAGTGGCGAGTGCTTACGAATAGCATTTACGTAACTTTACGTGTGTAATAAATGGATATAAACGTCAAGTATTTCGAGTGGTCTCTTAAAGTTCATTTTTTTACGAGAGTGAAAACTGCTTCAAGTGGCGTTTTTTACAATCATTTTTAGGAATGAAATTCCGCAACATAGTTTTTAAAGTCGCATAGAGACGTGCATTACACATCCATCTTTATTATTACGCCTTAAAATTATGGGATAACTGCTGAAAGCTCTACACTTGTCCGTAACACTGAAGTTTTGGATAAATCCAAACTAAGCTACAAGATAAAAGCGATTTTTTTAAATACAGTTTTATAACACATTTGCGTTATTTAATGGAGAAAAGCTACAAAAACAAGAAATAACTTCCTACTTTGAATCAGATCGTACTTAGCCAATGCGCATAAAATTATGTAAATATATTTATGGAACTGCGCCGTATTAACGTTAATTCTGACCGAGCAGGGTAGTGCAATGGAAACACAATGAACTTGCAGTCTGGAGGACGCTGGTTCGATTCCTTGCCCGGCAACCAAGATTTTGGTTTCCGTATTTTTGCGGAATCATTCCAGGCAAATACTGCGATAGTTCTTCGACAAAAGCCAGGCCGAGGAGCTGGTACAGTCATTTCTCACCTGCTGCCGACAAGATGTTGTGTCTTATTATAATTTAAAAAAAACTATGGAATATTTCAATGTAAACATTTTTCCACGGCAAAAATGAAAGTCGGTATTCTGTCGTCAATTCATAAATTTGGTTACTGAAACATGAACATGTTTGTTGAAAAGAGACAAATTCAGCGAAAATACATGGAAGAAGTCCTGTGAGTAGTGGGAGCGGGAGGGGGTTCTGGGCCACCTGGGATTAATTGGTCGGATTAACGGATTAATTGATTGGATTGTCGGATTAATGAATCCCAATTAATCCCAGGTGGCCAGAACATCCCCACTCCCACTACTGTGTGGGATGGGGTGTTGTCGCTACGCATTACTGCACCGGTCCCTATGTTATTTTAGAGGGCCTGTAGCCTCGAGGCAGGGCACCAATTTAGTCCAGGATATACATGCCCCTACTACTCCTGTGTTTAAAATATTATTTATTCTGTTAAATTGTGTGTTTTTAAATACAGAGACAATGCTGTATCTTTTCTGAACAGATTGCTGTGATTAGACTACGACCACATGGACTCCGCTTAAAATTCTGAGGAAACAGAACACACATCAAGCTTATTTATACAGAATAGATAACACAGATACGAAATTGCGTGGCGGTTACTTTGATGTGGGCGTACTCATTCTCTGATTGACTTTGCGGGGCTCTGGGAACGGGCTTTGTGTTTATTGGCCACTGCGAGCTGCGAAAGGTTCCCTATGGGCTGCGCTTTCGGCTGGCGCACAGGTTACCAGGGCTGATCGGCGAGCGACGTTCCAAACATATTGCCACAGAGTACGTAACAATATAGGCTGTTCACGGTAAAGTGAGCACTTTTAGAGGCTGTCTCATAATATGCAAAGACCAATAAATACATTTCATTGTGGCCTCAGACTTTTGGTTTTGAGTATAGTGAACTGTATACTCTGTGTTTATTCATCACATAGCAGTTTGAATATTAACGAGTGGTGGGATGTATATAAATAGGCTAAAATAAAAAGTAACCAGGGCTTCAAAAGTGCTCACTTTACCGTGAACAGCCTTTACATAGGTGAAATGGTGGCGTGTATTGCAAACTCCAACCAGTGCGCTCAACGAGCAGCAATATGGCGGGACAGCATTCACCATCAGCTCCTGGAAACCAACTTGCAAGAAGGCAGCCCGACAAACAGCAAGTATACCAAAACGTGCAATTGCCAATGAGACACGACCACAGCGGGGCCAATGAGCGACCCAGTCAGCTTATATTAAAGGAGCCGCCTCGCTATTTCACTCCGTATGCTTACCTATTCTCTGATGTTGCTAACCAGTGACACTAATTGCTGGCGAGGGCCACGGTGATGTAGTGGTTAGACTGCTCGCCCCTCCAACCTAGGCGAACCGGGGTTCGATTCCCGGCGGGGTCGCTCTCCCAGATTTTCGCGTTTGGGAATAGCGCCGAACGATGCTGATGGTGTTCGCGGGTTTTCTCGGGGGTCTCCAGCGTCCCCCGCCCTTTCATTCCGGCTCTGCTCCACACTCATCTGACTTCACCCTCATCGGCTCTCAAGGGCTCGATGATAAGAGGCGCCCAAGTCTCTCCACTCTACGCCACCATTGGCTGGGGTTAGCTGTATGAGCGCCTGTTTTACTTCTGTATTGTTAAGTGCTCTGAGACATAACCCTACACAGTAAGTTCCACGTGGGCGGGCGTAACACAAACACTTCCAGGAAAAGTTTCCGCGAAATTACTCCGCCAGTTTATAAGTCAGATACGTAGTTGTGTAAGCTTTCATTGCGGACTTTTAAAAATAAATACGCAATCCTGCTTTTACCTGTCCTGGAGAAGCTATATAGATTAGCAGCAACAAAAGCCCGTCGCGACATGCACGGGTTACAACCGCCACGTCAAAACTTGACTTGCAAGCAAGCCTGTTTTCCTGCGTTCATGAAAATCTTCCGAGACGCCCGGATCTAGTCGCACATATTTTAACGTAAACACTTGCGTGTCATACTTGCTGTAAAGTTGGCAACGAAGTAGGAAAATCAGTTCCGATATCTTAGCGTCGTCGTATCCAGAGTGTAACCACAAGATAGGTAAGTACCCATACAGAAGTGGAATGGCGAAGCGCTCCCTTTGGTTGGTTGCGCTAGGCTCCGGAACGGGCTGTGTCTGCCTGATTGGCTGTGCTGCATGCGCACTGAGAATGATCCCTGAATGGCTCTGGTGCCAACTGGCAAGTAAGATATCAGGCGCTGATTGGCGTACGGCATTCTCACATGCTGCTGGTCTGTGACGCCATTTTGCTAACATAGATGCCCCCCTGATGCCTCACTAACACATCATAACATATTAATAATAACATAATTATAAACAGTTCATCTACATTCTCAGAAAGATATCATTGTATAATCGTAGACATTAATACAAACAAACACGCACAACACAACACTGACACTGACACATCATTACACAAACATCGAGCACGACGAGCACCTCACACGAATAACAAGCCGTCGGCCCTCTGTCTCCTACACGGGTGGAGGGGTGAGGTGTAAGGGGTGGAGGCATAGGAATTTCAAACTTTTGACTTTAAATTTTTATTTCTAACCTTAACGTAAATTCCATTTTAATATAGAACATTAATTATTTTAATCCTCTGTATAAATATAACTTTTTTTATTTTTAACTATAATTTTATAACGCGACAATTTTATTTTCGACCAAACTTTAATTCTCTTTTAATTAATATAACTAAGACCAGTGATGGCGTTCAGCCAGGGACTGGCGCCATTTTAATTTGTTCTGTTCTGTTCTCTCGTATGAATTATGAGAGGGTTAATGGCAATGTTAATTTCACACGTAGCGGACGGATACAAAATGGAAAAAGTATATCCTACGCAATGCTTTCAAAAGTGTTCAATTACACGTGAACAGTCTACTTAATAATTTTACAGCAGAGCTGCCGGAGAATGTAATTTATGACTGCTGAAGGATTTTGATATAGGTCTTGAAAACTGCATATTCGATTGGTACGAACTGTTGTTTCTGTTTGTATGAATTAGTGTGAAACAAACACTTCAATCCACCCCCGAAAGAAAAAAAAACCGGACACACTACAACGCAGTTTGGCGAGCTACGTAGGCGAGAACATAGAAAATTTCGATCTCAGAACAACTCCGGTCTATAGATATCCGTGCCCGCGGGTATCGCCAGTTCAGACGGTCAAACGATGAGTACAGCTTCAAAGAAATGCTAAGTTTTTGTTCATTATCTGCTTAAAGTGCCCATGTGATGTCTGCTAGTGAGTAGCACTTCAACTTTTTTACGTACGGGTGTTTTCACAATTATTTTTAAGGCAGATAATCTCCGGCACATGACACTTAAATTAGTACAGGAGCATGCAGCACATTTTTTTTTAATCTTTACTAAAACACCATAAAATTAGAACCACTGGAAGTCTCATAAAGACTAGTCACTGACGAAAAGACGTCGCCTCATTTCAGTGCCTTCACGCGTAAAGGCGATGAGTAGGGATAGTGAAATTTCCCGAAAAGTTTTCAAGACAAGTTATATTTCAAAACACCATAGGGTCGTTCTCCTATTTTGATTGGATAAATTACTTATCGACACGTGTTAACTGTCTGCGCACGAATCACGTAGGAGCCTTGCCGACATTGCAGAATTCTAAGTGGCCCGCTCATATATGAAAACGCCTTCTCAAGCAGACAGCAACCAATGGCAATAGACGAACTGCTGTTGGGTGCTTATAGTATTGAAGTTTGTTCCGTGTACTCGTATTTTTTCGCGAAAAATCACTGGCTCTAGCGATGAGGCATATGATGCACGTGTCTCGGTTGTCCTTAGACGTCCTGTATCCGGGCCTCGGACGTTATCACCCTGGCCGGCAAGATATATCGTCCTGGCCGGCAAGATACAGTTAGGACTTCCAACTTCGCCGGCGGCTGGGGTCCAACAACTCTACGATAACCATTGTTCGTTATACACGCTGGCTGACAGTATCGATTGCCGAATATCGATGGGAAAACACAAATGAAGTCCTATATGTAGAGAATAGTCGAGTGCACAGAAGCGAAATGCGGTAACTTTAAGAGCACTCCGCTGTTGAATGGATGCGTCAGACTCAGATAACATTCTTCGCCAAGTACAATAATGATCTTTCATAAACATCGTATCGTGTGCCATGTATAACGAACGTCTCACGTAAACTTGGTCGCGATATCGCCCGCGCAGACGCGACGTGGCGGTGGAATGCCCTCGTTACGTTTAACCGCCGAAGATAACCTTGCTACTACACCCTTCTTACTCCCTCCCAACGTGGCGCCACGGAGTAGATAAGTACGCAGAAGACGTACTGGCGAGACGGTTCCTTTGAGATGTAAGTCCCCGTTCTCTGACTGGCTGCCCGAGACTCTACGGGAACGGGCTTTGTTTCTCAGTGGCGTGTAGTGAGTTTTCTTTTTGACAGTGTAAGCAATATAGTAGCCCTACATATTTGAGTATTTTAGATAACATTTTCTAGTGCCGGGCTGTGGTTCCATATTCAATTTCTACTAATAAACGCATATTAATACTTTGCTCACCCTCTACATGTATTTACCGTTTTATAATACCTAACATTAGTTATTAAAACGGAAACGAAATTAATGTAATAATAATTAAACTGAATATTATTTAGAAAGCATATTACTAATTATAAGAAAACTCTCGTTTTCCCGAACACTTTCATCCACTTTTCAGGGGGAAAGTAGGACTGCAGGACGCAAACAGAATGACTGCTTACCTTACCGAAGGAACGCGGCAGAGTAACTCGCTTGCGAGTTCGATTCATCGCTAGTCGCTCCCGTTAGTGGAAATAAATACTAGATAGCAGCACTATACGTGTACAGTATGGGAGTTACAAAAACTCTGTTTCTCGAATCGGAAACGGGAAACTCGGAATTAAATGCGTTTAAATTTAAAGTTAAGGAGAAAACTATAAATGGTCAAACATTTGCAATATGTATAGGGTAAGCATTGTTACCTTACGTCTATGGCATAAACGCCACTGTTGTTTCTGATAAACTCTGCTTACAGCGAAAAGTTCCCTGTTGGCATGGGTTGCCGGCTGACGAGGTTAACACGCACGGGGTTTCCGACATGAAGCTGGCAAGGGACGCCATTTTGCTGGCGTGTGCAGCTAATGAAGTTCGCACAATAACCGGCTGTTTCATCCCTGTACTAAGTACTCTGTGGTGACGCTAAGTTTGTTCCCGAGCGTCTACCGAGCTACACCGCCGTACTGAATTATTTCATTGCTATCCGATTTTCGCTTTCGAGAAGATCAATTTTAAACATGTGACTATAACGCTTTGCTTACTCTCTGCAGTATACGTATAACTCCATTCACGGTCACTTCCAACTTTTCTAAAGCCCGGCCAAAGTACTACTTCCAGGATATTCCTCCGCCTCCATGAACACAGTAGCTTATTTATAATGACAAAATCCTCAATGTAAACTTATCAGTTTTAATGTATAAAATACTTTTCCCAATATGATGATAACAATACTGTACATGTACCAGTCAATTTTTACGATAACGTTTAAAGGTAGGTTTTTTTTGTTAGCTGATTTCAACAAACCTTGAACGTGGAGGAACTATACGTCTCCATTTCGTATTTATTTATTTTCTTAAAAAATACCCCACTTCTAAACATCACGAATCTTAAATATTTTATTATTTTCCGATGAAATTATTTACTACTAAATTATATTCATTCTACTGCGACAGAAGGAAAATAACGCTGAAATAATCGTCCACGTGGTTCGTAAATTAATCACTTTCTGTGCTGCTGGCTGTATTTTCGAATTTGTCAAACTAAATTCCAGAACGGCGATCTCAAACTCGTCTCTTCGATAGTAGCCGCCAAAGCGGATGAAACGACTACAGAGCAGATTAAGTACACAATCGATGCTGAACGGTTGGACGATATGCTTCATTGTTGAATGCACTACCGTCTGAAAGGTATACGTTATGTCCGATTGCTCGCTGGCCAATTAAATTCCGTCGTCCCTCCAGCAAGTCACGCCATTTTGGTGGCACGTACTGCTGGTGTTCTCGACAGACGAGTCACTGTCGCTTCTGTCTACTCAAGAATTCTGTGTCGTGGCCCTTCTCCGTTTTCACCCTCACCCATTCCTCCTATATGCTATTCAATGTCAAATGAGCACTTTTGAAAGCCCTGCATGTATGCACGTTGTGTATTCTTCCGCCTTATGTAAGATTAACTTTGTCATAAACCTTATCACTTTATTCATGCGTCGGTCAAGTAAAACTGTGAAATTATTAGGTAAGTAAATATTTTTCAAATCTGCTCATTTTTACAATCGATGCATTAAAAAAAAAACAGAAAGCGAAATAAATAATTTCAGCTATCAGAAATAGTTACCTAACACGTTTTATTCGACGTTAAGATACGGAACTACTCACCATCCATCGTTACCAACTTCACTGGGCGCATGTCACTCAGGAGGCCAGTTAAGATATATTCACGTAGGGGCAGTGACTTATTTCTAAAGTTGATTTCAAAAGCGCTCACTTTATCGTGAACAGCCTTTATAGTGAGTGTGCCTACAGTTGTTACCAGCACCCGCCTACGACAACCGAACGGCATGGAGGTAGGAGAGAGGTTTCGGCGGTTTTAACATCGAGTTCTTGAGAGCCGATGTATGTGAAACGAGGTGAGTAGAGAGCAGCGCCGGGAATGCGAGGGCGGGGGAAACGAGAGATCCACGAGAAAACCCGCCTCCGCATCACGGGAAAACAAGTTGAATACATGGAAATTCTCATCACGGCAATAGCCAATGAATAGACAGTTCTAGCTTGAGTATGTAAAGTGAGTGAGTCTGTGAGTGAAGAGATTTGGACGGCCCTTAACATCGCGGTCTTGAGAGCCGATGGGTCAGTAAAGGATTGGCAAGTCTCGCCTGCTGCCACATGAATTCACGACACACGTATCTCCAGTCACACTAGAGATAGGGGAAGGATATACTTCACGGGTTCGTGATCTGTGACCTACGTCCTATGCATACTCAAGTCGCAGTTGTCTGTGTTCATCACTGACTGCTGCCGCAGTCAGCAGCTAGTTTGAACAGAGACCACGTTTCACAGAATCAGATTCTTGCTTTCTGGCAGGTTTGTTACTGATTCAACTAGACCACCAGGAAGTGATCCAATCGCAAAATGAACTCGCTTTGAAATCTAACCTGTCCTTTAAATATTCACATAATGTTTTTCATGCACACTTATTAACTTTTGTCGTTTAAACATCTCTACGTCTCTAATCGCTCGATCTGCTGTTATAGGCTGTTCACGGTAAAGTGAGCACTTTTGAAAGCCTTCTCATTTGGAAAGATAGTCAATAAATATATTTTATATTTTAGTCGTAGACATTAACTTCCGAGTGGCGTGGAATATACACACTGTGTTTATTACTTGCATGGCAATATTTATTTTAAAAAGATGGTTAAAGGATAAAAACTGGCTGACAGTAAAAAGTAACTAACGCCTCAAAAGTGCTCACTTTACCGGGAACAGCCTAGAGCAAAATAGAATTTGTGTTCTGGTGCTCCATGCTGAGGCTGTGAGATACGGCAATATATCTGTCACGAAACAATATTATTGAAATAACGCAACTGTGATAGACCTATAGTCCAGTAATGTGCAATACTTTGATATCGAGCTAACGTGTTATGATGTGCAACTGGTCGTGATATTTTTTTTTGTGAAATTCGTGTGTATAGTCCATTCACGGTTACTTCAGCCTTTTCTGAAGCCCTGCTAAAGTTCTACTTCCAGGATATTCCTCCGCCTCGTGCAAACTAAAATTAACTAAGCCTGGAGAATTACCCAGGGGGACAACGCACCACATTCGTGGGCAATAAGTGTAACAGTATTTTATAAAAGAACTATTTCTCACTAGGCATTACCAACATAACTATTTTCTCCCTGTTTTTCATTCAGATTATTTATAAATGAAGCATTATAATTAATAGATAAAATATGAATAACATTCCAATTTAACAGAAAAAAAAGTAACTTTTATGAACACAAGTATAAAACACTTGTGATACAGAGCGTATTTAGGAAATAAATAACTACGTCATACATGGGGAGATTTTCAAAGGTTTGATTAAAAAAGTTCCGAAGAAACCGTGAATGGACTATACCTATAGTCCGTCTCACGTTTAGATTGCCGTACAATGCTTACGGCGCTCACTGTTGCCGGATTGCTTCAGCTTTGTGACGTAACTGGCAAGCTGAGAAACAAATGGGCGGTGAAGGAAACTGCCTGATTAAGATAATTTTTATCTGTTTACCTCCCTGTCAACTCGTAAAGGAATCCAATCCTGCTACGCACAGCTGAGCGGCTCCTTTGAAACTGAAGCCTGCCAGAAACCCTATCATTGTGATTACATGGCGCGCAAGCAACGGAAATGGCATTTTTTAAAGACTGGATAAAGATAACACATGAGGCAACAGTGCAGGCACGAACAAGGACAGAGTTAACAACAGAAACCATATATTGGAAAGAGAGAGTGAATGTCCATTACACCTTACACTGCAATCTAAGAGTGAGACGCTCTATAGGCATCGCTAGAGGCGTTCAAAATTCGCCTTATTATTTGCAATCAGGCTGAACTTCACAGTACTGTATAGACCGAAGCCTGCGTCGTCTTTTCATTGGCTGCTGCACATATGTGAAGCCACGCCATTTCTAACTGAACTGCACGTGATTGGGGCACACGATTGGGAAGTGTTCATTCATTGGTGGCAGAGGTACCCAGGGCGTGTCAGATAAAGAGTGGTCCAATGACAAACGTATTGCAAAAGGTAAACGTTTAGTTTAACGTGTCCCCAAATAATTACGCGAATTTTGCAAGTCTCTAGGCATCGCACAGCTGTACGCCTGCGCAGCAAACGCGAGAGGCCAGAGTTACTGGAGAAGCAAGCCACCCACGGACGGCGACCGTACCGCCCGTCGCTGGACACCCCTGGGGCGTGCGTGCGGCCGGCCGGTCAACGACATCTGGCGCCCGGACCCGCGGATCTCGCCCGCCGCGCCGCAGGACCGCCTCGCGAAATTGTTGGAAGGAACCGCGACGTCGGATCCAGCTGGCGGCGGCGGGGTTCCGCTCCCACAACGGCCGACCGGGGGGGGGGGGGGACACTATATACGGCTTTTGAAGTAAGTGCCTGTGGAAATACCAACATAGACATTTTACCACTAAAATTAATAACTTTATGGAACAGATCTGTCTTTTGAGTCAAAACAACGAGTGTTTTGTATCTCAAACATGCTGATTTAACTGACATGTATTTCAGGTGCTGATTTAGTTACTTACCAAAACGATTAGAAATATTTAATCCGTTTTTTGCACTGCTTCTGCAAGATTTATTCTATTATGTTGGTCGCAATTGGAGGTAACGTAAATATTTCAAAGACAGAGCTTACACAAACAGCACGGTATATATTTAATTATTGCCGAAAACAGTATTAAGCAACTAAATGGTGTTAGTCAAGTAGGTTCTAATTAAGCAATTTTAAAACGTCGTTCTAGAACCTCTCAAGAATAATGCAAGCTGTAAACATACTGTAAAAGTAAAATGCTACCCGGCAACAAAAAAAAATTATTAAACATTGGACACAGCGTGATTATTAACAACTTCAATAAAGCGTGTTTATTACCAAATAACCATTAAAAACTATTATTTTTGTTTTATTATACTACGTGATTATTTTTCGTAATGCGTGTCTGCTGTTGGTATTAATCCAGGCACCCACCCACCACCCCAGAAAAAAGTGTTAAAAATGAGAAGATCGTTCCCACATGGAAGTGTCCGCTCTTGTCTCCTTACTTGCTCTGTGGGCGCGACCACTGTGCCGGAGAGACACGGGAGACAGGCTCCTGGCGTCGTGGATTTTTACAGTTCCTTCGTCGTGCGTCCACTTTCACGAGACGTGTCGGAAAATTCACGACCACGGAGTATAAACTAGCCGCTACACACCCGGACGTTTAACGAATTTGTACGGTTGCAGACTAGGGTGGACTTCACAATCCTTTATACACTGAAATGACTCACATTTGTTCATTGGCACCATCGTGGTTCGAAACTCGATTTGAGATCGGACCTGAGATCAACACAGGAAACTGTTGCACCATTCGAGTTCAGAGCTGGACTGGAGATCGAAATGAACGCGTACGAATGCGGTACGTTGTCCCTTTTGTGTAGTTTTATAGACTCGGTCAACCTTTGTAAACTGAGGCTGAGGAATATCCTGAAAGTAGAACTTCCGCAGGGCTTCTGAATAATTGAAAGTCACCGTGAAAGGACTCTAGAAGCGAAGTGTGGCCATCCCTTTGGACGCGCGCGCCCTATTCTCAGAACGACTCTCTTGTTTCGTTTTGGCCGGCGTTCCACGTGCAACGACTGACTGACAAGCCGCCCTGAGAGTCGGGCCGTTCCACTGGGCTGGAGTTGGCGATTCACACGTCTCGTTCCGCTCCTGCACGCTCGTGTGTCACGTCCTTGGAGGCGCCGGCGCGGACAGCTCGTCGCGCGACGTGTGACGTGCGACCAAGGCTGTCGCGTCGCGCGCACACGTCGCCGGCAGCCTCGTATCGCGTGCAGACGTCGCAACTTGCGGTCTCACAGCCGACCATGCAGAGGCGATGCGTGTGCTGGCTGGTTCACTCGCGACAGCTTGATCCACGTCTCCATTCTACTCGCGTGGTGTAGTGGTTGGAGCACCCGCCTCCCAGCAAGGCGACCCAGGTTCGATTCCCGACGGCTCGCCCCCCGAACCAGGCATGTAGAAATCGTGCCGGAGAATTCTGTTTGTAGTTGTAAATAACATTCGGAAATTATAGTTAGAATTCCATCCCTTAGCGAACTTGGCTTAGTTCTTTGACTTAAGAGAAAATTGATAGCAAACGTGCTATGTTGAAAGTACGATTCCGTCTTCGTCTCGGGGTATGTTTTCTTTTCGTAGGTAAACATATTGGAGAAACGTTTAATAGTTTAGCTAAGAAAAACGTGTACTCCAAACATGCATCAACGCAACTGAAGGTATGTGACCGCCCTCACACTGCAGTGAATCTCACCACTGATATAAGTTGTTCACGGTAAAATGAGCACTTTTGAAGCCCTACTTAAAGACTTATTTGTAAGCACAGTGTGTATCCTTCTGCCATATGTAAAATCAACATTGTCATGGGACCTGAACACTTTAGTCACGCGTCAGTACAGGGAAACTGTAACATTATTACAAAACTAATATTTCATTAACTTACTAATTTTTCACTTACATAAACTTTAGAGATCAGAAAGAAAAATGCATTACTGTAGTATTGACAAAAGTTTACCGAGCACTTTTAATTCCACGTTAAGACATGGAACTAATGTCCCTCCACCGTTACCAGCGTTACTGGGCACACGCCACTACGTGTGACCGTTAAAAATACACGCAGGTAGGGACAGTGACATTTTTCAAAGGTTGATTTCAAAAGTGCTCATTTTACCGAGAAAAGCCTTTATTCATGCGTCTATTAAGTGGTAGTGAGAAATTATTGGAAAGGTAACTGTGTACATTGAAAAATAAGTAAAAATTCACACATAAAAATTTTCTTCGTAATTTTTTCATTTATCGTGTGTAGTATTTGAATACAACTACAGTACCCTACGCGTAATTTTACACTAAGTTTCATAAGAACTACGAGTCTCAGACAAACATACATGAAAGCACGGTGTTAGTAATCTTAGTATATATTAATGTCAAATTTAAAATTTAGGAGTATTTTTTTAACACAACAAATACCGGCACTAAACTCGTAAATTGGACACTCAACAGTACTTAAGGTTGTATTTTGCAAACTGTGACTCAACAACAGAACGGACTTAAATGATAATACATTTAAACACGGTCGTATAAACAATACATTCAGTGTAGTTGTAAATCTTACACAATTGCATTTTACACTAACCATCAGATATGTGCAGACTTACATCGTTATGTAAAACGAACAATATGAAGTATAGTAACGAATTTTTGGTAATGTATTTTTATGTGTAATTTTCGCAGAGAGAGATACCGTACTTGTGGTAGTTTAACCTTCAAGTACCTAGGAACCACGGAGAACCATTAACTCTTGGTTTAAAATATATCAATGTAATATGACATAGTTCAGTGCATAGTAAATAGTACAGAGTATATGTTACTTTAATAATTTTGAGGGTACTTGTACTTGGACGCAGAGTAAAATGAATATATAGGTGTGAGCACACACCCACGTCGGTGGAAACACTGCAGCTACATGCCACTTTAAAGTGTATCAAACAAAAGTAAACCCGCTTTCAGTTGGCTACTGCACAAAACTCACTACACACAATTTTAATAAAACGTTAATGCCTGATAAACTGCTGCTTCGCGGTTGACCGAGCTCTTCAGATACCGCGGATTGGATTCTTATTTCTGCCCACATGCATGTTCGTCAAATTGTCATGGACGTAACAACTACAAAGGCCGTGAAGCTCACACAAATTCCTGTAGCCAACAAGATGAAAACTACGCTTTTGATGAAACGTTAAGACTAACGACCACTTTTAATAAGTCGCTAATACATATAATTATTTTATTACACCAGTTAGCGGTTCTGTTGTAATACAGGCAAGTACAGGCACAGATTTTTCAGTTCTCCCCAATAAAAACTGATCAATCAATACTTAACCAGCTTCAACCCCAAATTATTACATTCGAAGTTTAACTCGGAAGTCTCGACATAACTACAAAACAATGGGAATACCTACGAAAAAAATTAAGAAACATAAACATAAAGTATTATTAAAACGCAATTAAAATTGTCAATCGATGAAAAAATACGTAATAAACAAAATCTTCATATTGCATACTAATGATTAGAAATAAATACTTGGGTATTAATAAACGCATTCAACTTAGAGGAGCAATGTTTATGATTGCCCTAACGGAATACGTGTGTACTTCAATCACATCATGTCTCCGGGCTTCAAAAATACTTAAAAGTGCTGCGCCGTTCACAAAATGACTTAAACAAGCAACAAGTAAATATTTCACAATTTCGTGAGTTTGTGCGAGTAACGGGAGGGCCCGCGAAGTGCTGGAAAGCTCGATCCTTTGGAACTGATTGAGAGGCCCTAGAACAACCTAGTCCCTGATTACGCGAGATATAAACGAGCTCATGAAACGAATACAAAGGAGAGTAACTCCTTAGTTGACAAGACCTGTACCTGAAGCAGCCGTGACGCGGCTAAAGTTAAGGCAACGTCAACGAATAAGAGGCAAAGAGTCGCTGATGGTCGTCATATATATTTTCCACTGCAGATGTTACACACACACACACATACATAAACCAGACGCACTTTCTTTGTCCTGGACGTACGTGGGGTTGGTCGCAAGACCTGGCCATTAGGCTAAGACAAATAAGTCGCAAACGACTAGAAATAAGTCTATTAGATAAAGTCGCAAACGACTAGAAATAAGTCTATTAGATACGCTCCAGAACGCAAGGGGATGCGGAATAGAGTTTCATGATGCAGGAACAAAGCTAGATTTAAATAAATATTACTCCGACCACAGCGGCAGCAGACAGTTATACATAAAGACCTGGAGACAAGCTAGAATTAAAACCACGTGTGTTTATATAACTTTTGCTGTTGGTCCACACGATGTTTGACACCTCCTGGAGAACGCTGGCCCAATCGCTTCCTTTTCACTGTGACAGCAGACAACCAATGTGCATTTAATATCGGCATATTTGTATATAAGACTGTAGAGTCTAGCCTGCAGGTCATTAAACTCGCGATTTTTACAAGTCCCTAGTTATACAATGACATCAACTAGTGTGTGTGTGAAGCAACCACGATATCCCACCTTAACGAATTTACTCAAAATTTCCGAGCCTATGTCAATAAGCGAAGACCACAGAAATTCATTAATATTTTAGGTAACTCAGTCAGCCCACACGCCAAAAAAAAAACTCCTTATTTTAATGTAACTTCTGCAAATCAACCGAATTTTCGACACTCCATTCAACACTGTAAGACCAATGATGACACACGTAACAAAAGAAGGTCCGAATGATGCGCAGCCCGCAGTCCCGAATAAACGTGCTTGTTACTGTGTCAGCAGACAAATGAACAAATTACAGAGACCGTGAAGTTCATTAAGTCCATTCGCGGTTACTTCCATATTTTCTGAAGCCCTGCTAAAGTTCTACTTCCAGAATATTCATGCGCCTATGTAAACAAATCCTAACCGAATCTATAAAAATTACATCAAAGGGACAATGCACCGCATTCGTGCGCACTCAGTGTAATATTATTCTGCATAAGAACTATTCCTTAGTAGATATTACCAACACACATATTTTCTCACTGTTTTTATTCACTTGAATTATAAATGAAATATTATAATTTTTACACAAAATTTAAGTAAAGAGCCATTAACCAAAAATAAATACCTTTTATGTTAACAGGAGTATGAAACGCTTGTGATACATGGTATACTTAGGAAACAAGCGAACACGTCCTACCTTGGGTAATATTTAAAAGGTTTGATTCAAAAAGAGCGAAGAAACCGTGAATAGACTTTAGCACTCAAGAAGCTAAATATACACTCGCGAATTTTTCGAACCTTACAATACGGACTAGCTCGCCTGGTGCTGGACGAAGCTGTAAGGACGCTTCTGCGGCAAGACTATGGTCAGTGAGCTGCAAGTTTCGGTTCTACAGTGCCGCGTGCAGCCAATCTGCGGCTGCCGCTCATCGTCGTACGGAAACGACTGACACACCATTTCGCTTCTATCCACACGCTTGGTCTGTGCCCTGGCGAAGCGAATTCCTGGCAGCGTAGATTTCATTCAACCTCCGCTAACATCTGCACGCTGTCTTGCCGCACAATACGCGAAAATACGCATTAACTTTCCAGATAGCAACTCAAACAAACGGAAACATTTTGCAGCCTGTGTCGGTCACTCATACCATAGACTAAATATGAGGTAGACCGATCTCGCTGGCTGTGCAATATCACTCACTGTGAGTGTCCCAACACTGTACTGCTTTTCTGCCAAAACGACTAGCAAAAACAGCGTGGGTTGGATTTGAGGTAAGAACCCTAATTAGTACACAAGTGCTTTGAGATGTATGTATACTTCCTCTAACCAAGTTGTAATATAGTTTGATTAAATTGGTGAAAGAACTCTATTAATATAATAGTGCATCTCACTGAAATAAGAAGATATACACAAACACGTCCATCACTGTTGACCATGTGACGTTGACAGTTGTGTATGATTGGGGTAGGTCAATTTTGGGTACATGCGTAGAAGACGAATAGTCTGTCTACCTCATTGTTACTATAGGCTGTTCACGGTAAAGTGCTCACTTTACCGTGAACAGCCTATAGTAGGTTATGACTCAGACGCGGGTGCCGTCTCTAGAGAGTCGTACGCAGGCAATAAGCCACCGAATATATGCTTACGACAAAGCAATTGCTACGCCATTTCAATTTTGTAAACTTACCTGTTATGTAGTCTTGCGGTGCGAGGTGCCCGTCTGTTATTGAAGCAACCAAAACTATCGCGGAAGTAAATAATTTGTTTCAAGCCCGGAATCACTTGTCTGTACATGGCCAGATAAAATTATATATTAGCTGTGCTGGATAAACAAAATCTTAAATTAAGAAATATAACTGATTTTTTTTTCACCAGTACAATAGTGGAACAAACGCCCCCTTTCGTTGAGTTAACAAAAGTTTTCCTGAAAACAAAATAATTTACTTTTCACGTACAACAAACAAAACTATTCTCCTGGACAGAACAAGATTTCTCTCAGAGAAGGGGTGCCAATTGTCCCAAATTTGTTGGGATTGCCCCTATTTTTGGAAAACTGTTCTGTATTCCATCATGCCTTCAGACGGGAAAACCGACTTTATGCAGTTATTTTAATAATTATATCCGCTAGTTAAAGAATAAAGCGCATTTGTTAAGGTAGGTATGTGACATTAACCGGTTATGAACTGCTCTTGTGTGCAACAGTTTTTTTTCCCCAAATGAGTTTACAAATGTTCAGTCAACGTATTCAGTCATTAACATTGGTAGGAGACATAGTAAGAACGCATGTCTTATTTTACTCATACGGATAGTTAAATATGTGTTATTTTATTTTTGAGTTTTAGCTAAATTGATTTTGTATAAGGAATATTTAAAATCATTGTCCTAAAAATCAACACCGTACACTTATACAGTCAATTGCTTGCTAAAAATACACAGACTGCTGAATGATGTTTGGTGATAGCACAATAATTTTTGTTGTTAGAACAAAAGTGTTATTAATCGCAGCATATTTAACACTTTTATAGTAACTAAAAACATACTTTTGTTTTACTGGCCATAATTTATTTTGCAAAGCAACTAACATTTATGAGGTGACTGAAATTACCATGTCAAAGTAAAGTGGGGAGGTTTGGGAGGCTCTTAACATCGAGGTCACTTTGTCATTACAAGCTTCCGGTGTCGAATACTGGCGTCGTCCTAGAACAGTGGCTGCAAAAGTTTCTATAGGTTACTGTATAAAATTGATGCACTATAAAGAAGTTGGCAGCTGCCCTTGATTCTCAAAACCACCTACATGTACAAGCACAATTTATTTCTGCCTCAGTTACATGTCGCTGAACTGCTATTCCTGCTACATGAAGGCGTAAGCACCCACACTGGCAATATCATAAGCACACCGCTACACCGTTTTGTGCAACGAAGGGAAAAATAAAACATTAATCGGTAATATTTTGTGCCCAGTTTACATCCTGTTAACCAGTTATAACTTGGCAAGTCAGCCGAGAATAATTTTGAGGCCCTAGTAACTTTTTTCCTTTCAGCTATATTTTATCTTTTACCGACCTTTTTAAATAAATATGGTTATGTAAATAATAAACAAAGAAGTGTTAAACACCGTATGGACAAATACCTAAAGTTATTATAAACACACGTGTTTTGAATTTTAGCTTGTCCCAAAATGAATCCGCGAATTCTTCGTGTCTCCAGCAATAGGCTATTCACAGTGTCTTCATGTATCAAAAGCGTTTTACACTTCTGTTAACGTAAAAACAATCATATTTTTGGTTAAAGTGAGGAGTGGGAGTGAAGAGATTTGGGCGGCTCTTAAGAGCGAGGTCTTGAGAGCCGATGAGTGTGAAGTGGGGTAAGTATGGGGCAGCGTCGGAATGCAAGGCCGGGGGAAGCGGGAGATACCCGAGAAAACCAGCCGACCAGCGGCATCGTCCGGCACAATTCTCACGTGCGAAAATCCGGGAGTGATCCAGCGGGGAATCGAACCCCGTTCACCTAGGAGGGAGGTATGTCGTCTGACCACTACACCACCGATGTGCCTCCATTAAATTGAACTTTTACTTATATTTTATCTATAATAGGAAAAATTCGCGAGTTCAATGACCTGTAGGCTAGACTCCACAGTCATGAGTATACTCGAGCCTCAGATGTTTGTTCATTGGCTGCTGCCCCATACAGTAGCCAGTGTTACTTCACACCTGGCAGTATGACACTCGTTAGTCTATTTTCCTTGCAAGTCTGCTATTGGCTCAGAGTCGTCCAGGGCGTGTCTCATAAACTGCGATCCAATTGCAAAGTCAACTTCAGTGTACACGTGTTTGACGTCTATCTTGCCCTGAAATGAACTCACGAAATGTTCCTATCACTAATTAATTTATAACTAATGTGAATAAACCAGGGAGGAAATATGTGTGTGTTAGTAATGCCCAGCAATAAATAGTTATCACGATAAATATTGTTAAACTGAGTGCACATAAATGCGGTGCGTTGTTCCTTTGGTGTAATTTTCTAGACTAAGTTAAGCTTTGTTAACGAGAAGCGGAAAAATATCCTGGAAGTAGAACTTCAGCAGGGCTTCAGAAAGTTGGACTATCTGGTGCTGTTACTTATAACAGTTTTGATTAACAGTGACCATATACAAATATTGCTTTACCTGTTCCCGCGTCCACGATAGTGGAAATGTTGCAAATCAAGGATACTTGTTGCCGGTATTGTGCGTAGTAAGGCATCAAAGTCCGATATATTGGGCGTCTTTCTTGTGAGAAACGTCATTCGCCTCTACATTGCCGGGGCCGCGGTGGTGTAATGGTTAGACCGATCACCTCCCCGCAATGCGAACCGGGTTCGATTCCCGGCGGGGTCGCTCGCGGATTTTCGCATATGGGAATTGCGCCGGACGATGCCGGTGGTCGGCGGGTTTTCTCGGGGATCTCCCGTTTTCTCCCGCCCTTGCATTCCGGTGCTGCTCCACACTTACCTCTCTTCACCCTCGTCGGCTCTCAAGACCTCGATGCTATGAGCCAACCAAATCTCTTCACTCACTTAGCACTTTGTTGACTGGCTGCGATAAGCTCGCGACACACAAGTTCAGCCAACTGAAAATATTACACAGTTGCAACACCTGAGTTTGTAAATTAACTTGGAACGAACGGGTTAAGCTCTTCCTATTGCGCAAAAGACGAATTGTGGTTGCCAAATACAGGACCACCAAAGACAATTATGTTGGTATTTAAGTTTGAAAATATTTGGATGGTACCATCCAACCACTAGTACGTATCCATTACGCGGGACTCCATGTCAAGAACAAGGACATCATCAAAACATATGACTGCAGTCTTGGAGGGTTCTGGGTATAAAATTTTGGTTCTTCAAAGTTTGCATTGCTGTCTCAACGCAGTAAGTTCAGAAGCCTTCGTATTTTCACTTTTCTTTGTTTATTTTTATGCATACTTTGTTGGTAGGTCTATAATTTTTTTTATTGTTTAAGACTATATTTTCACCGCCTCGAATTCTCGAATTAAGTTATGTAGAAAAGCTTGTAATTTTCGCGGGCTGCGACCTGACTAGACGCTTTCGAAGGAGACTTAACATGAGTTCAGTTTCCAGCGTGAAGAGCTCTGGGTTTAGAAGAGACTTTGAAAGGGAATTTTCTACAGGTTTCATAAGCTCAGAACTAGCTCCAAGCCGCGCGGCCATGAGGTGCCTACTGCGAGGTCAGAGGTCAATAGTGTCCACGCATCATTCTTAACATTTAACTGGTAAGGCAACGCCTTACTTTCTCTTCAGTTGCGAACGGAGGTCAGGGAATAAAAGTGACCTCATGCGGAGTCGTACATTATGCACCACATTATCGTGGCGTTTCCCAGCGAACAAAATTGAAGCCATCAATTATACTTGTAAACTGTCAGTGGCAAGTGAAGTAAAAAAGTAAAAGCTTTACATTCTCTGCGTTAACACACATCGCAAAAATCTTTCCTGATTCCTCACAACACATGTTTAAAATTTTTAATATACTCATTCCCACAGTCGAATGGAGCTTAACACTCAGATTGCCGACAACTAAAATGAACCCGCTTTATTCAAAGCACTTTCTCTAAGCTATACCATTGTCTCTAAAGGCTGTTTACGATAAAGTGAGCACTTTAGAAATGAACATGAGAAAAAAGTCACTGCCCCTGCATGCATATATTTTAATGGGCGCACTGAGTGATATTCGCCCACTAAAGTTGGTAACGATGGATGGAAAATAGTTCCATATCCTGATGTCCAATAAAACGTGTTAGGTAACCATTTATGCCAACTTAAAATTATTTCTTTCGCTTTCTGCATTTTTTAATGCATCTAAGTATAAAAATTGGCAGATTTGTAAAGTTTTTACTTTCTTTATAATTTTAGAGTTTTATTTGACCGACGCATGAATAAAGTGACGAAGCCCATGACAATGTTAATTTTACAAAAGACGAGGGAATACACAACGTGTATACAAGTAGATCTTAAGCAGAGCTTTCAAAAGGGCTCATTTTACCGTGAACAGCCTATAGTAATAATTCATAGGCCGTAGGCTACCTGGTTGGGACGCCGACGTCAAGTGCGAGGGGTTTTGAGTTCGAATCCCATGTACGGCATGGACGTGCGTATAGTTTTTTATTTTACGTTCAACATTATTTCAGAGTGCAAGCCACATACTTGCACTAAATAGAGGCGTAAAATTAACATTCCTACAAAACAAACACTAAGATAATATTAGCGTCGTCTTGCTTGATTTACTTCTGCAGTGACATATTTAGCGAAGCACAGGCTTACCACAGCATGACGAGAAAGTTTAATGAAATGTTCTCAATCTGAATAAGTATTATTTGTATGGTAATCACTGCGAAATTTCTTTAACAGGCGAACAGTAGTGCGTAGGTATTTCCACAATACTCTTATTAATTTTTTGATTAGGAGTCTAGTCGGAAATCGGGAGAGGAATTAGAAAGTTACAAATAAAAAAATTCTCGGACATTTGCAAGAAGGGTGGAGGGGTGTGTGATGAAAAAAGACTCGGGAAATAGGATCCCCAGTGATGTTGCGGTCCATAACCCACGGCCTTCAGAATGCTACACATTCATGCTACCCCGTGACCAAATACATTCGGTAACCACTGGTCAGACTTTTTTTTTTTTTTTTTTTTTTTTTTAAAGCAGCAAACGAAAATACGATGTCGGGTTTCGTAACTGCTGCAACTTAGTATTACACAAATTACACCACTTCCGTTATCATTCTACGATCTGCCAATAAAGCTGAAATAATTCGTGCGCATCGCAATGTTTGAATGCAGCACGCCCTGACAGAGGTTGCCAGAAAAACTCTTCTCAGCCAGAGAACAGGAAATTAACTTGCGGTGGTGGGTGAACGAATCAGATGTTGCAAAGTCCGAATGACTTCTACGTCTACGGGCAACCAAAGAAATCGCAAAATTTTCAGTTCGAGTCACTTAAGAATGTCTGCAATGTTTTCGTCATGGTTCGCAGATTGGCTACACATCAACAAAGGAACAAATGGGCAATGTGTTATCACAGTCACATTGAAGTTACCTGCATATCTGCTAACTATGAGGGTAAAGCTATGCGAAGATCTCCATATTTCAAAAAAGTGAATACGCCATGGGAGTACCACAAACCCATGTGGTTCGCCCGTAAATCCTTGGTTTACACATAACTGACGATTAAATACATCGATAACAGAATGGTTGGTTTGGTTTTTTAGGCTATAAGACAAATGTATAAACAACAGCGTTTAGCAACGGCGTATGCAGTCTGTTACCGCTGATATGTGGAGCTATTAGGTTTTAAAGTCTCATATTTGTACATACGTTTTAACGTCTCGTATTTGTAAAGAACAACATGATGATGCTGGTACGGGGATATTGACGCTTAAATTTGGTGTGTTTGGGTAAGAATACCAACGTATACGGAAGCGATATGTAATGGGGTCCTTTTGATGAAAGTGTGCTCTTTCGCTTTTGGCTGCATGAATATGCTGGGAGCGGGTCTTGCGTCTGGTTGCTTCTGAAGGTTACGGCGGACGTCTGGCGATATTCATCCGCCAACTGTAGTAGTTTCGCCTTTATCAATTCGGCTCTTCTGTGACATAACACTGTTCTGCGTGGACCTGCGACTATTTTCGCTAAACGAACTGTGCGCAAATAAACACTATTTCCTACCCTCACTCCGGCATGAAAGTTTTGAAGAATACTGCTAGCGGCGGCGCGGGAAGTTCTGGTTTATCAGCTCCAGGAGAGTGTTTAAGTCGGGTCGTTGCAGGCTTCTAAAGTAATTTTGGCATAGGCTGTTCACATTAAAATGAGCACTTTTAAAAGTCCTGCTTATGATCTACTTGTATGCACGTCGTGTATGTATTATTACGCCTTACGTAAAATTGACATTGTCATGGGCCTCATCATTTTATTCATGCGTCGGTCAAGTGAAACTGTGAAATTATTAGAAAAGTAAACATTTTAAAAACCTGCTACTTTTTACAAACTGATATATTTAAAAAACATAAATGTGAAATAAGTAATTTAAATTATCACAAATGGTTACTTAACAGTTTTAATTCGACGTTAAACTACGGAACTACTTTCCATCTATCGTTACCAACTTTACCGGGCGCATATCACTCAGTGCGCCCGTTGAAGTATATGTAGGCATGAACAGTGACTTTTTTCTAATGTTGATTTCAAAAGTGCTCATTTTATCGTGGACAGCGTTTAACCCTCCTTCTGTCTCACAATGCGACCAAGACTAGTTTGAATTCGGAGAATCGAAATACTCCTAGGTCAGCCTTAGGCTGTGTCCAATTTTTCTCTCCCAAGTAGACAAGATTGCTGTACTTACGAGCGCCCATGACGTCATAAACATAAACTATCTGACCTAATTCCTCAGTGATTGCTTTTTAGGCGTGCTTTGTTCATCCGTATTTGTTGTAGATACCCACCGCATTTATATCTAAAAATTATAACTACAATTATAAGTTATAAACAATGCACTATTTTTTTTAAATTATATTTACAGTTACCAGAACATTATAAATACATAATATATTCTGCACGTAATGGCAAACGTGTTAAATCTGTTTGCATTTTTGTGCCCAGCTAACGAAACTATCGGAGAACAAAACATTTACCCCAGCACGTGTTAATTTAAGTATTATTATGCTTCACGTCATTGGTGGAATGGACCAAGAACTAATGATCTGCAATGATTTATTCACGGGATTGCCATACCAATTGCTTCTATTGTAAACCATAAAAAAATCTTTACCCAAATGTATACGGGCCTTATGGCAATCCGAATTCACCGTTACGAACCCAGCATTAGAAATAAGAGAAGGCGGAAGGGAAGACGTTGATATAGTGATGGACAATCTGAGAAGGTAATCCTCAAACAACTACAACTATAATGAATTAAAAAGCTCCAAATAGCCGCCGCTGGCTAAATTGGAGAATTCGAATACTCGGAGAGACTCGACTCGACTGCAGAACGTTTCTGTTTACATTTATCCAGTGACAAAACAGGATGGAGCAACTACCCTGATTACGTGTGGCATAGGGTTGTCTGCGTTTACTACTCAACAGCGATTGATGATGAAACTTGTGCTCATTTCAATTGTTCGGAGAACGACAATATGAAAAGTGAGAGGTGACAAACGGCCGCAACAAGCAATTAGCCGTGTTTCGGGAAGACAGCCTCCAGCGTTATCTTCCACAATCCGCCTTAACCTAGTTGCGAGTGTGGGGTTCGATTCCCGCTGAAGCACGAACTTTCTCGCTCGATCAAGCATCGGTACGAAAATTGCAGCGGTGTACACTTTCCATGCATTATTTATGTTCTGTACGTATTTTCTTGCTGCTACCGCCAGTATCTAACAGTTTATTAGGCTGATGCCCCACGTAACAAGGTATGGGCTTATGCATTTCCCAGGACCCAAACCCAGAGGTTCTCGCACTGCAGTCCGAGACGCTACAGTCTACGTGTTGGAACTTGGAAAGTCAGGTGCAAAAGGCTACCAGGAGTGGAATCAGATTACAGTTGAGATCTGGAGACTCGGCTGATAGTAAAAAAAAAAAACAGACTTTCACACCTGGTGCGTAGCGCGCCCATGGACGCGCTATACGTTACCTGCACACACGCTGCTAGCGGGCGTACGCGCGCCGGAATGAATGAACCCCGCACACATACGCACGCCTTCTGGACAGGCGCCTAGACGCCGGCGCCTCTCCTCTGATAAGATATTGACCTATATTCAAGCCGGGTTGAGTCCGAATTGTACAATTACGTGCCCTTATTATCCCCGTACGCAGATTTGCATGCTTTAACTCTTAGCCTAAAACAAACTTTATCATTTGTTAATAGCTTTTAAAAGGGCAAAATTAACCCGGTTACTTTTCAGTTTTAATTTTTTCATGTATGGCTAAATTAATTTTGCTAGCACAGTGACTTATAATTTTAAATATTACTAAATGATTAATTTAATTTCCTATTTTAACTGCCACGGTGACTTCTAATTTCAATTACTACTACATTACTCACAAATTTTAAGTGCTTTTTAATTCGAAAATTTTAATGCGTACAGCCACATGTGTATGCAGTTTTCAGATAAACACAATTCAATTATTTACTTATACTTCCTCGTTACTACGTTATACAGAGACTGTACCCACTCCTTTAAATTTTTTTAAAAATAGTACATTTGCGATCTGCAAGCAAGAAATGAATGACTACAACATTTAAAAACACTTGTCATCAAATATTTTTAATCTATATATTCTTTTTAAAAAGTTAATCAATTAACCCCATGTAATACTGAGAAGCGACTTGACTTAGTAATTATATGTGAGTATCCTGGCATTTAATAAACATTTTGAAAAAAAAAAAGGGGGGGAGAGAAGAACAAAGCTCCGCATTTACTGTAGCAAATCCGATGATTGCAAAGTAACTACCCTAATTCCTTCTATACGTAATGTCTTTGCATGGAGGTACTGGGTTTCACCTCCCCTCCCTATCCCTTTTTCCCTTCAACTAAAATACAAGAATAGTTTCGAAAATGTTATGTTGTCAATAATGTATTCGGCAGAAGAAATAACCAGTTTCCTGTCTGATTTCATGACTCTTTTTGCCAACATGTTTGGCCAATATGTTTTGTTGCTTTAAGTGAAGGAATATACGTTTTAGTTCTCCGTATAAGTCAAAATACAAAATCAACTAGGAGTAGGAAAAACCATACCGAGCAATTATTTACATAAAAAATCAATCCAATTGTCAAAAAAGTGAAATTCGGAACAGGAAAATATTCTTCATATTAGCATTACTGTTCATTACCGCAATTATTCAAGTAAGATTTAAACTTGCATCCGTACGTCAACATGCATTTCTGATTCAACTAATATGAAACAGGCACGACTGATAATTTTTATTATCCAAAGCAAAGAAACGCAAGTAATTCGTTAAAACCAAACAAATCATGGGGGAAAAAATCGCTTCGGGTTTTAGATGCCGTTTTGTAAGCACTCTTAAGAGACATCCCTGGCACAAAAATTTTTAACGCCTCAAGGTTACATCCGCAGCAATGGAACAGCGATGGAAAATAGTATAAACAAGCCTCACGCGTATTCTGTTACATCAGAATACTAAGCAGTGACTATAGGGTTATAATACAGCAGTCTGTTCAAAAAAGATACAGCATTGTCGCTACGGTTAAAACCCCATAGGCTGTTCACGGTAAAGTGAGCACTTCTGAGGCACTAGTTATTTTTTTCTTTCAACCATATTTTAACCTCTAACCACCTTTTTAAATATATATTGCCATGAAAGTAACAAACGGTGTGTATGTTCCACCGCACTAGGAAGTCATCATTTTAGACCACAATAAAATATATTTATTGACAATAATTCCAAATGTAAGGGCTTTCGAAAGTCCTCACTTTACCGTGAATAGCCTATAGCTGTTTTACAGAAGAATACATTTGTATCGTAAACACGGGCCTACTTACAGCGATTGTTTGCCGACTTGACATGTTTAAGGACCACGTTTTATGAATGGAAAACAAAATATCGACAAAATGTCTCCTGAAAAAAATTATATTTAAATATGTAGCTGCGCGTCCAAGGTCAAAAAGCGAGGGAGCGATACGGGCGACACTAACACGCACGCCTAGCGCCTCATCGCTCCTACGCGCAAGGCGTGCAGTGTTTACGTTGTAACGCTGTACCGTGCAAATTAGATCTGTAACATGGTGATTTTAATAACAGCAATGAAAGCCCACAGATTAAACTTCGCTCGTATCTTTGAACTTTTTCTCTTGCCGCTTAAGAAAACTGCATACACAAGCTTTAAAAATGCAATATTTGACCACTTTCAAGATCCCAACCCCCCCCCCCCCCCCAATTAATACGCTCAATATTACAAAAGTGAAGAGATAAGGATATAGGCAATAGTTTTTTTTTTAAACTCTTTCTAGCAAAAAGTCGTATTTCCAGAACTTCTATTTACCGAGATACGCGTTTACGCGCAAACGACGATTTCACAGAAACCTGATCAGTATATAGTCCTCTTTATCGCTAGGACTCCAGACGACAATGGTAAACACTGAATAAAGTTAATGCCGAGGGTTGATTGTGGACTTCCCGTCATCTGCGCACTCGAGGAGAGCATGGATGAAGAGTAGCATGTGCTACGAATCCATACGAAGAGCGCACTTGCCTAGTACGCACTTGGAAGTGACAGTGTCGAGTGTACACTCCAGGAGATGGGTCTCCACACGAGTACGAATTTCTAGTGGAGAAGTTTAAGAATTTAATACTTCCGAATTCGATGTTGTTAGGCCGTCCTCGAGGATTGCGGGGTTAGGGATCAATAAAAAAAGGTATTGCAAGAAAACATTTTTTTCAACTTTTGAACAATATGTTACACAAAATTTAATAACAATAATAGGCCACCAATGCGTAAATTAACTTGCTTCATTCCTGAACTGAGCTGCTTTTTAAAGTATAGGCTTGCTCTAGAATCTAGGCGCATAAACTTAAATCTGCGTGTTTTCTTTATGCAAATATCTCAACGATGACATATTCGGCCGTCAGTTTTCGAATATGCATGAGTACTGAGGCGTGTACATTCTACGTTTGCCTTGAAACATGACAGTTTCGGCTGCAATTGCCATGGAGCTATTCAGGCAAACACACTGTCTCCTCCTATACTGAGCGATTCTAAAAACGTTACAGTTCCCCCCCCCCCCTTTTTTTATATTCACTATTAGAAATGCCAGACATGGATTCTGTTTAATATTCACATTCCATTTAATACAACTTACTATCACAAAACAGTAATTATTACAATAAATGTATTATTAAGCAATAAATACATTAGTATGCTTGGCATTAGTCATAGTCTATTAACATAGTTTTAATTTTTGTGGGAACTAATAAAGCACGAGATAAAATAAAATAAAATTTTATTAATTGAAAACTGCAACGCAGATACTTGAGCTCCTTCAAGTATTACTAGCTCCATAAATTCGTTGGCACCAAATGTACCGTTTACACATTATAGGCTTTCTGCTAGGAAAATTAAGCTAACGCTAAGTATTCAAGACAAATCAAACTGAATCTAACAGCCGTTTATTCGAGCAGCGATTATCGCCTTGCGCGTATAATACTAACAACACTATATTTCATGTATAATTTGTTAAGTTAGTGGGTTCGTAGTTTAACGGTTTCGAATCCACATAAAGTTCTAAAAGAATAACTTTTTTTATAGCCAAAAATTTCGGCACCACTTAAAAGAGAATATTATTCGAAACCAATTATTTCTATTTGGGAATTACTGTTCTACCATGTTATTAGTTTTCCTTCCATTATTTCTCCCTTGGTCTTCTTTCTCCCTCTTTCAAAAACTCGTGACCCCTTCCACATCCCTGGCGCCATTCGGCACGGTCCGGCCTAACACCCACTACCACGGCACGGCCTGGTCTACAGGTGCCCGTTGCCCTTCACGATGTATCAACAGGGCTACGTTGGCTCTTTAAAAACAGTCCCTAGCGCTTTCTCCGAGTGCTGTAGTCCGGTATTTTTTTATTCCCTCGCCAGCCAATCAAGAGCTTCTTTCACACGTGTTTTGTTCCGAACAAAGTCGATCGTCTCCGGCACTGTTTCCATAAGTGTTTTCGCCGCCGCGTGGAAACACATTCAGATGAAGGAATTATACAACCGACTACGTTCTGCTTACAAGTGACAGCGACAGCATAGGTAAGTCGCACAGTTGAACACTAATCTATTCTTATTGTTCTGGCGTGTTCCAAAGTTCGCATTTCAGGCAAGACACACACTTGCGCCCGAAAGACAGAATTACGATCACTTTACGTTACACGTAATACACTTTACGTTACACTTTCGCATGTAAGTAAAACAAAAAACGTGGTCGTTTCGAGTGCCACGTTATGATGCGTCACGTAAGCATGTCAACTATATGTATGATGTTGCGAAGTATTTTGTTGTCTTTCAGATTGAAAAGTCTTAAAATTAAAGATGAATAAGCGTAAATGTATTATAATACTCTTACGGCTAGTAATAAAATGAATCAGGAGTTTGGCATTCGTTATTTATTCAAACATTGAAATCAACTTGATGGCCCTAACCTCCAGAATGAAATACGCCTGGGATATACAGGAATGTTTTTGGAATATGTGCGAATAAAAAAGTGTGAAAGGGGCGGGTGTGAGGAGTTTAGGTGTTTAAATAATTCGTGTAGTTCTTTTTTTGCAATTTGATGATAAACAATTTAGCACTAGATGCAAGCACTTTGATAAACTCTATCTCAGGTACAAAGGCCGCTTTTTGACAGTAGAATGGCAGGTAGAAAATAATACTCTCCGGATAGACAGGACTAGTCAATGACGTTTTGTGTCAAATTGACAGAACAACTTAGTTGAATGGATACTTCGTAAAAACTACAGAGAACACTGGCGCTACCTTAGAACTGTCAAAAAAGTGGCCTACGTAACTGAGACAGAATATAGTTCTGCTACACGTAATTTGAAATTTCCAGCAGTGCATAGACCCTCTAAATATTACCGTTTTTACAGATTAAATAATCCACTATAGTCCATATACTTCAATACTACGAGTAATTCATTACCTAGTGACTATGCCTGTCTCTCCAATGCACTTTCCTTATTGGCTGCATTATTAAATTTTATATTCCATTTCGATGAATCCTAACTTTTATTACCCTGTTGCTTTCTTCCATTTCTGACGAAAAGGACAATACATGCGCTAGGTTTTAACATGGTTAAACATGTGAGCAGATGACATGGCAAAAACAAAACCATGAAAAGCAAAGATAATATAACTTCATCCCTAATGCGATAGGCCATAAAATCACGTAGTACATAGTCACGTGTCACACAAAAGCGTGACATTAACAAGTTTTTTCTTTACGTGAACGCACACTTGAAGCGAAAGCAATAGGAAGAGAGACAGGTGTTTTTCGCGAAAATATTCATGGCCATGCTAGACTTCAATATCCTACGTCTACAAACACAACTTCCTTTTGGTTATTGGCCACGTGTCTACGTGTGAAGACATGTTACTATTCGACTGAGCCAATCAGAACAAAGTACTCCGATACCGAACGTCCACGATTTGCGGACAGACACACTAGGCTCGCAAAATCATCCAACCACGAAAGTGCGTATAAACAAAAGTGTTTTGGAGTACAACTGGTCTTGATATATTTTCGCGAGAAACACCTGTCCCTTGTGATAGGTGTCATTGGAAACACGCCAGTCAAGGTTTAGCCTCGCGTGAACGTGTTACGTGAAATGTGAAGTTTTTGTTGTACCTGTACTTACGCTGGTTGTATAGCTAGCTGGATCGAGGTCCAATGAACACTTTTAAAATCAAGCTGTATACAAGTTCCCTATTTGCAACTGCAAGAATTAACGCCCGTACTGTCTTTATGCCGTAAGTCATATTAAAAGAAGAATATTCAAACAGTCAGGTTCCAGCGCCGTTGTGTATATCCAAGCCAAAGACGTACGTTTTCAGTCATAATATGAGGATGAGGACCTATTAAACCCCGATCAAACTACTAGGTCGTCGTAAACTGTGGCTAGATCGGAAAGCCGAAAGGTAGTTTTAGAAACCTTCGTTTGTACTATAAAATAACTCGCCAAACCTTCTGCGTTATTGGACAGCCGAGGGATGCTTCTTATCGCAACGAGATAGCGTAATTTCACCTATCCAAGTACGCACAATCACAGTCACGTAAATTTAAATTTCAAACGTAAAATTCTTTTCATATTGTATCTGTACGTTCGTGAGTAGGTAAACGTGATGATTACCACAAACATCGCAACACATTTATTTCTTCATCGCGGCTTTTAGTATAATGCCAAAATTCCAACTAGAATTACTTCTCTGATCTATAATCATCCTTAATGCAGTAGGCCTAATGCGTAGCCGTAAGCATAAAAACTAAAATAAACTTAAACTAACAAACATAGGCATATGAATCGTCTCCGCGTCAAGCTAAATGTTCCCGACAAACCAAAATATGTATATAAAAATGTCATTGATTAAATATGCATAGTGACATAAATAATTAAAATATATGAAGGATTTATTGCTTAGTATAGTGTCATGAAAATAAAAATTACCGTGCCCTACATATTGTTATTTTATATTAGAGGAGAAATGGCGTAAGCATAGAAAACCAACAAAAAAAATTAAACATAAATGAAAATGAGATTGTGTGGACACAGAAATGACAGACGTAAGCCCTGACATTTACTCTAAATTTCTATTAAAAATGAGCACACTCAAAGAACTGTGGGTGTTGGTAGGCTAGGATTTTGGATAAAAGTAATCGGTGATGGTATTCATTTATGCTATTAGTCAATTAGGTCACAAGGGGGGAGGGGGAGGAATGCGCCGATAAGATAAAACTGAAGGACATAACTACGTAAACGTAACTTAATAACAAAGCAATTCAAAAACAATCGCTGAGATCTAGTTGTTGTTTTGCCTGGTCTAAAATTCGATACCAAATATATTTATGGTTTTGAATGAAATTTCGCAGTTTTATTATCAAGAATGTCTGCAGACTTGTTGGTTATTTTATATAGTACCAATCATCTATAAACTATACGACTGTTTACAAAATTTGTTTTACCAATACACATTTGTCTGTGGACTTATTTGTTAGCCTTTCATATGACACAATTATGTTTTTGTACATGTCGTGATATTTGTATGTATTGTGTTGTTTTCACGTCCTTTATCGTAAGCAGAGTAGTCTTCACACACACACACACACACACACACACACACACACACACACACACACACACACACACACACACACACACACACACACACACACACACACAATATATATATATATATATATATATATATATATATATATATATATATATATATATATATATATATATATATATATATATATATATATATATATATATACACAATCTGTTCACTATAAAGTGAGTACTTTTGAAATCAGCCTCAGACAAAAGTCACTGATCCTATCTACGTAAAATTTAACGGCCGGGCTGAGACACATGCTCCCAATAAAGTCGGTAACGATGGTTGGAAAGTAGTTCCACATCTTAACGTCCAATAAAAAGCGTTAGGTAACCATTTGTAATAACTTCAATTATTTCTTTCGGTTCCTGTTTTTTTCAGTGTAATTTTTAGCAATTTTCTAAAAATATTTTCTTTAATAATAATTTCAGTTTCACCTTGACCGACTCACAAATAATGTTATGAAGCTCATGGTAATGTTAATTTGACATAAAGCGGGATAATACACAACGTGCATACGAGTATATCTTAAGCAGGGCTTTCAGAAGTGCTCATTTTACCGTGAACAGCCTGTATGTATGTGTATGTGTGTGTGTGTGTGTGTGTGTGTGTGTGTGTGTGTGTGTGTGTATATATATATATATATATATATATATATATATATATATATATATATATATATATATATATATATATATATATATATATATATATATATATATATTGAGCGTATGATTTTTTTCGAGAAACATCCCCCACTCGTATGCACACAAACGCTGCTTCATCTTCTCTCCGTTTCATCGTCGTCGGCAGTCGAGAATCGAGCAGACTCTCTCTCACATACAGCTGCCTTGTCGACTTGTCTCTGTACGTGATGCATCACACCGCTGACACGCACACCACCTGGCGGCCCAGTGGCGCCTCACTTCCCGCCAACTGTGGCCTCCGGCACACGGCGGCCAAGCGCCTCCACCGTGAAGATACGACCTTTATCTCCGCTACCACTATTGTTCCGTAATTTAAGTATATTCTGTTCGTGGTTTTTTCACACTTTGTGAAACTACCTTTTGAAAAATCATCCCATGTGTGACGTGATTGTTTGTTTCCTAAATATGTCGTGTATTACAAACGTTTTATACGTATGTTAACATCAAAGCACATTATTTTCGGTTAAATTGAACTTTTATGTATACTGTATCAATAAATTGTAATAATTATTTTAGAATAAATATTAATTAGACAGTGATAAAATGAATGTGTTGGTAATGCCCCAACTAACAAATAGTTCTTATGCAAAATATTATTACACTAAGTGCTCACGAATGTGTTGCGCTGTCACTGTATAGTGTAATTTTCTGGACTCGCTTAAACTGTGCTTGCATGAGGCGCAGGAATATTATGGAATTATAGCATTAGCATTAGCAGGGCTCCAGAGAAGTTGGAAGTAACTATGAATGGACTATACTATGGCTACGATAGCATTTACCCGTCTCGGAATTGCGTGGAAAAACGACACCACGCTCGTATTTTATATGCACAGTGCATCAGCGAGAAAAATGTATTTTTTGAATGAAAATTACCCCCGCAAAGTTGTGGAAGTTTTTTTTTTTTTTTTTTTTTTAAACTAAAACACGGAAGAACTGAAATTATGTTGCCCAGGATTTCTGCCGTTTCGAGTAGTGCGTCTGTCTTATACATTTATCTCGACAAGATAAAGAGGAATTTTTTTTTTTCCGGTTCGCAGAAACTCGCGTCTAAAATAAAATAATGAGTGAGTGAAGAGATTTGGTCGGCTCTTAACATCGAGGTCTTGAGAGCCGATGTAGATGAAGTGAGATGATTCTAGAGCAACGCCGGAATGAAGGGGCGGGGGAAACGGGAGATCCTTGAGACATCATCCGGAACGATTCCCACATGCGAAAATCCGGAAGTGGCCACGCCGGGAATCGAGCCCGGTTCTCCCAGGTGGGGGGGGGCGAGTATTCTAACCACTATACCACCGCGGCCCCAAAAAACATTTCTTGAAGCGTACATCACTTGACACTTGAGACGAAGAAGAAGAAGAAGACGTTTCCAATTTGTGGAACGAGGAAGGGGAAAAAACAGAGTAGTTATCACTGTAGTCTCGTTCACACGTCGCGATGCGAAACTAGTTAGTGCGCGAAATTAATTAGAGAACACGGGATAGTGAGTACAGGTGTAGCGAGATGGAGGTGACGCTTAACTCTGCTAGGTGTAGAACAAGGCGATGAGAAGATGAAGACGATGCGAGGGGGGAGAGAAGCAGTGAAGGTTCAAAATCAGCCCAACTACGTGACTCATAACTTGATTTTGCGCCAGAACAATTCTAGCATAGTTCCCGCCACAGACGTGTTAAAACTTACCATTTTCGCAAGTGACACTCATCGCTATTGCACTCTTGATATTTGCAGTCTGTTGCGTAGCGAAATGTTTCTTTCAAAATAAAATCCGATGTTTTATTCAACGTGTCATTTTTTCCCCCTGATTAGCGGTTTTCTTCTAATACCAATCTTTGAAACAACAATTCCCTGCCCGTAACTTTATATATTTTAAGAGATAAACTGGTTGAAATTCTTCCCTGTAAAGTTGGCATAGAATAAGAGAAAGCAGATTTGAAAACATTGAATTTGGATTGATTAAATTTTGTGTATTCTATATGAGTAGACGATCTCTGTCTGTCCGTCTTAAATTCCTCTAAGTCTCTTGAAACTCAACAGAAGTTCTTCAAATTTTGCAGAGCGAATCCTCAGGGTAAAATACAAGTCAAGTTCAAATTTCAGCAAGATCAGATTACGCAATCATTACCTTTTACACTAAAAACACATCTTTTAATTTTTTTTTCCTATGAAAAGTTTTGTATTAATGCATAGAGAATATTGGATAAAGATATGAAGGTAATGGAATATCATTTTTGTTTACTTTAAATATCTCGCTTCAATGTTGCGTTAAATAAGTGGGGCCACAGTGGCTCAGTGTATGGAACTATGTTAAGTGGTGCCTCAGTGACATAGTGGATAGATAAATATTAAATAGGACCGCAGTCGCTTCAATGTTCAGGTAATTTCACATCATTTCATTATTACCTACATATATCTATGCAATATTTTTTTCAGTCTTTGTATAATAACCAAAGTTTTTAACATGGTAACTGTTCTAGCCCCGTGACAATACAAAAAAAAGGTCACGGGCTGGGTGACCTAGTATTCAATGCACATAAGTGTAAAAACCAGCACATTACTGTCACATCGAGGTTTCGACAGTTCCAAAGTTGCATTTCTTTGACGCATCTAGTTCATTGTAACGTTAATTATACAAGTAGAGGAAAAATACAAAATTTACAGCTCTGTATTAATTGTAGTCGAGGGTAAAGTAAGAAACTACTGAGCCGTAATGAATTTTTGAAATTGTTCTTCTCGACAATATGTAATGTGCAAGACAGCGCGTACATAAGGAAGGGGAGAGGTACTAAGTTCATAATACATAATTTCATGTTCGAATTTTAAAAACAAACGGGTGGAGTCGATAATGTTCAATACTGCATGAAACGGAATCATCAATCAGTACCAGCTCAGGTCTCGCCAAAACGCCAGTACTTAACGTCTTATTTGTTTATTTATTTATTTAGTCTTTGTTTTATGTGCGTGCAGTTGACGTCTACTCACTTTACCACTGAATCTATGGTACAAATACAGGCATACATAATTAAATTATGACTAAACTTGCTTAAGTAATATCAATATTGTATACGCTCACAATACTTCGGTGTTAACACTAAGAACAATAAAAATGATGGTGGAAAGAGTTTATATATACATATTTCGTTAACAAGTGTATGCTTTTGAATGACAGATCATTCCAAAATTAAGCACACAAAAAAGGCACGGTTTTTGCTGTAATATTTTTATAAAGTTTAATAAATGCACCATTAAACTCTTGCATAATAATCACGACAGTGAGGAAACGTATAGGCAATTATTAGAATCCAGTGGAATATTTTCATTCATGTTCAGGTCGAGTCCTGAGTTTAGCAAGGCCACCGAGGTGACACGCTACAGTCTGCGCTCGCTCAAGGTCTGGGTTCGAATCCAACCCACGTGTCTAGCCCGCTTCTCGGTTCAACACTTGCAACGAGATATGTAGCGACGAAGGGGGACGAAAATTGACGGGGGGAGGGGGGGTGCAAGCAAAGAACACTTCCCAAGTTACGGAGTTTGCTTGCACAGGCAGTGAGTGAGTGGCCTACCTGCCTCGTATCCGGGAGGTCGTGGGTTTGATTCCTGTCCATTCGCTTTGAATACGGCGAAATGCGACATTCGCAAGTTTTGTTTCCAATCGCCGTGAATTTTCTGTGGCGACACAGAAACATCGTACGAAATGTAAATATTTTATTTTTAATTTCTACTATAACTTAATGAAAAAAAATGATGTAAAAAGTTGTAAAGTAAAGCATTGAAGAGATTCGGGCGGCTCTTAAACAGCGAGGTCTTGACAGCCGATGAGGGTGATTGAAGTGAATATGGTGCGGCGCCGGAATGAAGGGGCGGGGGAAATGGGAGATCGCGAGAAAACCACCGACCAACGGCATCGTTCGGCACGATTCCCACTTGCGAAAGTCCGGTGACCCGGCCGAGGATTGAGCCCGGTTCGCCTTGGTGGGAGGCGAGCGGGCTAATCGCTCAGCCACCGCGGCCCGATATGAAAAGTTATAATGCGAAACATATTAACTGTTAAGTAGAGGCTAGAGTTTTAGTTTACTGCAAAAAAAAACTTATTGGATCCAGATGTTACTAAATATTTCACTACAGGAAGACTTCGCATTCAATATAATAGACTGACTTTTTATTTCCTTCTTTCAAGCTTTGTAGGCTCACATTTTTTAGGTCTTTACGTATTCGTCCGTTTTTAAGTAATACTAAAATGTTTCTTGTTTATAGTGATTTTTTTATTTAGTTATATATTTTCTTAACACTGTCATAATTTAGTATATTAGGTACGTTAGCCTTGCACTGCAAATGTCGCTATTGTTTCCCCCTGTTTACAACCCAAGCTTACACATTGGTAAGAACAGCATGCACATACATCATGACTCGGGCGGGATCTGAACCAGAAACCTCTGAATGTTTGTATTTGTGACTATATTGCACAGGTATGGATCAGTACAGTCTGTTCAAGAATTCAGTGTTTCTTCAGTCCGGACCACGACAATCACGTGCCACTTTACTGAAGATTTCGCGGGTTGGCGGAGTCAACATAAAATTAACGTACCTAGAGGCAGTTTTAATGTTAGTCTCATTATAAGTGCTCATTTACATCAGCGGTAACTATAATTACGCGAAGCCATTTGTCATAAACTAATGCACCGATAATCGTCCTCACGATGGCGAGTGTGTGCCGAGATAAAATGAAACTGACTTAATTATAACTCTACTCGACGTCGAGAGACAACTAACTCGTCACGCGATGGCCAGACAACTCGCCTTGCATAACGGCCGGCAGTCGCGCCCGGTGACGTCAGCAGGAGCGTTCGGCGCGCTCGCTCTCTCTCTCTCTCTTCACACTCGACGGTTCTTCAGCCGCGGCGACGCGTGGTAAAAAAAAAATATATATATAAATCTCTGCGCCGTGGATCTATTTGCACAAACTACTTGGACTGATAACGCAGTCCGCGGCGACAACAAGACTCCTGTCTCTATCACAGATATTGTAAGGCAGTGCTACGTAAGCACACAAGCTTGATTTCAGCAGAACGCCTATTCCACTGCCGTCATTTGTAGGTGAAGGAAGCTCTGATTGGTTCAGCACAGCGCTGCTACGGGCAGCACTATGTCCACCCCTCCCCTCCTACTTACTTTTGCCCCATTGACGCATTCCTGTTCTACTTCCATAAAACATCTGTTTATATGATTTCCGTTTTACTGTGGATTTATTTATTTATTCATTTCGTCTTGTTTCCTATGGGCAAAGTTAAGGTAACATTTACCTTCTCTACCAAGGGGTGCAGTGGTTTATACTACTCGCCTACCTCCCAGGCAAACCGGGCGGGGGTCATTCCAAGGATTTTCGCATGTGGGAATCGTGCCAGACGACGCCGCTGGTCGGCGGGTTTTCTCGGGGATCTCCCGTTTCCCCCGCCCCATAATTCCGGCGTTGCTCCGCAATCACCTTGCTTCAACCTCATCGGCTCTCAAGACCTCTATGTTAATAGCGGCGGACACTAGGCTAATATGACAACAGAAGGTAGGTACTATCCCAGAGTAGATAAATACACGAAGACGAAATGACAAGGCGGTTCCTTTGATGTGGATGTACCCACTCTCTCATTGGCTACGCGTGTCTTTGGAACGGTCCTTGTGTCCGACTGTCTACTGTGTGAACTGTGAAACACTTCCTACTGGCTGGGCCGCCAGTTGGCAATTCAATTGTGGCGCTGATTAGTGAACGTCGTTCAGACACATTGCTCACACGCCATTGTGCTGGCGTGTGAGGTACATCAGCAGTTTCACATATCTATAGGATGTTCACGGTAAAATGAGCACTCTGTAAAATGAGCACTCTTTGAAAGCCCTGCTCAAGGTCCACTTGTATGCACGCTGTATATTCTTCCGTCTTATGTAAAATTAACATTGCCATGGGTTTCATCTCTTTATTCATGCGTCGGATAAGCGAAACTGTACAATTATTTGAAAAGAAAATATTTTACCAATCTGCTTATTTTTACACTTAAGGTGCATTTAAAAAAACAGAAAGTAAACTAATTTTAGTTATCACTAATTGTTATCAAAAATATGTAATTTGACCTTAAGATATGAAACTATTTTCCCTCCATCGTTGCCAGTCTTACTGGGCGCATGCCACTCAGTAAGCCCGTTAAATTATATGCGGGCAGGGATAGTGAACTTTTTCTAAGGTTGATTCCAAAAATGCTCACTTTATCGCGAACAGCCTTTGGTGGAAAGTCCTTGCACAGAGCGCCCTCTTCAGCTTGCTCTGCATCCCCGATGATCCTGCGCTGGCTTGTGTTCAACACTGGCTCGAGGGTCCACCAGGACCGCCGTGGACAAATCACCAAAATTACCCGCCAATGAGGTATTACGCAGGGGCCGAGGTCACGTGATGGTGAACCGGCATTTCGGAGTCCATTCTCGGCGGACTTACCGTCACGTTTACGATTTACAAACTATGACGTAAGAAAAATGCAGTGACCGTCGATCACGTACACCAGTCTTAAGTATTTACGATTCACAACTCACGAGATAATATTTTATTGTAGCCAACGAACACTCGCGATAAAGCGTAACTTTACACTTTCTTTGTAACTAACCACCTAAACGTCTCAAAACACAAACAGTATTTAATGACATCATTTTTCAAAGCCAGTGGTGGATTCAACGGATACTAAGGGGTTTTAAACCCCTCACCTGTAGCTTCATTTTACACTGGATAAAGTGAGTATATCCTTAAAACCAAGTACAATGTTAGTAATGAGTATTAATGCATAAACTTAATACAGAAACAGGAAATTTTAAGACGCACTTAGAGCGCATATCCACTAATTACTTACTGACATCTATAATTAGCATTAGAACTGAAGCCATATGAGAATGCATGCGTCTCTATATCCATTACTGGTCAAGGCTGCTTTTGTTATGAATTCAATTTGCAAGTACAATCATAAACGTCCTCACATATTTGCGTTTAAATTTTTTTTTATTGTAAATGCATGTTTACCGCCAACAACATACTTCTGTCACACCCTGATTGGTCGTTGCCACGGAATTTTTACTTAACAAAAGTGCATGCGTTAATTTTAACGCTAAAAGAAAAACCAACACCGCACATGTTTTGCTAAGTTCAATTGTGAATCATGCAGCGTGCTTGATCTACATACCTCCTGTTCTTTTGCTCACGTCAAAATTCTTAATTTTTCAATTGCAAATCCACTGTTACAACAGAATTTTCACGTTTGGGAAACAGCGTACGCTGCGGTTGGCCAGTGAATTTCCTCGAGGGAGTTCCAGTTTCCCTTGCCCTTGCGAACCGTTTCCTAATCATCGTTCGGGACCTCTTCCAGGTCACTCAGGGATCAGGATGACGAAATAATACTGTCCTAGACAAAATAAGCTATTTTAGAAACCCTACTTAGGATCTACTTTTCTCCCCATTTTGTATTCTTCTGCCACAACTTGTTTAAAGTTAACATTATCATGGACCACATCACTTTATTCATGCGTTAGTCAAGTGTTACTGTGAAATCGTTTGTAGTGTAAATATGTTCCTAATCAACAAATTATAACACTTCTGAGCATGAAACAAACGGAGACTAAATCAAACAAACTCACTGTCCATAAATCTACACGTCACACTTCTCATACGACGTCAATGCATTGAACTATTTTTCCAACCTCGTCGCCAACTTTACAGATATCATGTGTCCGTTGAAATACACGCAGTAATGGATAGTGATTTTTTTTCTTCAAATGTTGATTTCAAAAGTGCTCACTTTATCGCGAACAGTCTATACCCACAGGCTCTATATCTCGACAGCCACCAGTTTCGATGGGTACTTACCACACCGACACAAAGTCCAGTTCAAAATGAACGCCATATAAATACAAAACGTATGCAATAGAACGTGTAGATCCTATGAAAGTAAAAGAGTTTTTAGTAGTGAATATACTGTAACTACTCGTCTTTGGCTCAACCACTCCCACACCACTCGAAATTAACTTGATTTGTTTTGCAGAAGTAAATAATGTAGTAAATAACACAGTCCAAATGTACTTTCTAAACGTAGAAATAAAAATAAAGAGGAATATTTCTATTCAACTGAAATATTCCGAATGAATGCAATTGATTCCTCATTACTCTTTCCTCCTTCAATCCTATTGGCCGAAGGCCTTGCGCACACGACACGAAAATATCTGTTTCATATGCGTTCACACACGAGGAATTGCATTTCACCAAACCAACCCAAAATAAACTGGTAAATTATTTCAGAAATTTCTGGACTGATACTACGTTAAGCTGAAAATCTTATCCGTTTGAGAGACTCCGATAAGGATTTTCGAAATTTCATTTGAAGCAGGGGAATTGAAGTTTGAGAAATTTATTTGAATGTATAGCATGTCAAGGAATAAACTGTCAGTGAAGCATCTTTACGTAGCTACCAGTGTGAAAAATACACTTTTAACAGACCGTTTCGCCACAGAAGAACTTATTCTGTTTCACTGCTGACATTTATTATTGGGCAGGGATATCTCCCCCCCCCCCCCCCCAAATATTTTTCCCTTACTAGAATTTGATGTACGTACGACCAACTTGCGGGTACCAAACGAAGGGAGCTTAACAATTTTACGGGCGTAAATTTTACATCCCCCGTAAACTTAAATTTCTAGCAAATCATGCCAACGGACTAGGAAGATTGTGTCAGTAGACTATTGGACAGCGCACGGTTGTGTACCAGGATAAAGGCGGGGCTGACTGGAATGTTATCGCTCCAGCAACATCTCCAGTGGCGCCGGTGCTTGTCCAGGAAAGACGGGGGCCTAGCAGGAAGGCCACAGCCACCACCGGCCAGGGAGCGGATTTGGAAGATGGTCTTGAAGGGGGAAATATGTCGTGCATTGTTATTCAATTTTTATGCCAAGAAACAGTATGTCCACACTCAGCACAGCTCTTTAGAATCCGTACGCAAAATACAGAAAAAAAGTTACTAAAGGCTATTTATTCACGGTAAAATGAACATTTCTGAAATCAACCTTTGAAAAATGTCACTGCCCCTACCTGCATGTATTTTAACGGGAACAATGATTGGCGTGCGACCAGGAATGTTGGTAACAACAGGAAGAAAGTAGTTACATGTCTATAAACGTTGAATTAAATGCTTAGTAAATATTTGTGAAAACTGAAATTATTTATTTTGCTTTCTAATTTTTCTAGTACATGTAAGTGTATGGAATAACAGATACCACTGAATAGGCTGGCAATGTTAAAATGAACTCTTTTAAAAGCCCTGCTTAAGATCCATTTGTATGCACGTTGTATATTCTTCCGCCTGATGTAAAACTTACATTGCCATGGGCCTCATCACTTTATTCATGCGTCGGTCAGTGAAACTGTAAAATTATTAGAAAAGTAAACATTTTACAAATCTGCTTATTTTTACACTGAGATTTAATACAAAAAACAGAAAGAAAATAAGTAATTTTAGTTATCGCTAATTGTTATCTAACATTTTTAATTCGACGTTATGATATGGGACTACTTTCTATCCATCGTTATCAACTTTACTGGGCGAATGTCACTCAATACGCCCATTAAAATATATACATGTAGGGGCAGTGAATTTTTTATAAGGTTCATTTCTAAAGTACATATGGTCGAAGAATACGCAATACACATGCAAGTAGATCTTAAGTAGAGCATTCAAATCTGCTCAATTTCGCGCGAATAGCCTATAACTAGCCACGCGATAAAGTAAAAGCATGAGTGAGGAAAAGTTCAGAGAAGTTTGCAAGAACTCGTATGTTCGTTGATTTTCTTTCTGTGTTATATCAACTAGAAGACAAACAAATTTGTCAGGCAAGCTCTTGGGAGGAGAAATTTCCCCCCTTTCCGGCTACTTAACAAGGCGGAAACCTTAAATCAACTATCCCCTGAATGTGTGTATATATTTCCACATAACAGACATCTTGAATCACCCGCCAATGTTCGACCCGAGTGGCGTTGCAAAATATTTGCGAGCTCCAGTAAATTCGTCGTTTTAGCTTCGCACTGGACAGTAGGCTCCGTATCGGCACATTGGTTGGCGTTAGTCAAGTTAATGGACAGTGAAACATGCAAGCATCGACAGGCGGGAATGTATTGGAGCTGCTACCAAATACCGTGCATGCATGTTTTGCAATTTGCAACATGCAGGTTGTATGTTGGTAGATGCTGTTCACGGTAAAGTGAGCACTTTAGAAATGAACCTTAGAAAGTAACTCACTGCCCCTGCCTGCATATATTTTAATGGGCGCACTGAGTGACATTCGCCCAGTAAAGTTGGTAACGATGGATGAAAAGTAGTTCTATATTATACTATCGAATAAAAAGTGTTAGGTAACGATTTGTGATAACTTAAATTATTTCTTTCGTTTTCTGACTTTTTAATACACTGAAGTGTAGAAATGAGCAAATTTGTAAAACATTCATTTTTCTAATAATTTAACAGTTTCACTTGACCGACGCATGAATAAAGTGATGAGGCTCATGACAATGTTAATTTTACATAAGGCGGAAGAATACAAGTACATTTTAAGCAGGGCTTTCAAAAATGCTCATTTTACCGTGGCCTATACATGTGCGCCACCTCGATCTATATACGCTGCTCGACATGGAAATAGTCACACACATAAGGTGTCATTCATCTGCAATAAATTCAAGACCACGAATATTACCAATTACGTAATGAAAATGGTTAAAGTGGCGTCGCAGAAACGTCACTGCAACACGTGATGTAGGAGGTGCTTGGGTCCAGTACCAAGTGCTTAAAAAAGCCATACATAAGGCTGGAGAGGCGGAATCTGGGTGTTGATAGCTATAGGCTGTTCACGGTAAATTAAAAATTTTTAAGTCCTAGTTACTTTTTTCTTTCAACCAATTTATATCCTTCCACCGTGTGAGTAATAAACACAGATTATGCATTCGCCATACCCAAAATTAAAAGTCAGAGGCCACAATGAAATGTATTTATTGTTTATTATGTCTGACGAAACAGCTTCAAAAAGTGTTCACTTTACCGTGAACGGCCTATAGCTCAGTATGCGTCGTGCTCACGAAGAATATCATCACCCTGACTAAGTGCAGTCAGGGAGGGGGGGGGAGGCATGGTGGCTGAGAGGCTAGCCTGCTCGCTTCCCACCAAGGCGATCCGGGTCCAATACCCGGCCGGATCACTCCGGATTTTCACATGTGGGAATAGTGCCGAACGATGCCGTTGGTCGGCGGGTCTTCTCGGGGATCTCCCGTTTCCCCGCCCTTTCATTCCGGCGCCGCGCCATACTCACCTCAACAATCACCCTCACCGGCTCTCATGGCCTCGATGTTAAGAGCCGTCACTCATCACCCAGACCCATTTGAACGGAGTGAGTCTTATAGCCGTTACTCTTAGCCGTGCAGTCACCACTGTAGCACGTACATACGTACGAGTTGTACGTCACGTAGAGCGGGCACTGGTCCTGCTAGACGCACCACAGATAAGATCGTCGTATTCGCCAACGTGGTTTCGCATCCAGAGAAATCCTGCAGTCTGTGGAGCCTGCTCTGCATTTTCCGTTTTCAACAGGAACCACTGGTCGCCGCCTGAATGAAGCAAGGTACGGCGTCCACTGAGTTCACCCCTCGTCTTCGTGCGACCCAGCAACGTCAACATTTGTTCGGACAGAGGAATGGCGACGCATTGTTTTCTCCGGCGAGTCCCTATTCAATATTAATGCAGGTGGCGGTCACTGTAGTGGGCAACGTAGCGCTCCTGCACACATTCGTGGACGCCACACGTCGCGGGCAACAGGTGCTAATGGTACGGGATGCCCTCAGTTATGACTCCCAGTCACGTTTCGAGACTGTTCAATGCTCGGAGACAGCACAGCAATATGTCAGTGAGGCTTAGCATACCCAAGCCTAAAGGCTGTTCACGATAAAGTGAGCATTTTTGAAATCAACCTTAGAAAAAATTCACTGCCCCTGCATGCATATATTTTAACGGGCTCAATGAGTGACATGTGTCCACTGTAGTTGGTAACGATGGAGTGGAAAGAAGTTCCATACATTAAAGTCGAATAAAAAGTGTAAGGTAACCATTTGTGATTAATTTGAACTATTTTGCTAACTTTCTGTTTTTTTTTTTTTTTTAATGCATCGAAGAGTGAAAATTAGAGGATATATATACAATATTTACTTTTATAATAATTTCGCACTTCCACTTGATCGACGCATGAATAAAGTGATGAGGCCCATGGCAATGTTAATTTTACATGAGGCGGAAGAACACACAGCGTATATACATGTAGATCTTAATCGGGGATTTCAAAAGTGCTCATTTTACCATTAATAGCCTATATCATGCAACAAGGTAATACTCGTTCTCATACAGCACGCATCACAACTTATAATTTGTTAGTATTGATATTTGAATACAGGGTAATTCATTAGTGAGCGTAATTACCGAGGCTTGCTTGGTTTAAAAATGTAGTCTGGAATCCATTCGCTAGACGATAGTCTACCTACGATACTGCGATGTTTTATTTCACCCGACTTTCTTCGGAACCTGTAGACATCGCTGTTTTTCTGATATCGTTGGTTGTAATAAAATGTTGGAATATGTGAGTGACAATTGTTTCTACACACTGTAGATGGCAGTTGCGTAACGAGATGTATTGATATATTGTAGTAGAAAATCTCTAAAGATGTTATAACTTTATGGATTTCTGATATTTCCATACATCTTAGCTTCTTGGTTATAGGCTTTACAATATTTTTGTATAGCATATAATTTAAGTTTTGATCAAACCAAAATGAATCTTTTGAGAGAAGCTAAAATATTGTAAAAGTCGCGCCTACAGACTTTGCACCCCCCCCCCCCCCCCAGACGTAGGAAGGCGATTCAAAGCGTGGCCCCTTCTACGTTGGACACGTTGTTTCGCCGCTGTAAATTCGATTCACACACGATGTCAAAAAAGAAAATGAGAGATTTGGACGGCTCTTGATAGCGAGGTCTTGAGAGCCAGTGAGGGTGAAGTGAGGTGAGTATGGAGCAGCGCCGGCATGCAACGGCGAGGGAAAACAGGAAATACCCGGAAACATCCGCAGACCAGCGGCGTCGTCTGGCACCAGCGGCGTCGTCTGGCACTATTCCCACATGCGAAAATCCGGGAGTGACCCGGCCGGGGATCGAACCCGGTTCACCTTGGTGGGAGGAGGGGGTGAGTAGTCTAGCATTAGACCACCGCGGCTGCATACAAAAAATTAATCCTGACATGTATAAAGTGATTCGGATTTTCAGGCAGGGACTGTATAGGCTGTTCACTGTAAAGTGAGCACTTTTGAGACCCTAGTTACTTTTTCCTATCAGTCATTGTTTATCCTTTAACGGGCCTGCCTACCAAGCCGGCATTCGCGAACTTCAAATGGGGAATCAATGTCAAACGAAATTCCTTCTCATTGCGTCAATTTTCAAAATAACTATTTCAAACGAAAAACACGACGCGATTTTCTCGGAGAATATAGCTACATAAAATAGTCGTAGGAAAAAAAAATTGTATTTTTTTTTGCTATATGTAAATAAATATTTACATTTTATAAATAACATATTAAACAAAAAAATCGGCAAAGTATTTGGAAGCAGCATAATTCCTTAAGAAATGTCATGTAGAATATTTTTGCTTGAAACAGTTATCTTTAAAATTGGCTCAATGAGAAGGAATTCCATTCATTGATTCCCCATTTGAAGTTCGCGGCTGTCGGCTTGGTAGGAAGGCCCGTTCATCCCGGTTTTTAATAAATATTGCTATATAAGTACTAAACACGGTGTGTATATTCCACCGCAGTCGGAAATTAACGTCTGAGACTAAAATAAAATATATTTATTGACTATTATTACAAATGAAAGCGTTTTCAAAAGTGCTCACTTAACCCCGTACAGCGTACAGGCAGTGGAAGACGGGCCGTGGACGCGAGTTTGCACAAGCCCTTAGCCGCGAGGAGAAGGCGGAGAACCGTTAAACGAAGGCGTGTTAGCACGACGAGCGAGCAATGAGAGACAGCGGCTGTCGGCGGAGTGTTCCTCAGCGCGGCGCGGCGCGCCGGTGAACGTACAGAGCAGGATTGTGTTTCGTCGCCGCGAGCTACGCGTTTTAGCAGTAGACGTCCAGTCCAGTCTTCCGCGCGCAACCCGAGAACTACTCGCCCTTTCTAAAAACTGCAGGAGAAACCGACTCACTGGAGATATCGCTTGCACCTTGCATCAGGTGTGCACGTTCACCGTGGCGCCCCTGCACTGTGCACACTTGTTTAGACCTACCGATGAGGTACACCGCTTGTTCGTCTCCTGCGCATGCCCCAACATTGCCCTACCCCAAACGAACACAACTGTCAAAGTCACATGGTCAACAGTGACGAACGTGTTTTTTAATATCTTGATTTCTAAGTCACAACGACTATTATATTAAGAAAATACTTTTACCAAGTGAAAGTTAATCAAACTGCATTACGAATTGGCTACAGCAAGTATACAAACATTACAAAGCACTTATTTACTAAACAGTGTCCTAAACTCAAACCCAATCTACGCTATTTTTGCTAGAAAATTAAATCAAAGGGCCTGCACACCGCATTCATGCGCACTCAGTACAATAACATTATGTATAATAACTATTTCTTACTAGGCATTACCAACACACCTATTTTCTCACTGTTTTTATCCGTATTAATTATAAATGAAATATAATTTACAGTTAAAATTTAATTGAACCATAAATAAAGTACTTTTAATACAAGTATAAAACGCTTGCGATGCATGGCATATTTTGGAAATAATCAGACAGGTAACACATAAGGTGATTTTTCATGGGTTAGATTCAAAAAGTGTGAGGCAACGGCGAATATACCATACAAAGTCGAATCATATTATTATGACCACCTGCTATAAGTGCCATCTGCAGCGCGTAGCCCACGACGTATGCTCCGTGACATGGGCTGGTGAAGCAGGTACATACTGCGGCGACAGGCTGGCTGTACACATTGCGCTTCCTGTTGTCATGGGTAAGGGAAGAGATGTAACCGAGTTGCTAAAAGGGATGAACATCGGATTTCGGGCTAAGGGAGCCAGTATTTCGGAAACAGCTACGTTTGTGAACTGTTCACAGGCCTCTGTGGTACAAGTGTATCGTGAGTGGACGAATGACACCATTGGTAATAACCATAGTGGAAACTGCGGAGCTCCGCGCGCTATTATTGTCCGAGGTGAATGTCGACTACGACAGTACGTGAAGACCAACCGACAGGCTACACTGGAACAGCTCGCCTTCCAAGTGAACCAGGCGGCATCCAGACACGTGTCCACTACAACAGTTGAGCGAACCCTTCTGCGAATGGGACTCCGAAGTAGACGGAGTGTGACTGCACCCATGCTAACACCGTGGTGTATCGACGGAAACGACTTGTATTTTCTCGACAGTATGGCGACTGGACCGCTGCTGATTGGCGATGGGTAGCCTTCTCCGACGAGTCACGTTTTCAGCTGCATAGAAAGGACGGACGTCAGCGTGTCCGGTGAGAAACGTCGGAGAACCGACACCTTGCATCCATTGCTGGACGAACACAAGGCGGTGGGGGCAATATTATGGTCTGGGGTATTTCCTCGTGGAATTCTATAGGTCCCATCATCTGTGTGGAATGCACTCTTGATAGATATGGTTATGAATCCATCCTCGGCGATCACGCCCGCCCGTATATGATGATTGTCTTTCCTCGGGAAGATGGGGGGCTCTTCCAGCGCTATAATGTGCCTTGCCACACGGCTAGAAGTGTCCACGCGTGGCTGAAGGAACACGATCAAGACTACACAGTTCTTCCCTGGCACCCAAACAGCCCCCCCCCCCCCCCAATCATAATCCAATTGAACATGTGTAGGCCCTCTTCCTTCGTCGTGTTCGCTGTCTGTCACCTCCGCCACGCAACCTCCAACAGTTGTGGGACCCACTGCAGACAGCATGGCTCCAGATACCCGTGGAGACCCAAAAGTGTGCTGTCAATTCTTTATACTACTTAAAAAATCATCCTGGACATTAACTTAACGCCTAAAAATGATTGTGGAAATACATCTTTTTTAGCCATTTTCACTGTCGAAAAAACGTCTTCTGAGATCATCCAGAACCTGACCCACTTATAAACTGCCTGGTTTGCACTAGGACAGTGTTCGCAGTGGAGTAACAACTAGGGGAGGACATACATTGCTTCTCTCTAAATTTAATAAAAGACGTCAGAATTCTAGTAAACAGACGCCCAAACTGTACTTTTTTTTTAACGAGATGCGTTAATTTATTGTATACAATCTCTGTAATGAATTGTTATTACTGTATTTCTGATACTAATGTACGTCTTTGTTTCTGGGCTACTAGAGATTTTTATCGAACCTTTATGCAATTTGCGATTTAGGTTTCGATCACTACAGAAACGAAATTTATAACAGCAAAACCGTTTTACGAGCCACACTTCCTTGGAGTGGAATGCAGTGTAGAAGTCGGCTCATAACGTCGAGGTCTCGAAAGCCGATGAGGGTGAAACGAGGTGGAAAAAGGAGCAGCATACGAATACATGGGTGGAGGGAACGGGAGATCCCCGAGGAAACCTGCCTGGGCAGCGGAATCGACCGGCACGATTCCCACGTGCGAAGATCCAGGAGCGACCCCGGAGGGAATCGAACCCAGGTGGGAGGCGAGAATACAACCTCGCCTGCTGCGACACCGTGGCCCTCGTAACAGTGGGATGGACACCCGCGTTTTCCGTGAAATAGTAGTTTGCGCGAATACGCGTAGCTCGGTAAATAAATGTTCTGCAAATACGACATTAGTCGGGGGGGGGGGGGGGGAATCTATGCCCCTATGTTTTTACTTTTGTTATATTGGGTGTATTCTTGGAGAAAAAATTCGTGAAAATGGTTAAATATCGCATTTGTAAAGCCTTGCCTATGTAGTTTCCTTAAGCGGCAAGAGAAAAGTACAAAGATACGGACGTAGTTTAATCTGTGGTCTTTCATCGCGTGTAATAATACCCCACTGTTACACATCTAATTTGCACAGTACGTCACGACGGAAACACTGCACGACTTGCGAGTAGGAGCGATGAGGTGCTAGAAGTGCGTGTTGGTGTCGCCCGATACGGGCTCGCTTCTTGACCTTGAACGCGGGGGTCAATCCTATTCTTAAGTTGGAGAACAGTGTTTCGCCAGAGGCTGTTTGCAAGGAAACTACACTTACGGCTCCCGTCTGTACCTCGCGCTTGAAATGTGCTGATATACAAAAAGAACACGCATTTCAGACGAGAGCTCAAGACGTCACATACGTTACAAAAACCATTTCAGAGTACTCCAAAACGGCTAAAAACAGATTTTTCGTAGCGCCGTATGTCAAAATATAAGCGTCAGATACGTACAAAACTTCTCAAGGGCTCTGCAGCGAACCTTCCTACTGACTTTCCACTAATAAAATAGAGGGTCACCGCTGAAAGTGCCTTAGGTGCGCGCAGCACGACGAGAACACTGCACACCAGTTGAGAGCTTTGCGCTTAGCGGCCTAGGGCGGGGTCATCGGCCGCTAGCAGCTGCGTCGTCGGATTCCTGCCCGGAAGGTAGCGAGGACCGGGACTACGTCGTCGTCGCCAACCACGGCCAGCACCACGGTAACATGAAAGGGGGGGGGGGGGGGTTGCCCACGGCGCCTGTCGTGGACCCGGGAGCAGGTTTGCCTTCGACTGGCGCGTCCTACCGCCGTACTCCCTCCAGCGCTCAGCACAGCTCGTCCGCATTTGGTGGGTCGCCACCACGTATTCTGCGTGTCCGGGGTACAGCGGCGCGAGGAGCGACGCCCGCGCATGCGCATAAGCCGTCTCGTCGCCCACGCAACGCTGACTGGCTTTTAGCCGTGCGCCGGTCATTTCTATGGCAGAATCAGTGGCGTTTATTCCATAGACGCAACGTAAACCCTATACATATTGGAAATTTCTAATCCTTCATAGTTTTCGCCTTAACTTTTCGTAACTCCTGTACTGTACACGCATAGTGCTGCTATCTAGTATTTATGTCCACAAACGGGAGTGACTAGCAATAAATCGAACTCGCTGGCGAGTTACCCTGCCGTATTCCTTCGGCAGGGTAAACCGTCGTTCTGTTTGCGTCCTCCAGTTTTCGTTTTCCCTTGGAAAGTGGATGAAAGTGTTCGGGAAAACGGGAGTTTTGTTATAATTTCTAAGTTTAGTTATTATTACTTTCGTTTCGTTTCCAATTTTATATCTAATGTTAGGTATTATAAAACGGTAAATTCAAGTAGAGTGTAAGCAAAATTGGAAGTCGCGTTTGTGAGCAGAAATTGAAAATGGAACGACAGCCCGGCACTAGCAAATGTTATGTAAAGCACTCAAATATGAGGGGCTATTATATTGCTTACCCTGTAAAAAAACTCACTACACGCCACTGGGTAGAATGATAGAGATAACGGGTGCTGCAGGTCCCACCACTGCTTTATGAACATCCCATATAGTCTATTAGAAAATCACGCCACGTATGACCTGTTTAGTTCTTTCTTAAATATGTCGTGCTTCAAAAAGCGTCTCATGCTTATGTTAACATAAAAGTATATTATTTTTGATTAAATTGAACTGTTACTTACATTTTATCTGTAAATTATGTTTCATTTACGAATAAGAACAGGATAAAAAAGGTGTATTGGTAATGCCTATAAGAAATAGTTCTCATGCAGGATGTTATTAAACTGAGTGTGCACGTATGCAATGCGTTGTCCCTTTGGTGCACTTTTCTAGGCTTAATTAAGCTTTGGCAGCGTGTCGCGGAAGAATAGCCTGAAAATAGAACTCTATCAGGGCTTCAGAGAAGTTGGAATTAATTATGCATTGACTATATAAGAGTTTTTACGCCTAAAAGTAATACAGCATGTGTTCTCTAAAATAAAATAACATCACAGACGAAAACATGGTTGGTAGGTAGTTCTTAAACGTCCCGACGATAACGAGGACATTAGAGATAGCAAGTAGCTCACACAAGCGGGAACGGAAAAATGAATTGGGGGGGGGGGGGGGTGAAATTGGTCCCTGGCCTTTAGTACGGAACCGTCCCAGCATTCGCCCAGGATGACATCGGGAAACCATGGAAAACCGAAATACAAGATGGTCGGACCGTGAATCGAACTCGGGTCCTCCTAAATACGAGGCCAATGGTTCGCCACTGCCCGACCTCCGTCGGCCACAGGCAAAAATACAAAACGGTAACTTCTCTTACAACGTAATCTGTTTCTTACTAGTTATTCGTAGAGACTTGAAGAATTCGCGGATTCATTTTGAAACAAGCTAGAATTAAAAACACGCGTGTTTATATATAGCTCTTGCTGTTGGTCCACATGATGTTTGACACCTCCTGGAGAACGCTGGCCAAATCGTTGCATTTTCACTGTGACAGCAGGCAAACAATGTGCAGTTGGCATACTTGTACATAAGACCATAGTCTCTTGCCTGCAGGTCTCTAGTTACTCATAAGCCATCACGTCTTAAAATCATTATTATTATTATGTAAAATCAATTTCTAGAGCTCCAAGATTCTCCTCTCCGCACTTTTCCACATGTGGAACTAATAAATTATAGGCTGTTCACGGTAAAATAAGCACTTTTGAAAGCCCTGCTTAAGATATACTTGTATACACGTTGTGTACTTATCCGCCTTATGTAAAATTAACATTGCCATGGGCCTCATCACTTTATTCATGCATCGGTCAAATGAAACGGGGAAATTATTGAAAAAGTAAATACTTTACAAATCTGCTCATTTTTACACTTCGATGCATTAAAAAATAGAAAGCGAAATAAATAATTTTAAGTTCTCGCAAATGATTACCTAGCACTTTTTATTCGACGTTAAGATATGTAACTACTTCCTATCAATCATTACCAACTTTACTGGGTGAATGTCACTCAGTGCACCCATTAAAATATATGCATGCAGGGGCAGCGACTTTTTTAAGGTTCGTTTCTAAAGTGCTCACTTTATCGTAAACAGCCTTTACTATTCTCCATGCGTTAATGAAGAGAGAGACTGCAAATTACCAGCATAGGCACATTAACTACAAGTATCACGCAAATCAAACCCTAACGTTCACAAAAAAGAAATGATTCCGGCGGCGTGCAACTTGAACACGACACTTTCGTTGTCCCAATTTACTCTGCCTATCACAGTCACATGTACGCAGTTGCGAGCAGGTAATGAATTCGAGGAGTGCTCCATCAAGGCGTTATCAGCAAGATTTCGCGTTTTCAAGTGAAGGCAAGGCTAGACTTGACAGTTCTGCACGTACTCTTAGTCGATGTCACACTACCAATGGTTGTTAAAAGGCTGTTCACGATAAAGTGAGCACTTTTGAAATCAACATAAGAAAAAAGTCACTGCCCCTAACTGCATATATTTTAACGGGCGCACTGAGTGACATGCGCCCAGTAAAGTTGGTAACGATTGATAGGAAGTAGTTCCATATCTTAACGTAAAATAAAAAAAGTGCTAGGTAACCATTTCTGATAACTTAAATTATTTCTTTCGCTTTTTATATTTTTTTTTAAATGCATCGAAGTGTAAAAATAAGCAGATTTTTAAGATATTTACTTTTATAATAATTCCAGAGTTTCTCTTGATCCACGCATGAATAAAGTGATGAAGCCCATGACGATGTTAATCTTACATAAGGCGGAACAATACACAACGTACATATAAGTAGCTCTTAAGCAGGGCTTACAAAAGTGCTCATTTTACCGTGAACAGCCTATACCCCCGTGATCAGCTGGGCTATATATTACACCTCCCTTCCTCCTTCGACGCCAGTCTTCGGCAGCCGTGCAAAGCATGCTGATGGTTCATGTGCCAACCCCCCCCCCCCCCCCTCCCAGGTCACTACACCCTGTCACTCTCGCTGACGTTTACTGCCTGCCAAACAGCTCTCCTGGGCGTGTGAGCAAACTATGTAGCTCAATCACTTAAGTAACGAGAAAGAAAAACCTTCAGAGGCTTCCCAGCTACCCACGTACGAACTCTCCGAATTCAGTTTTTAAAAAAGTGACAGATCCTACAAGCAAGTAAGAAATTGCTTCAACATTTACACTATTGAATAAATTGATTTTTTTTTTATTATAGGATATTTACGGTAAAGTGAGCACTTTTTAAGGTCCCTCCCACCAGCCAATAGCCACAAATAAGTATGTTTCATTGCAGACTGAGGCATTACCTTTTGAGAATAGTGAAAGTATATACCATATTTATCAGTCACATGTCAATGTTGATATTAAAATTTTAGCGTAAAGACAAAAATTGGCTAGAAGTAAAAAATCTGGAAGAGCCTAAAAAGTACCCACTTTACGGTGAATAGCCTATAGCAGATATTTTATTATTTTGCGAATATTAAAAAATACGTCTTCTCACGGGAATCGCTGCCTAATGAAAGTATACTTCACTATGAATAGGCATAGGTCACCAACAAATATTGTGAATATTCCGAGTCACTGGTATTAACTGTATGTTTCTTTAGTTCCATTAGCTCTTATTTTTTGCTGCCATGCAAAACACATTCAATCCCGTTTTCGAATGAGTGAGTGAAAGAGTGAAGGGATTTGGGCATCTCTGGACATCGAGGTCTTGAGAGCCGATTAGGGTGAAGCGAGGTGAGTATGCAGGAGCGCCGGAATGAAAAGGGCGGGGGAAACGGGAGACCCTCGAGAAAGCCCGCCAACCACCGACATCGTCTGGCATGATTCCCCCATGCGAAAATCTGAGGGCAGCCCCGCCGGGAATCGAGACCGGTTCGCCTAGGTGGGAGGCGAGTAGTCTATCCACTATACCACCGCCCCCCTCTCCATTTTCGAGCAGGGTAAAGTTCGATCTTGGGTTTCACCAGAAGGCTTGCTGGATAAAATATTGCTTGGTTCAAATCTAATTGCTGCGACAGAAAAAAGTCCAAAAAAATAATTACAATACGTGTTTGGGACAGTAATCTCTTCTATAGGTTGTTCACGGTAAACTGAGCACTTTTGAAAGCCCTGTTTCTTCCGCGTTATAGAATATTAACACTACTATGAGCCTCATTACTTTATTCAAATATGCTAATTTTGTATAATTGGCATATTACAAATATGATAATTCCTGAACTTAGGTGCATTAAAAATAACAGAAGCAAGAGAAATAATTATGTTATCACAGATAGTTACATAACACTTTTAATTGAACGCTAGGCCATGGTACTACTTTCCGTCCATCGTTACCAACTTTACTACGCGTTTGTCATTCAGTGCGCGCGTTAAAATATATGGAGGTAGGAGCAGTGACTTTTTTCTGCGGTTGATTTCAAAAGTGCTCACTTCATTGTGAACAGCCTTTATGTTGGCATCTGTGTAAGTGATGCACATACACATTCATTTCAAAGAGTAAAAGATAATACTGTGTAATTGGAGTACTCATTAGGATTTCCTGCGTTTCCTGGGCGCAAATGCCTACCCCCCCCCCCCCCAACACCCTGTTATAAGAAGTCACTGAAGCACCACGTGCGTAACCAACCAACAGGAACAACACACTGTTGGTGCGGGGGTACAGCGGAAACCGCGCTAAATCGTCGAATCTTTTAGCTCTGCTTATCAGCTGTGTTTGGCGGAAGCAGGCGAGACATAGTAGTTGAGTGAATTCTAGCAGAATTTGTGGTCAACAGGCTGCAGTTACTAATCACAGCAGAAAAAAAAAAACACATATCAATTTCGCGAGGATTAATTTTACGTGGCTGCCTGGAAGTAATTCCCACAGCAAGATGTTTGGCAACACAGGCAGTTGTTTTTCATTTCAAAGCGTTGTATTTTTTATGTTTACTTTTCTTACTGCTGAGTTTAAATTCAAAGACTTTTTAAAACATAGTAGTTCTGGAGACGTCACAACTTTTATGAGCTACAAAGTTTTATACTTGTAATAAAATCACACACACACACACACACACACACACCATTACTTCTGTTTAATATCAATAATTCACTCTCGCTTCCTTCAACCTTTATAGCAAATGATGGGACTTTGTTATTGCACTATAAATTCGAATCAGTGATTTGAAACAATTTCACTAATTGAATAAGTGACGTCAACTGCAGTGTCGCACTAAATATTGATTTTATTGAATTTAGTCAAAATAATTACGTGAAATTAACATATTTACGATACTATAGGTAAAACTTTTTTTTTACTGATTAATATAGATAAATTCTAACTGATTCAAATTTAAAGTGTAGAGAATTACATTTTCGGAACTAATCGATCCCGGCTGTCTGTGGTGGGGATGGTTTCCCAGGGACTTTTTCATGTGACCTCACCCGTGATCATTATTACTCTCAGTGGATAACACTGCATACAATAATAAAGAACAATACAATTGTATGTAGCCTATAGCTGGTTCGCCGTTAAGGGAACTCCCTAGCCAAAATAAAATGTAAGTAGGCTACACTATAAGAAATAATTCTCAGATTTACTATATAAGTGTATAGGTGGAGTGAGAAAGCGCGAATGGAAAAGTTATACATCCATGCTAGAGATCCTACATGTGCTCGAGAAACAAGTCAAATGAGTAGGAAACTTCTCAACTTTGTACAGTAGCGATGCTAAACATTACATATTTGTAGCCAGATGCATGGTATTATTTCCATACGATATATAGCTTAAAAACTTCCCATTCAGTTTAGGAAGTTAACCAGAATTTTTTTTAGATTGTAGAATAACCTTTTTCGTGTATAGGCGTGTCTCAGCAAAGAAATGGCCACGGAATACGACAGTTTTCCAGGGGGAAAAAAAAACTATACTTCGACTTGGCTTTTTGACGAGTATAGGCAGAAATTGTGCTAAGTTTTCTTAATGTTTTTAATTAAACGCATACAAAATTCACCATAACCACTCAACATGAATGGTTTTATACACGTAATCGATTGATCTTGACGGGAGCTGTCGATTGAAACTCAAACGAGCGTCGTAGCTTCTCCTGGTCAGTTATACCACGCGACCTCAACCTTGAACAGTTTCCGGCCGCGGCAACACTCCACCAGAGAGTAGTTCGACATTTGTTTACACCGGCACGTTATGACAGTGTGCAAACGGAAAGGGCGTCGTCTTCAGTCGTACCTACTTGCTCGTACTTTTTACCCCAGAAAGGAAACCGTAATGCCATGCCGTCGCGCGGTAGCTAACGAACTAGCCTGGTAACCCAGTAACGTTATCGCGGCCGTTCAGTTTCGGTCGAGATTAACGCTTATGCCGCCCGTAAACAAGTAACGCACGTACAGCGACCGCCACCTCATGCCGGAATCACATAGCCTCGACCAACACAGCACGACACGACCAAAAACGCAACCACGACACATTTCAATGTGACCACTTGTATTTACAGCACGACCGACACCACGCTCTCGGCATTTAACCTAACTATTTAGAAGGCGCCGATAGGCTACGTTAGATTCAAAGGCGGTAAACAAGAGCGAATGTTGTAATACATAATGGTACCAAATTGGTATCGCTAATGCATACAAAGGTAAAACTATTATTTTTAAGAGTTAGATACAGTAATTTTCGATTTATTTTTCTTCTGAGCTGCGTATTTCCCATTGTAGGGAAAGCTTGCAATACAATTCAATTTTGCAATGTTGTACATTCTGTATGTCGTGCCGCACGACACGACGAAGAATAGAAATAATTTCTAATCCAAAATTGCTGGTCGGACGACAAAATCGGTCGGATTTACGACGATCTATCTTGTATTTCTTGGCTGTTGGCCGTTGTGTCGTGCGTGTCGGGGGTATGTGATTCCGGCATTAGTTGTAGGTGGAGTAACGGCATTCCAAGAATTCCAGTAACATCACAAACTATTGATACACCCATACATGAAAACATCAGTCCCCGGGTCAACACTCATTCTAACAGGACATATTATTATTACTACGCAGAATATATATGGCACTTTGCAAGCTCGCGACGAGCGGAGTGGCGCAGCGGTAATTCACTGGACCCGCGTTCGGGAGGACCCGCGTTCAATTCCCAATTCAGCCATCCTGCATTCGGTTTTCCATGGTTTCCCGAAATCACTCCAGGCGAATGCTGGAGTGAGTTCTTAACAAACGTCCTTCCTGTTCCTTCCTCAATCCTTCTTCTCTAAGCAACCTGTTCTGTCTATTATGACCTCGCCTCCCAACTACCTACCTAAATGCTGTTCATGGTAAAATGAGTACTTTTGAAAGCCCTATTTGATCTACTTGTATGCACGTTGTGTATTCCTTCGCCTTATGTAAAATTAACATTGGAAAATGCCTTATCACTTTATTCATGCATCGGTCCGGTGAAACTGTGGAATTATAAGAAAATAAAATATGTTACAAATCTGGCAATTTTTACATTTCGATGCATTAAAAAAAACAGAAAGCGAAATATATTATGAAAGTTACCATACATGGTTACCTAACACTTCTTATTCGACGTTAAGTTATGGAACTATTTTCCATTTATCATTACCAACTTCACTGGGCGAATGTCACTCAGTGTGCCCGTTAAAATATATGCAGACAGGGGCAGTAACTTTTTCTAAGGTTGATTTCAAAAGTATTCACTTTATCGTGAACAGCCTTCCGTCTCGCGCTTAGAGTGCAGCACATGGCCTATGGAGATCACTGTTGCCATAGATTGCTTCAGTTATAAGACGTAACTGGGAAGCTGAGAAACAAATGGGCGGCATGGAAAAGGGCTGATAGAGATAATTTTATCTGTTTACCTCCCTGTCAACTTGTAAAGGAATACAATCCTGCTACGCAAAGCTAAGCGGCTCCTTTGATACTGAAGCCTGTGAGAAACCCTATCATTGTGATTACATGGCGCGTAAGCAACGAAAATGGCATTTTTTAAAGGCTGGATAAAGATAACATATGAGGCAACAGTGCACGCAGGAACAAGGACAGAGTTAAAGACAGAAATCATGCATTGGAAAGAGAGAGTGATGAATGTACATTACACCGCACATTATAATCTAAGAGTGAGATGCTCTATAGCTCGCCTTAAGCCAACTAAGCTGGCGGACACACTAAATACGTTAAAAAAAAAAAAAAAAGTAGGATTTCAAGTCTCCCGGTTATGCAAGGGAGAATGAAGACGACGGGGCCTCCTGAGTAATGTGGGCTCCGAACCACTGGTACTATTGACGCTCATCCGCGACTTATAGCAGTAGACTGTGTGCGAATCATTGCAGTTCCGACCTTCTCGCCATGTGAACGTGAAAACGTACAGATTACGGTTCACACATCACCCATGTCGAGGAAACGTATCTGAACAGTGGAAAGGGCCGGCAGTGGTGTAGTGGTTAAACTGCTCGCCTCACACCACGGCGAACCGGGTTCGATTTCCAACGGAGTCACCCCTGGAACATTCGCATGTGGGAATCGTACCGTTCGGCGGGTTTCCTCGGATATCTTCCAATTTCCCCCGTCCTTGCATTCCGGCGCTGCTCCGTAATCACCTCGCGTCACCCTCATCGGCTCTCAAGACCTCGATGATAAGAGCCGCCCAAATCTCTTCACTAATTCTCATGGAGGGTGGAGAGGGCGGGGTACTGAACCCCGTGATAATTATGATAAATACTAGTAGTAAAATCTTAATGGACTATAATTCTTCATACTTTACGGTAATACAATTAAAGGCCCATAATAACGTAAATACTTAACTGATAATAATAACGTAAATACTTAACTGATAATAAAGTTAATGTTAAGAGGAGTGGAGTTACAACCACCCCCATACCCTTTCCCCCCGGCTAGCATCTTAGAGGCACGAGGTGCCACAAATGCAGCGAATAGGAAGGCGAAGATCTGCAAGGGAGGGCAGCCAAGAAAGAGAGAAGGGGGGGGGGGGATCCCGGGCGACCTGACGGTGAAAGATGAAACTCGTGCGGGAGAGGGCAACACCGAGCTGAAGACACGAGCTAAATTTCCACCGACGCGCGAAAACTTGACTTGGGGCCCAGGTGAGGGCACGTACCGTCACGTTTTGCATTGCGAGAACGGACCGGCACATTCTTCTTCAGGGGGGGGCGTCCGGCAGCAGCTTGATGAGGTCCTGACACCTTCACCAAGTACATGGTGATAGTATTGAAAAAAAAAAGGGGGGGGGGGCGAAAAGAAACTCTACGAGTCCAGTTTTCCTTGTCATATTTCTACGAATTTAAATGCCCTTACACAATTGAAAACTTTCGACTTTACCATTTGTCTTTTTCGAAATGTTGTTTCTTATGGCGCTTGACACAGTGGAACTGTCAAAGGTAAAGTCAGGCACTCTTGACTTTACGATTTCGAAAAGTTGAAGTTTAAAGTCAAAGTCAAGCAGCCATTTTCCCGAGAATCTAACAGAGGTTATGTGGGAAGTGCGTTATTTTGCTGTAGGCGATTTTAATCTCGGTATATTAGACAGAGCTCGTCTTAAATTAAATAAATTACAAACAGACACAATGCGAAGATGAAATATATTAATTAACATAATTTAATTAAGTAAACAAATTAGTTTTTTGTTTTAAAAAAATAGTATTAATTTTACGCATATTAAAAAAAAAAAAAAAAAAAAAAAGCATTCGTGGATAATATCAAAATTATTTACATAACAAGATACACATTTTTACGAAGTTCGCAGAACCGAAGTTCAATTTTCTGAACTCTGACTTTACACTTTACTATTGTATTGTGTATTGGTGGTTTCGTCAGAGGAAAGGAAACTATTGTGTAAGAAGCTTAAGAGTCGAGATTTTCAACATTCACATCCCGTGCAGAAACACAGGAAATTTGAATACTAAAACTTCCCATTTCCCGACGAAATAGTTGTGCCAACAATCACTGACAATTGCGTTCCTAGAAATTAAAAAACTCCGGAGTGTACAATAAATGTGTGACTGACACACAATTGGAACCGAGTTAAATCTGTCTGTCACTGGTCGGAGCTTGTCGTCTCCATGGTCGATTACTTGTATCGGCGCCACCGTACTGGCATTCCGCGTTTAATAAAATCACACTCGTCAGGTAAGTTTCGTGAATCGGCACCTTTCTGCACAACACTACTTGAAATTATTCACAATTCTGCGGCATCTGAGATGTGCTCATTCAAATACCAACAACTTCGGAAAACCAGGGGTGTAGGTTCCACAGCCTCCAAATTTCAACAGCAAAATAGTTAAGCGACGTCACAGCCAATGGCAGAGACCTTTTCACCCTTTGGTTAGCGTTCCTTGTCTTAGTCAGTCGCCCTCTTAGAAGCGCTATACTCGTTCGTGACTTTATGACACAAACAACTAAATATTGATACTTCCTTTATAAGTGGAGCTCCACTAACAAATACTACGTAGACTTGAACGAAATCACGATACATTGCATACGATACAAAATATCCCATATGCATAAAATATTATATTTAAAAGTGGCTTTATATGCTGAGCGGCTAATCGGGGAACGGCTTGCAAATTACACTTACCAACTATTTCTTCTATAAATGGCACACGCAACTACATTGCTTTATCGGGATTCGAACCCTCGACTGCGTGACCCAAAGGAAACACTTTAGCAGTCTCGGCGACAGAAACTTCAGCTGATTTTTATTCATTGGGATATAGTGATATTAGACGTACGCCGATCAAATCGTTACCCCTACATTTACGATATTCCAAAACGGACGATTTTGCACTTTCGGAGATTTTATATTTTGAAGTATATGTACTATATGGCTTTAGCAAAGTATTCAAGTCATATTAATATATACTGTAAGATTGGTAATATCTAAAAACAATGAAGTACATGAAAGTAATGCTCTCCTTAAATTTCCGGTGTGCAGTAGCCAAATTAACTACTTTCGGGAAAAATGGGGTCAGAACTAACCTATGCCTACCCTATGAACCGCCGGGCCTAACTACGACAAACTCGACTCCTGAAAAAGTTGCAGGTTCTGATGTGGGTACAGCGACCACACCAGAACCTGCAACTTTTTTTACTAGCTATGCATCCAGCTAATGGCTTGGGCGTTTTTTCAAAGGTTCATAAGTCGCTTCCAATCGGGAATGGACTATACATGCATACAAGACTCGATACAGACAAATCTTCCCGCCTTGCTTTCATGCGACTTCTTACAGCATTCCTTATCTTTACTCATGTTTGCGCCTTAAAATAGTAGGTTTGTGAAGGCACGTCTTTCATTTCAATTCTCCTAACAAAAAAAAAAAAAACTACTGTGCGTGCACACGAGTGAGCACGATGGGACACGGGTGGAAATCACACTACTACAATGGGGCCTTGAATCTGGCAAGTAGTTTATCGTTATGTGAACTCTCTCGGAATGCTCCTGGGCTCGGCAAAAAATTAGCGAGTGTGTGCGTGTGTGGCGCGGACAGAAAAGCCTCTTTCTATTGGGCTCCGAACTACTTGGTTACCGAATCGCTGCTCACAAAGTGATTTCATGCCCAGGGCGGGCTCGAAATATTGCCGTTCCTGCCTCTTCGCCAAAGGAGCTTGTGACGTCTGGCTGCAACATAGAAGACACCCCTCCCCCCTCCATTAACATGAACTATGGCATGTCTCACTCTTAGATTGCAGTGCGTAGCTAATCAAACAATTTTATATTTAAGCACTACTACACAATTCAACAATTTTTGTTACGTAATTTTGTACGTATGCACTTATTCTGTCTGCAAAGCATAACTTCTTGGCTGTTGATAATCGCAGGCCATCTGAAAACAGCGTGCGTCATGTACTGTTTACTGCAATCTAACCCCCTCTCTACTAGTCTTTCCAACTCTATGAACTAAGAGCATGTTTTCCAAACGCTCTGTCTTCTGTAGCATTCTATTTAATTTAATTTAATGCATGCAATAGTTTTTGAAATTTTTACTTCTCTGTCGCAAGGGTTTTTTACGTCTCTCCTGACGAATTTTACCTTCTTCAGAGTTGAGACTAGCTCTAAGTACACTTAGGGAGGTAGTCATGGCCCCAAAGTGCAGGCCATGGCTGCCCAATCCCTCTTTGCCGCGATGCATGTCTCCTTGCATGATTTTCCTTGCTAGTGGGCGTACGGGATTAGCCCTCAGACGCAATAAAATCCCGCCCTACCTTCGGGCCTTAACTTCACATATCACTTAGAATAATATAGTTTATGAAAAACCTGTAACCTAAGAGCGAGACGCACTATAGCAGCGATCAACGGATACTGTACGCTATTCCATACTGCCGTGTTAGGGCTACGGGTTGCATGGCTGTTTGTTAAGACGTTTGGACTACGAATAACTTATTGCAAAAATTTGGCGTACTTGCGCCTCTGATTGATAAAACGAAGATAAGTTTTTTTGGAGCAGCGCTGGAATGAAAGGGCGGGGGGAAACGGGAGATCCCCGAGAAAACCTGCGACCAGCGGCATCGTCCGGCAAGATTCCCACGTGCGAGAATTCTAGGGGCGACCCCGCGGGGAATAGAACCCAATTCGCCTTGGTGGGAGGCGAGTAGCCTAACCACTACACCAGTGGGTCGAATTGGGGGGGGGGGGGGAGAGGAGAAGAACGCAGACGTACACTTGAAGCGAAGTGCTGAGGCGAGTAAGCTTGCTGTTGGAAGTGTGCTGCGTATCGCGTGGTCGGCCGAAGTGCGCGCGTGGCGCCGGCGTTCTCGTGGTAGAATGCACTCCCTCAGCTTCTCTTCCGGCTAACTGTATTACGTCGCTCCTAGACGGTCAGTCAACCCACCTCCCGCCTCCCCCACGACTGTTTTATTACTTTATTAAAATTGATTCGCCCGTGGAAATTTCCGCATGTGACCCGTTCTCAATAACTCAAGTACGAAAACAATTATACTTAAAAAATACAGCAAAAGTATAAAATACAGGCGTATAAAACACAGGCGTATAAAACACAGGCTTACACAAATACTATCGTTAGACACGCAGAAATTTCTCGGATTCATACTGAAAGAAGCTAGACTCCACAATACTTTGTGTATGTGAACGTCAGCTAGTTGTTAATTACTTGCTGCTCCAGTTTAGGACCATGCCAGGTATCATGGGGTTCGTTCATGGTTTCACTTACTGGTCTAAAGTCGTCCCGGGCGCGTGTAAGAAGCGGAGGTCTTATATAGAAGTAGAAACTCGAATGCACATGCGAATGAAGTCTAACTTGTCAAACGAATTCTAGAGATTTTCGGATCTCTAGCCATCGTTGTTACAGGCTGTTCACGGTAAAATAAGCACTTTTGAGACCCTAGTTACTTTTTATTTTAAGTCATATTTTATGCTTTAACAGCCTTTTTAAATAAATATTGCCAGGTAAGTAATAAACACAAAGTGTATATTCCATTGCACTTGGAAGTTAACATCTAAGTTTAAAATAAAATAGTGTATATTCACTGACTATTACTCCAAATGAAAGGGCTTTCTAAAGTGCTCACTTTACCGTGAATAGCATATACAACAAATATCATGAAGGCGGGAAGGTCGACAGCGAGGTCATTAAAGACGGAACAAGTTGCTCAGAGAAGCACAGACGAGGAAGGAATCGGCTATTGTCTCTATGAAGGAACCATTCCAGCATTCGCATGGGGTGATTTCGAAAAACTACGGAGAAAGGTTAAAACGGTTGGACCTGGAATCGAAACCGTGTCTTCCAGAATGTTAGCCTAGTGGTTTACCAGTTTTCTTTTTGTATTTGGTCGTTGTTGTAGTTGTGTTGAAGTGACGTTGACGAGCTCAAGTTATACCGACTTGCTGACAAATTCCCAGTGCAACAAGCGAGCAGAGGATCTGCCGCGGAGGGGCAGGGGCGCGAACCCACGACTCCTCGACTACAGGTAGGCCACCCTACCCCTGAGCTATGGGGGCAGGGCCCAGCACGACACCTCGGTGTAATAGACACATTGATGTACATGTTATACTGCGCATTCGATGTCGTCTTAAAAGTTAACTGAGAAGAACTACAAACTATAAGAGAAACAGCATGAAGCAACAGTTTATGCGCTGCGGGTGTTACAGGCAGTATGGTATTTCGGTAGCTTGTTATTGCCTTCTGCAGGGAAACGGTTCCCAGAAATAGGACATTTTCCACGCCTGTTTCCGAGACTCAAACCCGGGACTTGAAGCAAGCCAATAGCGCCAAATTAGTAGACCGTTCCACTAATGAAATGCGTGGGATTGGAGGGAATGCAGACATTTTATTTCTAACACGAGACTTGGAGTTGGTGGAAATCTTCTGGTCGGGGGGTGTAACTGCGAAATAAAGAAGTAATGCTAGAGACGTCTGCGTACTCCGATACATCGGCGCTTTGCAAAAGTAAAATTGATGAGCTCGACAAGTCACAATGCTTGCACACGGGAATTTTACAACTGAAAAATTATGGCAAGAATTATGCGGTAACTGGCCAACGATAATGAGGAACTACAGTTGCTGTATTTACAAACTCATGTTACAATTTGTTACTACAGACAATAAAACTCGAAATAGGCGTGATCACTTCAGATTGCGTTCGTATTCAACAACCTAACTTCACATAGTAAAAATCTGCATTTAGTCGTATCATTAGACAAAAAGTTATCTTATAGAGTGTAACATAAATTTACAAATATGATTTCAAAAGTGGTGACACACGTGCCTTTTTAATATTTCCGCGATTTGTTTTAATGCTTAAGGAAATCTCAACAACGCACACGATCTGGTTAAGTGCTACAGTGAACCATCACACTGCGGAACACAATATAGTTTCTTCTGTACGCGTCATAATCCTTAAGTTAACGCACAAGTTTTCAATGGCGAAGCAAGTCAAAGCAATAAAGACGGGATGAGAGAGAGGGCCAGACGGGGTGCTCTCGTGTTCGTTAGTTGTGCCGCTGTTCCGTCTCTCATCACGTGACCGACGACGACCGGCCAAGACACACACGCCGGCCGTCATTATCCTGAACCACCGCTACCGGAGCGCGGGCCACTCATACCCGGTTTCACCAACATCTTCCCCGATCCGAGATCGAATGATCCTAGTTCCGAACCAAGATCCAGTTTGATCTTGGTTCCAACGTAAAAGTGTTGCACCAACGAAATTTCATGATTCTGCATCTCCGATTCGTCGATCTTGGTTCCAACGTGAGAGATCGAGATTAAGTATGAGAGAGAATTTGATATTGGTTCGTAATATATGACGTCATGGAAGTAGGCGTATTTTTCACTATAGATAGAACTCGATGTGCGATGTTTTATCTGTTTTAAGTGAATTATTGTTGTAGGAATTTTACTGAATAATATTCAAGTTCGTATAATGTTGTTTTAATTTCCCATGAAAACAATCGAACGTAGTTCTATCTATTGGCGTATTTTCAAACTACATTTGTCGACGATGGCTGCTGATCTTGGATCGAGATTTCGAATAGCCAATTTAGGCGGGTCGAAATGAACTTCATTTCGATCTCCAGTCCAGCTCAGAACTCGAATGGTGCAAAAGTTTTCTGTGCCGATCTTAGATCCGATCTCGGATCGAGTTTCGAACCACGATGGTGCAACCGGGCATCAACGAGCACGTTCTTGGCTCTAATCAGCGCGCCGGCCACATGACACCGACGCAGTGCCCACCGTAACTCAATCAGTGCGTTACGGCAGGGTGTCCAGTGAAACTCCATTTTGGAATTCCCTGTTTTCCAGGCAGAATCTTACCATTTATTTGGGGCCGCGGTGGTTGAGCGGTTAAGACTGCTCGCCTCCCAACACGGCGAACCGGCTTCGATCCCCGGCCGGGTCACTCCCAGACTTTCGCAAGTGGGAATCGTGCAGGTCGATGCCGCTGGTAGGCGCGTTTTCTCCGGGATCTCCCGTTTCCCCCGCCCCCACATTCAGACACTACTCCTTTCTCACGCCATTTCACCCTCATCGGCTCTCAAGACCTTGTTGTTACGAACCGCTCAAGTAACTCAACTCAACTTACCATTTTCAGGACTGAATACTTCCGATACCATACTTTTCCACCGTTGACAAAACAAATACGCTATCAGTGAAATAAGTTTAATAAAATTAAACTGCAACAGACTAAGCTAACAGGAAAACAGGGACAACATTTTATTCGGCCCACCAATATTTCTCGCGAGACGCGCATATAGCTTCACATGAGTGCCCATTGCAAATACATAAATAATTTAGATTGAAATTTTGAAATTCATATGCACACAATTACATTATACTTGGGAATAGGACAATTTCGCGAGTTCAGTCACCTGTATGCTAGACCCCTTAATTCTTTGTATAGTCGAACATCAGATGTTTGTTCATTGGCTGTTGCCCCAGTGTTACCCCATATTTGACAGTACGGGATTCGCTTTTTGTTCTCTTGCAAGTCGGCTATTGACGCGGAGTCGTCCAGGGCGCGTCTAATAAATTCTGATCCAATTGCAAAGGTGAATTTAGGGTACACGTGTTTGAAGTCTATCTTGTCCTGACATGAAGTCGCGAATTTTTCCTATCCCTAATTATATTGTATTCAAACAACTAACGATTTTTGCACAGTAGCAACTACTTACATTTCCCCCCGACTTTTCGCTGTGGATTGACACCGTGATTCCTGAACGCCGGTAGGACCCTATACCGCAGACACGTGAGTTTCTGGTGGATGTGTAGCGCCGCTCATGCCAGAGCAATGTTGCCCCTGGCCTCATGATAGTGGAAACTACAGAACCGACGCCTCACGAGGGAGCACGATACAGCTGTGGCTTGTCATCGCCATCCGCAGATAAGCCAGACGATGCACCTACCAGTTGAAAAATTGGGAGCCGAACCTTGAGACAACACCACTACGCGTATATCACCGATATCGTGGCCACCGGGTTTCTGGAGGGGCTGGCTTGAAAAACACCTCCCTCTGTCATCCATCCCTGATAATGTCCCCGAAGCTCTCCAGGGTGAATTATCGGGGGAAAGAAACATTGCTTCGTATCATTCTGACGGACTGCGGCCATCACGTGTGTCTGTTGCTCGCCTAGACAGTGAGATAAGAATTTTCTTCCGTTTCAAAGAAATGCTGGCAGCTATTCTAGCTTGCTACGCTGATGACGTACGACTTGTTCGGGGAATTACACACGAAATAATTATGGCCAGAGGAGGAAAATGACACCAAGAATATGCAATAAGAATGATGCTGAACCTCCTGCCCATCACCATTCCAGAACTATAATAGTGTGTACATGAACATACAGTAAAGTATCCTTGCACTACAGTTGCCTAGCAACTGTAGCGTGATTAGGCTGTAACACATAACTCCGTCAACTAAGCTATGTCAGTTGAGGTACCCAGAGCAGAACAAAATTACATTTTATCAGTGTTCGGCTGCTGGCCATAACTGAACTCTATTAAATATATTTAAAACAAAATAAAATAAATTGAATTCCTATTTAATTTTACTCAATTCGTTTATCAGGTAGCATCCGAAAGGGGGATCATTGGATAACTTTTTAATACCCCCTCCCCACATTGATCCCAATTTATAGTCTTGAACTCTGTTATATGAAAACCAAAAAAATAATAAAATATATATTTTTTAGGAGAGGGGGCTTTAATGTAGAAGGAAGTATGTAATTTAACATTTAATAATTACTTAACCTATTTACTATATTATAACTATAATTATAATTTAATATAATATTTAAGTAACTTTAACTTATGATGGGAGAACAATTTCTACAGGAAAATCGAAAGGTTTACAATTGTATGGGATTTTTACTACTTATGTGAGCCTGGAAATTTTAAGGGTCATACACTCTGATATTATGAGTGCAGGAAATATTATGAGGCAGTAACCAAGCACACCCCCCCCCCCTTTTTTTTAAAAGATGCAACCAGCTCTTCTCCAGGCTTATGGATTGTCCACCCACTGATTATGACAACTACCCACGACAGTGGCCTTACGGTCCGGTGCCACTCGTGTACGAGTTTGAGGAAGGAATTGTGTACAGAAACAGGCAGACATGTCATCCTTGGAACTCTATGGGGCCATCAGGGGGTTTCTTGTTACCAGGCGGGCAAACCCTTCTCCAGAGGGCGACACCACAAACATGAGGCCTCACGCCAGGGGCACCATACACCTGCCAGTCACCACTACCTCGCCTTGCCCTAGACATTAGAGGACAAAAGAGTGTCTGCCCTTGGAGCGTCATCTCGGGTTCTCGGAATGCCCCGGGCCCCCGCACTCAGCAGCTCCATCTTCTTTTCCACGCTATTCAAGACGCCAGTCCTCGTATTCCCTCACTCTCTACTGCCACACCATCACTTTGCTCGCCCGCATACACGCCTATAGGCTGTTCACGGTCACTTGCGACCACTTTACATCTATAGCCTATTCACGATCAAGTGAGCAATTTAGAAATGAACCTTGGAAATAAGTCACTGCCCCTGCGTGCATATCCTTCAATGGCCGCAGTGAGTGACATTCGCCAAGTAAAGTTGGCCATGATGGATGGAAAGTAGTTCCATATCTGAACGACGAATAAAAAGTGTTAGGTAACCATTTGTGATAAATTAAAATTAATTCTTTCGCTTTCTGTCTTTTTAATGCATCGAAGTGTAAAAATGAGCAGATTTGTAAAGTATTACTTTCTTAATAATTTCACAGTTTCATCTGACCGACGGATGAATAAACTGATGACGTCCATAACAATGTTAATTTACATAAGGTGGAGGAATACACAACGCTATACAAGTAGATCTTAATCAGGGCTTTCATAAGGGCTCATTTTATCGTGAACAGTCTATACTTGTATGCGCTCCGTGTATTCTCCACACCATATGTACAATTAACGTTACTACGGGCCTCGTCACTTTATTCGTGCCTCGGTCAAGGGAAACTTAAATTTTTAGGAAAGCAAATATTTTACCAATGTTTTAATTATATTTATTTTATTTACTGCCGTCTTTATTATGGCGAAGCTAAGGCGGTAAGCATTTTCTTACACTTAATCATTTTATGGAAGATTAAACGTGAGAAATTAATATACTTAACTTCGTAATTAATCCTAAGTTAAAACAGAAAATGATATGAAAGTGATTGATAAACTGGAAAATGCAAAATAATATTAATAACAACAAATTACTATTGTCTAGTAATAAAGTAGGAATAAAGATGCAAAAAAATTGTGAGTAAAAACCAATAACTAAAATTTCAAACAACACACGATGTATAATGTGTCCACAAGCAAAAATTACACTTAAATATATTTTTAAAAAAATTGAAAGTAAAATAAAAATATCAGTATTTACAAATGTTTACTTAATTTGTGTAATTTAATTTTAACACGCAAGGAATTCCTTTATTTCCGTCGTTGACAACTTTACTGGGCGCGTGACAGCCTGTTAAAATGTACGAAGGTAGGGGCAGTGACATTTTTCAAAAGTTAATTTCAAAAGAGCCCACTTCACCGCGAACAGCCTTCAGGTAGGAACAACCTAACTCTGCCCGCTTCCACCTCACTAGCTTCGAATCCCTGCCTTCCACGGTCGAACACTTCTGGCGAAACCTTTCCCGTTTCTTACTTCGAACCATTGTGTTATGTACCCCTCCGCCGCCGACTACAAACTTAGTCTCTGTCCAAACTCATCAGCTGATGGGCTTTAGCCTGGTTTCGTGCCCTAGAAACGATAGTGACGTGACTTTGCCGCCGCCCAGCAAAGCCACTTCAACTACGAAGATAGGACACAAGCCCTTCTCGAACCCTTTGGTTGGTTTTCCGATGCTCTGCGGTTCGAGCTATTTCGTTTGCGGGTTTTTACAACTTTTCACAGCCGCTGCCGTCACAAATACAAACTGTCGCTCGCACAGAGTAAAATTCGACCGAACAAAAAAGAATCGAACTCACAAATGCACAAACGAGCACTGTGTCAGGAAGTGAAAAACGGAACAATACACCCGACGGAATCAAGTCCAAGAGAACGAGGGAACGTGGTAGGCCTAATGAATATGGACACAGCCTTGCAACGTATGGGCTTGACGACTCATCCATGCATAACTCGAAGGACGCTATAAAATTGTTAGATGCATCAGGATATTACTGGTACGGCGGTTCACCTCTTGTGGCGGAAACAAAAAGGCAGCCATTTAAATATATATTTGTTTAAACACAACGCAGTTGATTAGACGTTACAGCATAAAACTACTTCGTTCCGATCCATTACCAAAAATTGCTGAGTGCATTCCAATCGCATTGGAAGATTTCAAAAGTGTTCAATTAATTGTGAACGAATTTACGTTGCATGTTACAGTATGTTTGGTAAGCCAGTGAAATACACTTACAATCAGTGATTTGACGCTGTCGAATTCACTGCAAATCAGAAGAAAAAAAAACGAATAGGACTTGTAAAGGTATAGAAGGTATAGGCCCTCCATCGACTTCATTAACGCGAGTCTTAGCAACGTTTAAATTGCTGACTACGGAGGGGCAAAACCGTGTATCACTGTTAAATATTCAGCAATAGAGTTTTGGGGCAACTCGAAAACGTACCCCAGCCAGCATTTTTAATGCCAAAAATTAACTTCTTCGCTGGCAAATCTTGTAACTCCAATGTGTTTTTTAGTAATTAATTTACTTAAAATAATACGAAGGCCATCATGAGTATGATTCTTCAATAACTTCTACTGTTGCCTGCAAATGTCTTTCATGAATCAAACCGCTAACTCCTACGTCAAAAGCTGCCATCATCCAGACTGCACCGACTTTGTTAAGTCATCATATATGACAAGGGCACGAGAAATATTGGTAATATGCTACACGGGAACGGATGATAGGACGAACACGGTACAAATTCCGCACTTCCCCTTAATAAACTATGGACGGCAAACAATTTCAGATACTTCTCAAATATGTAAATTACTCAATCCCAAGATATTATAACAGGATACAATTAGTTTTTCAGTACACAGTCATAGAAAAATGGTAAAAGATAATCAAAATGTCTCAATTATGAATGGAAAGGTTAGTACGGGTGTTACTAAACAAAGCGTAATAGTTACCGTAATGCGCAAAAATACTATTGCTGTGTTCCGCTACATTTTCAAATCATGGGCGATGTTCGAATAATGTGCAGGTCTGCTACACTTCGACGATCTCGTCACAGTTTATTCGACATACCCACAAGAAAATACTCGAGGAAATATGCTTGTTAAGAACAGCACCAAACCAACCTGGGGTCAATGATACCAAATATATTCTAGACTAAATAAATCTCGTTATGACAACGAAAAGGAGTTGAATAGACTGAATTCATTTGCTGATACAAGCTGTGACGAAGCACGTTCACTGTTAAAAATAATTGGTTATTAAAATTTTATTCAAAAAGTTAAATAATATGCTTTTTTTTTTTTCAGCGAATAAGTCACAGGTTAGTTAAACGAGCTGACTATGGTAGCAACCACTGAACAAATGACAGACGAAGAGTATGTATTCACCGACTACAGGCTACTGAACGTAGAGTTAACCGCTATCTCTACGTAGGTTTGAACAATAACGGAGAGTACAGGACGATTATATTGTCCGCACGATTCCTTAATGACGATCATATATATGGGAATCTACAGGTTAACGAATATGCTCGAAAGAGCCAAGGAGTTTGCACCTGCACACCAGACTTGCTCCAGGAGGTCGTGGTTTCAGTCCCGACCGACAACACTCTCGCGCGATTATCCCTACCACAGAGATATGCCAGTGCAGTTCCTCAATACCACGCCTCCAAAACTAGCCGTTGTGCATTAAATTATTACAGAATAAATTATAACAATAATGTATATATCTGTTAACAGCGCAGTTTACGCGTTATCGCCCTTTCCTACATTGTAATCTAATCACATAGTACGTAATGATTTAGTTAGTAATAAACATTATATCGAAACAAGTTAATGCACAAGAAGAATTGACGTATTTACCGGATATACAGCAAACTTGTCAGAATAACTAAATAGCAATTTATCAAAAATAAAAAAGCACCGTGAAGAATCTGCAATTAACATAAATAATGATATAGTTAATATATGAAATTAACAGACTTTAAAAATAATAGAATAATAATTGTTCGTATATGTAGAGGACATGAATGGTAAAGTTACCCTTCATCCATGACAGCTTGCCTAAATTGTAAACAATAAAACAATTAATCGCATAATAAAGTCACCAAATATCGGCTAACAGCGACACTCATAATTCCCACATTTGTAGTATGGTAAGTGCATTGTATTATAAAGGGCTTGTTAAAGTCCCCCCGGTGTTATGCCTAAAGGCTTAACAGACGACAGCTTACAAACTAACTTACGACCTAACATAAACTAACACCCATGCTTTACCTGGGATCCGAACCCAGAACCTCCGCACCGCAGACCGGCGGCGCATCCACCGACTGCGCCACGGGAGGTCGGAAGTATAAGTGGTAGGCCTAAATGTTCCATCCTGTGTACAAGTCAGAAATAATTTCCTACTTTTCTGAAGCCCTGCTAAAGTTCTACTTTCAAGTCATTTCTCCGCCTCAAGCAAACCAAGCTAAACTAACGCCGTTTCCCCAATTCCCTTCAAGTATATACATGTCCATACTTCACACCGCTTGTAATGTCACTAGGTACATACTAGCGCCTTCCCAATTCCTAGTATAGTACGCACAGCGTCTGTACTTGCCAAGTACATGAAGTTGCTAACTTGCTGGGTGAATTTGCGTACTTGCGGCGGTCGCTATGTTTGTTTTCAAACGTCACGTACATAACCTATGATGGGAACTTCTTTGTGGTTCTATTTACTTTCCCTCTTATTGCTCTACGACGCGACCAATATGCAAAATTATTTCTACGTTTTTACACACGACAAATGCATTACTGTAATTTTTTACAACATCACCAAACAACACCACAGACATAAACGTAACCTACATAGAACACAAAATGTTTATTTACAGCAAAAACCACAGAATTGTTAGCTGAGGCTGACAAAACATGTGTTTACTTTCTAGTAGTTCGTGTTATTTACGCTAGGCTGAGCAACGAGTCAAGTACAGTCAGAAAAAACACGTCCCAATGGTCAGAGTAAGTACACACAACGGCAAGTACGAGTATGTGTATATAGTTAACAAGTATGTACTAACAATTGAGGAACAGGGAAATTACATAAAACGGACAACACACTGCATTCGTGCGCACTCAATGTAATAATATTTTGTATGACAACTATTTCTTACTATCCACTGTCAACACGCCTATCGTCATTTCGTTTTCATTCGTATTAATTATATTTGAAATATTACAATTTATTCATTAAATATAAGTAAATCAGATATTTTTATGTTAACAGAAGTATAAACAGCTTGTAATACGTCATAGGAAACCACCAAACTTGTATATATGGTGAATATTTCGGCCTATTACCTGCCAGTTCATCAGTGTTTTATGGACTAGTTTAAACGTAATAATCATCACTTGAATTTAAACGTTTTTCAGCGCGTCACTATTTAATATTATTTAGTTCCATCAATGTCTAGTAACGACTATTAATTTTCTGCAGTGATTGTTAATTTCTAAGCACTATTATTTTTTTCTTATAAACCGTAATAAGCAAGTGTAAATTATAAAAATGGTTCAGTATAAGAGAAGGCAGGTTTACTTTAACTGTGCCTAATAAAGACGATTTATTATTATTATTATTACGTGGGGTGTTTTCAAAAGTTATGTTTTAAAACGTGTGAAGCAACCGCGAATAGACTATATAACGTGAACTAAGTTCTGATCGTTGGAACGGCATGAATAGCATGCAGCCTGTGGCAACTACCGCAGTTGCCTTCTGTGTTACGTCTGCAGCGTCAACAGGCAAACTCGAGAAGAAATTATACTCTTAGACGTGGTCGACGCAGCCACAAATGGCGAAAAACACGTCAGTAAAAAACAGAAGTTAGCGGCTGTGACACGCCGACGTTTGTGATGCTGTTCGCTGGGTCGTCTCGCGCGGGGCGACATCTGGTGTCCTTGCCAGGAGACGATATTAGATGGACACAGACTGCCTGTGATCGTTTTTTGTTTCTTTATGCTTGTGTGTGTAATAAAAGTTGAAATATATGTTGTCACTTTTATGTGTTGGCCTGTTGAATTTTATTCATTAATACTGAAGCAGTTATGAAGAATAAGTTTGTCTGTTTTATTCTAATATCAAGAGTTATGGTTCAGAGCTGCTATGTATATTCAACACATGATGTCGCAGGAAACTTGTAAGTGATCTAAATTTGTTTTGGTTTCCAGTTTCGGTAAAGAGGATTTCGCAATTCGAGTTTCTAACAAAATTCTGTAAATACTAAATCACTTCTAGTATTGGTTCCAAAATCTATCATTCCTATTCTGGCATTATTATTCACGAACCTAAAGCAAGTCGTACATCAAAATACCAATTCATAACGTAGACTGATCAATTAAATCATTATTCAATACTCGTTACTTTGCGGTACAGCGACACGTGGCTGCCCGACATATCAACAAAAAACTACGAAACCGCCTGAATATTTCCCACCCATACAACATATTCCCACAAATAAGTTCAGCAACCTAAAATTGCAATCCTAAACATGAATAAAATAAATCTCACTCAATATAAATCTGAGCGAACAACCAGTTTTTGACAGACAAGTATGGTCAACGCACCTATGAAATCAGTAAAAAAAAACTACAAACTACAGACAGATAGTGACAGAAAAATTCTACGACATGGGAAGGCTTCGAAAATTCTTTCGTTTGGGTTGCTTTTTTTTTGGGGGGGGGGGGGGACCTTAGTTAAGATACTTCTTGGGGGTGCCTAATCAGCAAGTCCACAAAATAAAAAAAAAGCTATCGTACGCAATGTAGTCAAATTAGAATACAATCTTATGGTATCAACCAATGAACATAGTAAAGTAGCTCCATGTGTAGAGAACTTTAAAACCTAGCAAGAAAAGCAATTGAAGAAGCGAATTTTACCACTGGAAAATAAGGGGTTTTGTTTTTACACTTTCTGAAATGCAAAGTGAATAAACCAAGAGACAAACATTGAGTAAAACAATTTTTACAATCTAAAAAGCAACAACCAACTGTATCATTCAAGTAAATTAATGAAAAGGAAACCAATTGAAATGTAGGGCCTACTTATTTAAAAAAGTTTTGTCTGTTTTATAAGTTTCTATTATCCTGTAACTAGCTTTCACCCGTGGCTTCGCACGCGTGTTTATAAGGACAAATAATGCATTTTGATAATAGCGGTGCATCTGAATTTCCCATACGCATGACCGGAACGCCTAATTTTAATTTGAGCTTATGTGAGGGCACACCTGTCAAGCCCGAAATTAATTTTGTTAACGATGTAATGTAGCCCATGTCATTTCCCAGCCCACCAACTAACTCTGAGGAAAAAACACGACGTTTTGTTGCTCTGTTGTGACGTTGTAATGTAATTCCGTCTGTGTACTTTTTTCAAATTACAATAAAAATTTTCCTTAAAGAATGAGACATTTTTTCCCGGTATAAAAAGTAGCCCATGTCCCCCCCCCCCCCCCTTCTCTGTGCAAAAAATCACTTCGATCCGTTGCTCCGTTTTGACGCGAAAGAAGGACAAACAAACAAACACGCTTTCCCATTGATACCTAATAGTAGGAGGATTGTTGTGACTGCTAGTAATGGTAGTTGTAGTATTCTTACTGTTATTTTTGGTGATCATTTTTAGCTGCATGTTACACAACTATGGTCAATTCACGGTTTCTCAACACTTACCTTTGGAACATCACCTCATATACGACGTGTTTAGTTCTTTTCTAAATATGCAATGTAACATAACCGTTTTATTCCTCTGTTAACATTATCTTATTTTTCGTCAAAAAATTAGTTTTACCGGCACTTTATTTATAAATTATAATATTTCATTTATAATAAATATGAATAAAAACAGTGAGAAGACATGTGTGTGTTAGTAGCGTCTAGTAACAAATAGTTCTCATGCAAAATATTATTCTAACGAGTGCGCACGAATTCGGTGCGTAGTCCTTAGGTGAAATATTACTTATCAACTTAGTTTGCACGAGGCGGAGGAATATCCTGGAAGTAGAACTTAAGCAGGGCTTCAGAAAAGTGTGAAGTAACCGTGAATGGAACATAGGTAAAGGTTAAGTGTATGAGCAGGCTGCCGCATGCTTTAACTTCTCCCTTGCGAAGGGATCATTCCACTCACGTTAAGAACAAAACGAGATTCCTTATGGGAGAGTTTAAAAGCTGGCGGCTAGTGGAGGAATTCTATACAATTGTGTGTACATATTTGTGTAAAGGCTGTTCACGATAAAGTGAGCACTTTTGAAATCAACCTCACAAAAAAATCATTGCTCTTCCTTGCATACCTATATTTTAACAGGCACACTGAGTGACATGCGTCCAGTGAAGCTGGTCATGATGGATGGAAAGTAGTTCCGTATCTTAACATCGAATAAAAAGTTTTGGGTGAACATCTGTGATAGCTTCAATTATTAATTTCGCTTTCTGTTTTTTTTTTTTAATGCATCAAAGTCTAAAAATGACATTTGTAAATTATTTACTTTTCTTATAATTTCAGAACTGCACTTGACCTACGCATGTATAAAGTGATGAGTAGAGCTAGCGATTTTTAACGAAAAAAGCATGAGTACACGGCAGACTTCAACACTATAAGCATCCAACAGCAGTTTGTCTATTGCAATTGATTGCTGACTGCTTGAGAAGGCGTTTTCATATATGAGCGGGCCACTTAGAATTCTGCAATATCGGCAAGACTCCTACGTGATTCGTGTGCAGACAGTTAACACGTGTCGATAAGTAATTTATCCAATCAAAATAGATGAACGACCCTACAGTGTTTTGAAATATAACTTGTCCTGAAATCTTTTCGCGAAATTTCACTACCCCTAGTGATGAAGCCCTTGGCAATGTTAATTTTATATAAGGCGGAAGACTACACAACGTTCGTACAAGTAGATCTTAAACAAGGGCATTTGAAAGTGCTGTATACTTGCCTGTGCCTAAATATTTAGTATTAACTTTATTTTGTAACTATTATTCACGCTCTCCAATGCGGTAAACAAGAGTAAACAGTACAAAGGCAATGGTGTTTGGCATAGAGCGTTTGAAAACAGGGTTATCGTAGTGGAAAAAAAAAGTATGAAGATTTTAAGTCCGAAATACTAACGGCTGCCATGAAAAGGAATATCTGGATTCGGTTTTCACATTTAATTAATATAATTGTATAATACGTCTTGCTAAATCCACTTTTACGACCAAACATTAAACAAGTGGACATATTTCCATTTTTTGCGAAGAAACAAGTTTATTATTTACTTATAGTTTCTAACACAATACAAATCGAAAGAGTGTAAATAATTGTATTTGTTTTATGTGAAATCTTCAATTAATTCATTTGATTACATGCAAAATCAAGAAAATTCAGTACACCTCCGACATCCAGTGTAACGTGGCGGTGAAAATGTTTCGCTGCGGAACTATTGGTATAGTCTACTCGCAGTTTCTCCATCCTATTATACATAAATTATAATAATTCATTTATAAATAATTATGGATAAAAAAACAGTGAGAAAACATGTGTGTAGGTAAAGGCTATTCACGATAAAGTGAGCACTTTAGAAATTAACCTTATAAAAATGTCACTGCTCCTGCATGCATATATTTTAATGGGCACACTACTGAGAGACATTCGCCCAGTAAAGTTGCGAAAGATGGATGGAAAGTAGTTCCATGTATTAACGTCGAATAAAAAGTGTTGGGTAACCATTTGTGATGACTTAAATTATTTCCTTCGCTTTCCAGTTTTTTAATGCATCGAAGTGTAAAAACGAGCAGATTTGTACTGTATTTACTGTCTTAATAATTTTACAGTTTCATTTCATCGATGGATGAATAAAATGATGAGGCCCATAGCAATGTTAATTAAACATAAGGGGGAGGAATACATAACATATATACAAGGTGATACTAAGCAGGCCTTTCAAAAGTGTTCATTTTACTGTGAACAGCCTATATCGCTTAGTAAGAAATACTTCTTATACAAAATACTGTTACAACTGAGTGCGCACGAAGTCGGCGCGTTGTCCCTCAAACCTTATAGTTAGGGATAGGAACATTTCGCGAGTTCATTTCACAAGATAGACGTCGAACACGTATAAACTGAAGTTTACTTTGTAATTGGATCGCAGTTTATGAGACATGCCCTGGACAACTCTGAGCCAATAGCAGACTTGCAAGGAAACAAGTAGCGAGTGCCATACTGCCAGGTGTGAAGTAACACTGGCTACTCTATGGAGCAGCATCCAATGAACAAATATCTGAGGCTCGAGTATACACATGACTGTGGAGTCTAACCTACAGGCCATTGAACTCGCGAATTTTTCCTATCCCTACTTAGAGTACATTCATGTTTGCTTCTAACTTTTTTGAAGTACGTCAAATATATCTAGAAAATTATACCAGAGAGACATCGCACAGCATTCGTGCGCACTCAGTTCAATGATATTTTGTGTGAGAACTATTATTTATCACGCATTACAAACACAAGCTTATTTCGTTTCTGTTTTTATTAATATCAATTATAAATGAGATATAATTTATGAATAAAATACGTATAAACAAAAGTTAAGTTTGGCCAAAAATTAGGAACGTTTGTGTTAACAGAAGTATGAAACGCTTGTAATTTGTGTCATATTTAGGAAATAAAGAAACATGACATATGTATATAGGGTCTTAATATAGGCCTATTGCGGATATTGGCCAATCACGGTTAATTCCAGGTTTCCTGAAGCCCTGCTTAAGTTCTACTTTCAGGATATTCCTCCACCTCATGCAAACACAGCTAAGTTCTACTTTCAGGATATTCCTCCGCCTCATGCAAACACAGCTTAACCATGCCTAGGAAATTACACCAAAAGGACAACGCACCACATTTATACGCATTCAATTTAATAATATCTTTCATAAGAACTATTTCTTACTAGGCATTACTAACACACTTATTTTCTCCCTGTTTTATTCACATGAATTATAATCAATGAAGCAATATAATTAAAGATAAAATATATGTAAAATTTTAGTTTAGTGGAAATATTTATTTTTTTTTGCTAACAAGTGATAGCTAGGAATACTGAAATTTCGCGAAAAGATTTCAAGACAAGTTATATTTCAAAACACCATAGAGTCGTTCATCTATTTTGTTCGGGTAAATTACTTATCGACACGTATTAACTGTCTGCACACGAATCACGTAGGAGCCTTGCCGATGTTGCAGAATTCTAAGTGGCCCGCTCATATATGAAAACGCCTTCTCAAGCAGACAGTAGCCAATGGCAATAGACAAACTGCTGTTGGGTGCTTATAGTATTGAAGTCTATCGTGTACTCGTCACTATGGGCGATTCACGGCGAAGTGAGCACTTTTTAAGGCCCTGCTGAAATTTCCTTTTCATCAGATTTATATCTTCCTGTCACTTTTTAATATAAACATTGCAATGTGACTTATAAACACAGTGCATACATTTTACCACTCCTAAAAGTTGTCTGGAGTGGCAATAAAACATATTTATTAGTGGTTAGTGCCTGTTAGAAGGGTCTTTAAAAGTGCTCACTTTACCGTGAACAGGCTATAGCTCTAGTGATAGCCTACATAACATATTCAGTAAACAGCCAGACACGTGACACATGGGGGTGATTTTTGAAAGGCTTGATTGGGGAAGTGTGGAGACAGCGTGTTCGGACAGACTGAACGCGGACAGAGGCGCGGTGCGGGACAGACGCCGGCCGGCCTGCCTCGCGACGCCACGTGACGTCATCTCCCAGGGCGGCGAGCTGCGACGCCCGCCGCAAGCCCCCAGTTCCGCGCTGCGGCAATTACAGTCAGACGCCGCCGCCAGTTGTCATTTTACAACCGCCGTCTGCGCGACATTATTTCTCACACTGTCATTCTCCCCTTAACCTCTCTCGTCCCCCCCCCCCCCCGCATATCCTCATCATACTATACTTTGCTCACAAGGGACAAAAAAAAATTACACGAGGAACACGACGCGAAATTAACGACAAAAAAAAATATTATCAAACTCATCATATTCAGCAAGAAAAAACTCCTATAGCCTGTCCATAGTAACAAACACTTTTGCAAGCCTTGTATGTATGTTGTGTATTCTTTCGCCTCATATAAAATTAACTTTACCATGGACCGCATAACTTTATTCATGCGTCGGTCAAGTAAAACTTGAAATTATTACAAAAGTAAATATTTTACAATTCTGCTCATTTTTTACGCTTCACTGCACTTAAAAAAAACAGCAAGCGGAAGAAATAATTTACGTGATCACAAATGGTTACGTAAAATTTTTTGTTCCGGCGATTAAATATGGAGCTACTTTCCATCTACCGTTACCAACTTCACTGGGCGCATGTTACTCAGGGCGTCCGTTAAAATATATGCAGGTATGGGACAGTGACTTTTCTATAAGGTTGATTTCAAAAGTGCGCACTTTATCGTGAACAGGCTTTAAGCATACGAACTTTTTGAATCAAACATTTGAAAAAAAACACACGTATGACGTATTCGGTTGTTTCCTAAATATGTCAAGTTTCACAAGCGTTTTACACTTCTCTTTACATAAGAGTACCTTATTTTTTTATTTTTGGTTAAATTTACCTTTTACTTGTATTTTATATATAAACTAGCTGAGCCCGGCGAATGTTGTTCCGCCTCTTTCACGTCCTATTTTGCCTTCTCAATGCGTCCTCTATATTACGTCTGGTACGTCGACCTATGTTTGACCGTGGTATCGCTGGTATTTCTCTCTTTTAGATCAACAAACATTTCCTGCAAGTATGAGCAAAATTGGCCCATAAATACAGCAGTTAAGACTCCAGCGCCACCTAACGGAATGAAACATGATCAAAAACCTTACTCGCCACCTCGATAACATATGGTGTGAATATGGTCTCAATTGGTCCAGTTGTTTGTTATTGATGATGCGGTTTAGTCCCGTACAAAGAATTGAAGAAGATTATAATATTTCATTTATGACTAATATGAATAAAGACAGAGAAAATAAGTGTGTTGGTAATGCCTAGTAAGAAATAGTTCTTATGCCAAATACTGAGTCCGCACGAATACCGTATGTTGGCTCTCTGGTGTAATTTTCTAGGCTCCGTTAGTATGAGGCACAGGATTATCGTAGAAGTAAATCTTTAGCGGAGCTTCAGAAAAGTTTTTCGTAGCAAGTTGCTATAGTGGCTAAAAAGTACCTCGCGGAAACGTTTTGGCTCGATTTTGAGTTTGATGAAAGATTACAGTGTTAAATACGCATCGAAATGCAAGCTGAAACGTTTCCCGGGGTTATTTTTAGCCACTGTGGACACCTGCTGCGAAAAAACTATGCTGTTAACACGTGGACGCAATCATTTCCTTTTTATTATTACAGTTTTAAAACATCGAGGACCGATATTTTCGACGTCAATTAAGCGCACCGGTGTTCGAAATCGCACGGACAAGTCTCGTTAGCTCTTCAAACAAAGTTTATACGGAAAATTTTCCTGCGATTTAAAATCCAGAGATCTTTCTTTATAGAGACTGTTCACGGTAAAATGAGCATTTTTAAAGGCCCTCCTTAAGATCTACTCGTATAGACGTTGTGTATTCCTCGCCTTATATAAAATTAACATTGCCATGGACCTCATCACTTTGTTCATGCGTCGGACCAATAAAGGTATGAAATGATTAGAAAAGTAAATATTTTACAAATATGCTAATTTTTAAACTTAGATGCATTAAAAAATTAACAGAAAGCAAAACGAATAATTTAAGTTATCACAAATGGTTACCTGACACTTTTAATTAGACGTTGATATGAAACTACTTTCCCTCCATCGTTATGAACTTAACTGGACTCGTGGCACTCAATGCGCCCGTTAAAATATATGCATATAGGGGTAGTGACTTTTTCTATGGTTGATTTCAAAAGTGATCACTTTATCGTGAACGGCCTATAGGTATTTTGTTGTCACACTGGACTGTATTTCCTCATGCCCTCGCTCCGTTACACACGGTGACTCCTTTAAAGGACTCACTTTGTACATGTACCGTAAGAATATCGGGGGAAGCCACCGCAACAAGTACAGCAATAAACTGTACTGACACGTGTACAGATTTGTGTTTGTTACATGCACACAATTTACAAAAATTGAACGGGATGGAACTGGAGCCTTTCGCAGTTAAATTCTTTGGGTTGACTATTTTTAGGCTTAGTTCGATTTTGATTGTGACATCAAATAGGGGTTGCCAAATGTGTTCAACCGTCCAAAAATTGTTAGATGTGTGGGCAAAATCAACCTCTAAATAGTTTTCCCCCAAAAATGTATTATTCATAAAAGTATCCTCTGGAAACAAAAATTGGAAAAGGCGTCAACACAAAATTCCGCCGCCGTTGTATCTGGCAAAAGTGGTCATGCAGTCTTCACCTTTACTGCGCGATATTTTACGGTAATTTATATGAACTTCAATAGGCCTACCATTTTCTAGTTAGATAATAGAGTTGCATAATATAACAATAACTTGTTTACGTCTTAGTTAATGAGGTCGCGGGGAAAAAAATAATAACCTCACGATAACGTTAAGTCAACCGTAAAAAAAATCAACAAATTATAATTTCTTAAAATACTTTTTTTTTTCGCGAATTTTCAAACTGTTTGCGATACATTTTAAAAATAAGAACTAAACTAATAATCAATTTCATGTTAACATAAATACTAAGCACCATGGCAAGAGTGATGCTAAAATCTGTAATGTTCGTCACTTTGGTATAACGCACCGAGTAACAAAGCTCAGCGTTATTTTAATTTCTGTGAATCATAACAGCACTTTTCATGTTGTAGGACCTGCAGATGCCAGTAACCACCCAGACATTTTTTGTAAGTAGAAAACTGCGTGGAACGTAATTACAACAGGCTTCACGCAACACGCTTATTGCAGATGGAATAATTGAGGGTCTACAAACACATCAAGGTGGGATCCGAATTTCCATAAGCCCCGTCACGCGGGCTGTAAGAATTGTAATTATGTTGGTTCGCGATAAACAGCTTGCGAAACACAAATTACTGTTATTAAGTTCATTTGCGATCATTCTGCAGTTTTACGGAAGCCAATTGACAAAAAAATTGCAGTCCTACATAAATTATTAAATAACTTTAGCGAGGAAATATTTCACCTGACTGAGGTGTTTATGCTTATGACGTACCATCACTACGGCGCAATATATAGGCTGTTTCAAAACAAATGCTCCAGAACTTTGTAAAAATATTTGCTTTCAAAGTTGGCAAAATCCATATCCAGGATTGCTCGTTTTTAATTATTGTTTTTTTTTTTTTTTGCGTTGGCTTCCAAAAACCTGTGGACACCAGAAAACGTATCTGGTGTTAATTCGAACCTTGCAAAGGTATAGTTCTTAGCCTATTTGTTAAACACGTATCCTTCCGCCAATGTGCAATTTAAAAGTGATCTGGAATTAATGGTTGTGTCCAAGCGTCAGAAAAGGCGGCCAGTTCTAATTGACGAAACATAGGCCTACTTCAAAAAACGACGGTTCGAACACCGCACACTTATAATTGAACTTTACATCATGGACCTACTTTTCCGGATTCGCTGCGTACATCACTGTTCATGTGAGATAGCGTTCGCGTGATACCGTCACGGGATTATTTTTCCTCAAAGTTTAGGTTCAAAAATGTTGACACGACTGAGAAGTGACAAATACAGCTCGTAGATACGGACCAGCAGCGGGAGCAGCAGAGCTTCGACGCACAGCGTGAGACCCACACGACGTGAGACGCGACATGTGGTGGGGGGAAAAACCGCTTACTATGCAAGCTATACACATTCATCAAACCCTGTTCGAATCACCACTAAATCGACACTACAAAGATAGGACCCCTTACATGCAGATATGGGAAGACAATTTGAGAGTTTCGAGATCACGGCGCAAACACCACCCAGTGTTATTCGGTTTACTTTTTTTTATTTCACATGCATACGAACGTAATTCAAAATACAGACAGTATTTTGTCTACGCTTGTCTTTTTTTTTTTTTTTTTTTTTTCCACCGCGCGCGTGCGTCATATTCAGCAAGTTAGCCAAGGTACGCGAACTCAACTTATGTCATCTATACGAAAGTGAGTAGTATAATCAAAAGGGCATTTATTGAACCGGTAACATGCAGAGCTTGGTAACTGAAGTTCGAAGTCATCGTACTGAATTTTCGACACAACTACATCGAGCACTCGGTCTATTTTGGTTTAAAACGGGGACATTTTAATTCTGTCGACGGCTCGACATTTCAGTAAACAAACAAATGCACAAAATCCTACATCCCCATCTCACCTATGCCCAGTTGCACCATCGTGGCTCGAAACTCGATCCTAGATCGGATGTAAGATTTTCACAGATAACAGTTGCACCCTCTTCTAACATCTTTGGTTGGAAGTTTGAACTCGAATGGTGCAACTGGGCACTACACGCGCAGTAATATTATTAATTTTTTTTCCCATTAAATTTTCGTAACACCTAATTAATATATATTGTAAACATACGGGGTTCCTTAAATACGGCTTATTTTCTTTTGAAAAGTTTTAATTCTGTTGATTATAGCACGGAGCGTGTTGGTGACAACGTGACAAGAGAATGCGATTACGCCAATGTCCCGGGTTCGGTCCACACTCGCTGTTACGTCCACGACTTCACACATGAAGGAACAATTTAAAATGTTGCAATGCGATATCCGCTACGAAAATACTCCTCAAACACGTTAACTTAAATAAAGACATTATAATTCTACGGTTGGATCAGTCTATTTCCTTGAACATCTCGACCACCGAGATATATATATATTTTTTTTTTTCAGTTTGCCAGTCGCACAACAAACGCCGGAATTTCAACTTGATCAGATGCCACCTAAGAAATAGTTCGTCATTATAGACATACGCCTGCCCACCTGCCAGTTGCATTATGAACTTAAGCTGTAAATTTCGGGTTTCATACCTGTTGATTTCCGTACGGTATCTCCACAATAATTTACAAATGCAGATGACACGCCAAGGATACCTGTGCCGTCGCCACATAGATTCTGCCTCTTTCCTTCGGCCGTCTTCTGACGGCGATAGTCGCCTCTCTGGCCGCCCGCTCCATCCTCATCGCGACCGGCGTATGCACGCGCTTCATCTCGCTTCAGTGCTTTACAAAGGGGTCACTTCTATAGAGCACGTACACTATCGCTGCTTGAAATAACCTTCTCCTTCGGAGAGTATTACGCCTGAGCATCTTTCGAATGATATCCTACTCATCCTAACTAGTCACATTGATTCGTTGTAACTTGCCTGTATGCAACCCGTCTATATTACAGAGAAGCATATGAAAATATAGCTGACCGAGAGATTGTTACGTAACCCAGAACTGTTTTATCACAGTTGTGATGCGAACCATCGCACTTCTCAAAAACTTAAATATCGAAACACCTGTCGCAGGTCTTCGCAAATAGTTAACACATTAAAGAGTAACAATAAAAAAAACTCAATACTATTTTATTTGCAAATCAAGGGCGTAACGGAAAATCCGGTAAAAAACGAAACAATTCGCAAAGTAAGATTCTACACGCATAATTGGCGACGAAGTTTGCAACACCACGGCCGTAGCAAAATTAAAGCTCATCAACTGGTTTACACCAAATGTTAACGAAAAAGTTTGCATATTTCCCAACGACACGGCATAATCTTTAGCAATATTTACGAACAAACAATTTTTTTCTCCCCACCAATGAAGGTTGTCGGTGATGATAAACCGTAAATAATTACTAATGTGCTGCAGTCCTACGAAAAATTTCATGAAAGGCTCGTAACAAAATTATAATTAATTCCTGTACGGCAGTTTATAGCACAAAGACAATCTGTAGTAAAAAATTTCCAAGAGGAGCGACAATAAAAGAAAAGAACAGCGTAACATATTCGTCTCGCACACAAATAGCGTTATCCTACCGACAGTCTCGAGATGAAGGAAATTCTTTAGCCACAAATTTAAAATCCCCAACCCACTGATACGACTCTGCGATGAAATTACCGCCAGGCCTCAAGGAGAAAATACGCCTCGGCCATACATACAGACACAGCGGGTGACAACTTACGGTCGCCTAGGCACGAAGAAATAACTGAACCGTGCAACGTGCTTCACGAACAACTGACGAGTACTATGAATACTAGAGGTTGTCATCTCTTTATTAGTTTAAGTCTTCGTGTGGAGTCGTTCTATTGCTGCGCGCAATTCGAGGCCAAGTTTGTTGCGGGTTAGTTCATCGCCCGAAACCCGACACATAAACACGGACCTACTTGTAGATGTGACGGAAATACATAGGCATTCCACGCCAGTTAAGGCGATACGCGGAATTTTACGGTCTCCACAACTCGGATCCTTTTTTTTTTTAATGTCTCCGAGCGGTCTTCTGTTTTCGAATAAAAATACGGGAGTTGTTTGTACGTAGCGAGACGAACATGACCCATGTCTGGCCTTGCCGTCGATTACTGCACTTCGAACCGACGGAAATTCCGACCTGATGTTGGGATCGCAATAACGCGACAGGCGCGACGCAACAAAAACTCGCTTTATTGAACGTAAATAGTTCCTCTACACTGGATACCAAATATCTCGTGCGACAGTCATTTAGATTTACGTCATATTCATATTTATGCAATAATTACTTCCCACGCCCATTGACACTCGACACGTTCACGTATTGCTGTTATTACATACTCGCAGACTGAAAAAGGCGCGACTTTGCTTCACGAAACTTGTCGCGCCCGCGATTTTCAGTTGCTTCGTCACACAAGTCTCGGCGCAGACTGGCTGAAGAATTATTTTATTCGCCTCGCGTCTGTCGCGCTATTGTAGATTCCAGCAAAGCATGAGAGGCCGTGGGTATTCCAGCGCTGGTTTGCTAAATGTGGATCACACGAACGAGTACACTATTATTTCGACACTTGCAAAGGCTGTCGGCCTGCCCAAGCCATGGAAATGGATGCACAAGACTGATTTCGGAACTGTCAAATGAGATGCGCTCGGTTCGTGTGTCAAGACCCGGAATGGGGGTTGTTAATAACGGCGGGAGGTTTGTACGGGCGCTGTTGCTCGCAGGACGGACGGCGGCAGTACCTGTGACGAAGCAGAACTCCAGCGTGGGGGCGTCACCGGCCCATGCCGCCGCCGCGGCCTCCACTATGCTGGCGGCGTTTGTCCTCCTCGCGCGCTGTGTTCTCCTAGGCGCCGTCCAGCGGGCACATGCGGCTGCGGCGCACTACACTGCCTCGCGGCCGCCCGAGCCTGCACGCAAACGTTCACCGCACGCATTCGAGCGCAACTTGGGGGCCAGTGCCACAGCTCGGCCGCCTCGTCGTTCGCTCGGCTGTTCCCGCCGCACTTCGGCCGCGCTCGTGTCCCGCGCTCACCTGCTGCCCGGGGGGCGTGGCCTGCGAGCCGGGGGGCGGGGCCATCACGCCGCCTCGACATGGCCGGCCGCCCGCTGCAAGCATGGCGACTACGCGCCTACGACAGAGAGCGACGGCGCATCGCACAAAACGCAGAGAAGGAAGGCAAGCTGCCCGCCTGCCCTACGGACGACGGGAGAAGAAGAAAACAAAAATAAAAAAGGAACTCTTGGAAATGATTTTGTCGGGTTACAGGGGGAGAGGAAGGAGGGAGACAATACACACCAAAAGGAAAGAAACAGACATAGCTATGTTTAAATATGAAGTGATATGCAGGAGCGAGAGGGAGAAGTGGAAAGAGAGCGAGACGGAACCTACAAGGAAAAGAGACGGGAACAAGGAAAGGAACTGTAGTGAACAAGAGCTGGGGGAAACAAAAAAAAATACTAGGCGAAGAGGTTTTCTAAATATAAAAGGCCACGGAGCAAAAAAAGGAGGGAGAGGGAATATAAGAACAAGTGCAGAGACAACTGGGAGATGGAGCGAGAACTGAGAAGAAGAGAAGAAAACGCAGTGGACAAAGAAGACGATGAAGATAAGAATCTAAAGCCTGAGAACTAGGAGAAGGGGAAATGAATGACGTGAAACAATGGGTTCGTGGCTACGGGAGAGAAGGCAAGGCGGAAAGGACAATAGCAAATGAGTTCTGAAGGCGAAAGAAAGAGGCTGCCAAGACGTGCTCGGCCAAGAAGTAGGGGAAGGGTTTATCGAAGGGAGGGTGGGGAGGAAACAGCAGCTGCCGGAGGGGAGGGGCGCGCGCGCGTCTTAGGAGCCGGCCTGCAGCGAGGAAACAAGCCAGTTGAAGCCTGAAGGAGCGAGCGGCAAGGAGGAAGTATTTGTGTGGAGTGGCTGGCGATTGTTCCGGTGGAGTGCGCGGCGCCGCCCGCGAGACTACACGACACGCCAGCCTGTCTTTGTTCCGTCGAGCGAGAGCAAAACCCACCGTCGCGCGTCCTTTTAATGGGTTCAACGATTCCGCGAGATGCGAGCCGCTAGTCGAGGAGGGATTATTCTGCTTGAATTGCCCGTCGTGTGAATGCGCCGTGTGTTTCTCGTCACATCGTAGTTAACCAAGATAATATCCTTTACGCAGCTTCCAAGTGTACATTTCCTTGGAAAAGGAACTGTTTTTAGCCTGGCGACAACCGTGTTTTCCGTTAGATATATATTTGACGAAACAGTAAATATAGGCAATTATAAGGGTTAATTATTTACTAATTTTATTTTATGTTTAATAACTAGTGTTTACGTTCGGTGTTCGTTTTGCTTTGTGTTACAGCCTTGACCTGTTAGACATTTTAAGAATATACTACCTGTGTATTAAAGGTGATATTTTCACATCCTAACTTAAAGCTGAGCAACTAATCGAAGGAATTTCTGGTGTTGTTTTTCTTGCAGTCCCCGAGGACCTGCAATGAAAGCAATCGTATGTTATAAATATTACTTTCGGGGAAGTAAATGAAATAAACGCAAATTTTGTGATCTTCAGAGCACTACTCCGGGTACAGAATAATGTTTGAGTTGGCAGATTTTGTAAACAAAATGGTCACGTGACCCGAGCGAAGCAAAAAATAACAACTTCTTTCGTAAGTCCGTATTAACAGAAGTTGCCAGATGTCCGATCTACTTAATACGAAATCAGCGAATCACTGTCATCAATTGTTGAACATTCAGATTATATGCACGAATCTAGGATTAAGTTATACGGAAATAAAATATTGTATTAAGTGATCACAAGCATTTTTTTATTGCAAGAAGTAGTGGAAAGTTTTTATTAAGTTATGCTGTTGTTATGATTTCTGAGCAAAGAAACATTCAAGGAATTGTTGGAATAATTATATAAAATGCTTATATTTTGGCATAACATTTTATGAAGTTTATTTTTTTAATTATATCAGTTATTAACGTATCGATGAGTTGTTATGAGTGTTAAACAAGTGACTGGCGACAGTACCCGAACATAAACATAACCAAATCGAAAGTTAGTAACTGATCAATTTGATTGCTGCCTTGGTCACGTGCCGTGAACGATTGTTTTGTAACCATATGATTTGGTTAGTAATTCTTTTCACACCTGATGTTTGTTTACAGCTCAGTTAATTTGCAAGCATGCGTTTCCATATGCGGCCTAGCACATTGCGTTATAGGCTGTTCACGGTAAAATGAGCACTTTTGAAAGCCCTGGTTAGGATCTACTTGTATGTACGTTGTGTATTCTCCCACCTTATGTAAGATTAACATTGACATGGGCCTCACCACTTTATTCTTGCGTCGGTAAAGTTACATTGTGAAATTATTAGAAAAGTAAATATTGTACAGATCTGCTCAGTTTTACATTTCGATGCATTAAAAAAATACAGAAAGCGAAAGAAATAATTTAAATTATCAGAAAAAGTTACCTAACACTCTTTATTCAACGTTAATATACGGAACTACTTCCCATCCATCGTTACCAACTTTACAGGGCTCATGTCACCCAGGGTGCCCGTTAAAATATATGCAGGTAAGAGCAGTGACATTTGTCTAAGGTTGATTTCAAAAGTGCTCACTTTATAGTCAACAGACTTTAACAGAATACGTCTTAATTTGATGTGATAGATATGGCACGTCGTGTTTCTCATTGCAGCTCCTGCTTTTGTACGTACATGCTCATTACTCCAAGAGCTCAGTCGCTATTTGATGTACTCTTGTCTGCGAACAACAAACATGACTGATGATAAATACAGACCATCTTAAAATGTCATGCCGGATAATTGGGCTATTTATAATTTTTAATTGTTTGCGGAATTTCTATAGGTATTTTCTTACACTAGTGACCGACTTGACAATTTCTTTCTGCGTGAGAACTTACAGGTTAATAGTGATCGTAATTTTGCCAAAAAGTGACCTGGTTAAAATTCTTTTATAGCTGAAGTATTCGCTTGAGTAATAATGAAATGCAATACAAGGTTATCGATGAATATTTATCATAAAAATATAAAACATTTATTATAAATTGGTTAGGAGGAGGGAGGGCTTGTTAGTATGCTACAAACTTTCTGCTAATAAGATAAGTTGTAAGTTACTTACAGTTATCTCGACTCTTAGCTTTAGCAGTAGTTGTAGTGTAATTCATAGAATAAACAAAAAAAAAAAAGTAATGTTTATCAGAGGCGATTGAGATGAGTATTGCACATTTCTCCCCGTCCAGGTCAACCGAATGATTAGTATCGGTGCATTGACCAAGTGACTGTGGAACCGAAGCTCCGCGATCAAATACTGGACTTGTCATCACAAAGGTATACGAGTTATTCATGTGAAAGTGACCATTGCGGCTGTTTAAACTGACGTAGAAATTTGTTCGGAATCTTAATCCCATTCCTCCACGTAAGGGCGCCGGGAATAATGCTTAGACACAAAAAAAATCTAAATAACTAAAATATATTTTTTGGGCAAAAATTTGTTAAGGAAAATTTTCTCTAAATCCAGCCATTTAGTCTTTGTTTAGCACTTAGCTCATTCGAACCAAACACTATCGGTATGCCAAAAATGAATAAAACTGTTTGTCGTATGACATCCATTTCCTTGCTTTAACATTTTCGTTTCCAGTACAACTTTTTTACAAGTTTAATGATTGAATTCTACTTGATTTTGCTACGATAATAGTTTCAGTCGAAATGCATGATAATCCAGTCGTTGAAAAATCAGATTCTGGAAGAAGATTACAAACTCACTACTCAGCATGTAAAAAAAGTGTAAGCCCCAGGGATAATACAGTTCATATACTTTTTTTTTAAAGATCTTTATCTCAAAAATAGCAAGTTACTGGGTGACCGGTTTTATATCTGCGCTTCAATTGTTATAAACCGAAATATGTTATCGTTACGCCAAATTTTACCCTGATTTGTGTACAAAAGAAAACGGGACAGATTTTTATGGCATCTTATTAAAATGTTGAATCCTTTAATAAAACTTTCACACATAGAACTAATTTATTTCCTAATTCGCTGGTACACTACAATGTTGTTACAGTTAAAATGTATGCAGTTAAGAGCCGTGATTTTTTAAATAGTTGACTTAATAAGTGTGTACCCGCTTTAAAGATTGTGTTAACAATCAAAATAACAATTATCATTAAAATATTCATACCCATAACCATTGCCATAATAAAAATCCTGGGTTACACTACTGACGTATTAAACCGGATGTTTTTGTTCTTTAGCCAATAGGTTCCCACTTTCATACTGAAACTTACACGAATAACTATCTGAATTTTCACTTCCGTAAGTTAGCCAACTTGTTATATTTTTTAAACTTATTTTTGTATGTAAACATTTCGTTAGTAAAAGACGTGGTAGTTGTCATTTTCACAAACCACGTGCTAAAAAAAAAATAAACAAGAAAATAATAACTGGAGTCAAATGTATGTTTAACTTCGTGTACAACTGTGAGAGTGAGTTTGACGTGTGTAGTAGTAAGAGTGGTTTCTGATTGCCAACGCATAGGTTCTTGCATAAGAATAGTTACAAAGTTCGCCAAATTCCTATGCAGTTATAATGTGTTGGCAGTTATTATGGGTGTTTTTATGCTCGGTTGTAAGCACCGTTCTAAGGTATTCAAATCCCACTGTTATGGTTATTGCTATTGTAGCACCGCCTTAACCTTCGACCAGCTGTGACGGTAATAGTGTAGTCAGTCGTGGTAATGCTTTGTAGTCACGCGTGCATGATTACTGACTGTTCTAAAGTGCAATCTTGTGCAAATTTTCGGCTTGGTGCGTTTCTATACGGATGCAGTTAGTTGTGTATGTTGCACAATGATATAGTCATAGGCAAACCATATAACCAAAAACAAATTAAGTTATTACCGTGGCTTTAAAAAGCACACAAATAATTTGTATACCAACAGCTCGAAAATGTCCCAAAAACAGCGTAGGTAGAAAATTGTATACATAACTATAGAATTAGTATTTTTGAAGAAAAAATTGTAACGACTGTAGGCACATTATCGCATTTATTCAGATTTAGAAATTGTTTTGTAATGTCTGCAGGCGTTCGTTTTCTTATGATTATTTAATTATTCACTCATGGCGGTGATTTGGCGTTTTCATATTTGCAAACATATTGAGCTTAAAAATATCAAATACAAAATTACGAAGTATTACGCCGTTTTAATACACTATTTCTGGCCAGACAACTTTGTCACCAGATCTGCGCGAAGTGTAAAGCATTTAGTCCATTCTCGGTTACTTCACATGTTTCTGAATACCTGCTGAGAAATTCAGTAGTTAGGAAATTTCCCCTTAGTGCGTTAATTTTAAACATAAATTTTTAAAACAAAATTGATTTCTTCGCGAATTTTTTTAGATGTTTCCAATGAGCTTATATTCTCGATATGGATAGGCAGTAGGGTATATGTACTTTTTTTTGGGGGGGGGGGGGGGGGGAAATTCCAAACAGGCTATTCTGGTTATGGAAACATCTCAGCCGTAGAGAACTGCTTAAAAATTTGTGAAGAATATAGTTTGTTTGAAACGCCTATCTTTAAAATTACTGCATTTCCTTAACATGGGATTTCCTATTTAAATTTCGTAGCTGCGAGCGGGTAGTCAGTCTCCTTAATAAAGTCTGGAAAATTACTCCAAAAAGGGACAACGCACCGCCTTCGTATGCACTCGGTGTAATAATATTTTCCATAATAACTACTTCTTGAAGGCTGTTCACGATAAAGTGAGCACTTTTGAAATCAACCGTATAAAAAAGTCTCTGGTCCTACCTGCATATATTTTAACGGGCGCACGGAGTGTCGTGCGCCCAGTTAAGTTGGTAACGATGGAGGGAAAGTAGTCCGATATATCTACGTCGAATAAAATGGTTTGGTAATCATTTGTGACGACTTAAATTATTTATTTCGCTTTATGTTTTTTTAATGCATCAAAGTTGTAAAAATTAGCAGGTTTGAATAATATTTACTTTTCTAATAATTTTACAATTTCACTGGACCAATGCATGAATAAAGTTATGAGGCCCACGAAAATATTAATTTTACATAAAGCCTAAGACTACATAACGAGAATACAAGTAGATCTTAAGCAGGGCTTATAAAAGTGCTCATTTTACCGTGAACAGCCTATACCAGGAAATACCAACACTCCTATTTTCCTTTCTGTTTTTATTCGTATTAATTATAAATGAAATATTTGAATACATACAGAGAAAATATAAATACAATTTCAATTTAACCAAAAATAATGTACTTATATAAACACATGTATAAAACACTTGTGGAACGTGGCATATTAAGAAAACAACCAAACACGACATACATGGAGTGATTTTTCAAAGGTTTGATTATAAAGGCGTGACAAACCGCGAACAGTCTATAGTCGTTTAAATATGTATATGTGCTACTAGCATGTCGATTAGGCCCATTCTCCAATGCACGGATACGTAAGAAAACGGACTCGGGAAACGCAAGCGGAACAAGCCCGACGACTCGGGATGAATTTAAACCATTCTACAATATAAAGACACTTACAGTCGTGCAACTTACGAAATCAAAAATACTCAGCTGTTGCAAATTACTTATGCAGGTTTCATAATATACACTACTCATTTTGTATATTTTTACAGTGTTTAAAAATATACGTAAATAATGCTGCTGAACCATGTGCACATATTTATCAAAACAAAAATTATAATCGTCACCGCAAATAGAAGCACTTGTTGCTGTGTATACCACAATGGCCACGAAAACGAATATCAACAAACCAAATACTCGATTCCTATTGGCTACATGGATTCACGTATACTGAAGAGTTGGGAGATGTCCAGCTTTCTTACGTGTACCCATACGTTATCAGCATGCGTGTCATTGTAGAACGCGGCTTATTACTCAGATCTGGAAAATACCAAAGGAAATAGGATTTATGTTATTGTCTATGTATTGTATGTTAGTGAATTTGACGATCTAGCTGCATTACGCACAAGAGAAAATAATATTCAAAAATAGAAACTCCTTCACATGGCGTAAGACGTCGTTATTTGTTGTTGAGACTATACACATTTTGTAGTCGCATAAAAAAACTGCTGCCAATGACATCTGACACAAACGCAATTTAATTGGGTCCGACATATCACAACATTATATCCACGTTCTTCGCACTTTTTGAATTAAACCTTTGAAAAATTTCCCCATTTACGACGTGCTTGGTTGTTCCCTACGAATGCCACGTATCTTAAGCGTTTTATACGTGTGTCAGAATAAAAATATCTTATAGCGGTTAGACTGAAAGTTACATAAAATTTCAATTATATCATTATAATATTTCATCTGTAATTAATATGATAAAACAGGGAGAAATAGGTGTGTTGGTAATGCTATGTAAGAAATAGTTCTTATGCAAAATTTTATTAAACAGAGTGAACACGAATGCGGTGCGTTGTTCCTCTGGTGTAAAATTCTATACTCGGTTAAGCTTTGTGTGCATGAGACGGAGGAATATCCTGGAAGTAGGCAGGACTTAAGAGAAATTGTAAATAACCGTAAATGGACTGTACCGGCATGACTCGATATTGTTTAGTAAATTTTGGCGTGAATACGTCTTTAAATTTGCGACCATATTGGAAGATAATCCAAAAATCCGATGGTAACAAAATCGGGGGATACAGTTTGGCATTGCAGATCGGAATCTATTGTCTAGATTCAAAATTCTATTACACCACTCGATTGCTAAAGGATCAAAGAATAAGTTAAGTTGAGTGAGGACTGTGAAGCACTTGGTTAGTGGAGGGGGGAGGGGCAATTTTGAGTTCGTTTCGCCGCGTCTCATAACTTTCGCTTAGTATAACTTTTGACTAGGAGAAGCTACGAAGCTCGTTTAGGTTTCGATTGACAGCTCTCGTCAAGTCAATCGATCGCGTGTATAAAAACATTTATGTGGTGTGGTCATGGTGAAATTGTATGTTTAAACACAATTTCGCCCTATACTCGTCAAAAAGCCAAGTCGAAATACAGAAATCGTATACGGTTGGAAAGAGCATCTCAAAAGCAATCCAGTGGTAACCAAAAAAACCCCATATGATCGCGTGAAGCGGTGCAGGGAACGTAAAAAAAACATCAAGGCGTCCGAGCGCGTCAACGTATACGTATTCATGCAAAACAAACGGCCGTGTCCCCAACACAGCCGAACTGAATTTTTTTCTAAAAGTTGCTTTAAGCAGTGTTTGTTTAGTGCTCAATCAAATATGATGGGCTCCTCGAATGCGCGAACACTCTCTAGACAACGTCTTAAGAGTTGTAGACTGCTGTGTTCTGACTACGAGGAGGATGATGTAGTGACAACATAAGCGCCGACCAAAATTATTTGTCAAGCTAATATGTGTTATTGAGTATTATCAGCAACGATAGCATTATTTGAAAAACTATCATGGCAGCACGAATAAGATACAAATAAAAACAGTTCTATATGTTATTTTGCTGGTTTTCGTTTGATAACGTTCGTAGAAGCAATTTGTGTGGGCAAAAACTTAAATATGAACTCTTTAATAAGATGTTTGGGTTATAGCCTATAGAATGTTTTTTTAATAAATCAACAAACTCCGGCAGGTTATTCCTCGCGGAAATATAAGACGAAACTGTATGTACAATTTTCCCCTAAAATGGTTTTTAAAGGTTTTTAATCTGTGCGCTGCCACAAAAATCCTAATTTAATATGCCTTCATGTGCAAAGCATGTTGCCTACATCTGTCAAGCAACATACATTCTTTTTTGTGAGTTACCCACTGATGTTCAACTGAGAGTGTTTTGAGAAGACAACCTTTTCTTAAAATATAGCATAGCCTACATCTTAGAAGTACAAAGTTCTATCAAAAAATAAAGATGCTAAGCCCCATTTTTACAATTAAGGGGATTGATATTGCCAACAGTGTTTTCAGAGTTGTAAGATCTCCGTTCTACAAAGCACCATTGATTGATTTTTTGCTTAATTGCTGGTAATTCATGACATTTTCATCGAAAATCATTTTAAAATTAGATTTTTCGGGGCGCATAATTTCCTTCTAATCACTTTAGGAGAAAAGTGATGCGTATATTTTCGTGTTATTTTTTCGTATGAATAACCCGGAGTTTGTCGGTGTTCAAAAACATCCAGTATGTAACATAATCAATTCGATATGTCATATTTGTGGATTATTCATCAAAAATTTCCTTAAATGAGAGCCTGGAAAATTAGTTTGCCAAAGTAATTATTTTAGGTGTTTTTTTGCTAGTTGTATAAAATACTGAAAAGTTTACTATTTTGTTATAGAGGTTTTGTGAAACGAATTATTAGCCTATTACTTTTAACTTCATCACACTCATATTTCCTAACATATCAAAACTGAGCAAACTTTCAAAATTTTTTCTACCCGAAATAAATTTTTTTAATAACTGCTATTACAGTTTTAGACAGCCGTGTAGTAAAAGTACTTCAGTATTTCAAAGGTACTATTACTTTATTAATAAAAAACGTTTTTAAATGCGTACCGTGACAAGTAATTACAATCGAAAAAATTATAGCTAAAAATAAAATAATAAAATAATGAATTTCGTTCATAAAAATTCATTTTTATCCAGTCCTTACACATCAGTTAGTCGATATAGAAAGCTTGTCCCTGTTTAGTGAATATTTGTAACTAAAATTTGTTTTTTAATTAAACAATTTAGTTTGTAAAATATGAGAACTAAACAATACGTGGTGATCAGTATTCGCTTGCACCGACTGATTTACATCATCGAAAATAATTTGCATAATATATTGCAGAATATTCGAAGTTTGATCTTTGCTGTTGCAGGTAAGACTTTTGACAGGAAGCATCATTTCTCAAGTTATTGCATGTTTACATAAGGCTTGGAGAAAGTTGGTCTGATTTTCAAACCATTTTGGACAAAAATTCGACCTTCTTTGACGAAACATCGTTCAAATCGAAGATAACACATTAAGGCTATGAAAGATTTCTAAGGAAATGCAAAATTCGCGTTATTTTCTTGGCTGCAAGCTAGACTTCACACCCTATGCAGATTCTAGTTGAACTGTCGTGTCCTTGCTAGCTTCTGGGTGGTTAAAAACCGCTCAGTGTAGTCCAATGACAAGAGTAATACAAACGCACGTGTATCAAGTCCATTCTGTCTCCAAATAGCAACGTGAATTTCACACGTCTCTAGATATGTGCCATGTTGAGCGAGAGCTGAGTTGTCGGGGACATATTTTCAAGCGTATAACTTACACGTTCAGGAATACAGACAAAATGTAAGGCCAGAAGACAGAAGATTTCCCAAATCAAGTTTGCGACATACTAGGCTTGAAAGTCTGTGTGCTTTTGTATGTTGTAGGTATTGCACGTTACTTAATACCATCCACCTTGGAGAACTTTGATCTATTAACAAATACGTAACGGAAGAAGGACCGATACTTATACAGTTCAGTCAAATGTAGATATTTTCTCTCAATATGGAAGCAACTAATGCATATTTTGCAGCGTCACGTAGTATGCTGATGATTGTGAAGTGCAGCCAACAAGTCGCCGAACCACCGTCAATTTGTTTTGTCTCTAGCTAAGGATAATAAATAGGTACGCCTATTCATGGTAAAATGAACACTTTTGAAAGCCCTGCTTAAGATCTAGTTGTTTGCATGTTGTGTATTCTTCCACCTGTTGTAAAATTAACATTGCCGGTGGGCTTCATCACTTTATTCACACGTCGATCAAGTAAACTTCGACATTATTAAAAAAAGTAAATATTTTAAAAATATGGTCACTTTTTACTCTTCGATGCATTGGAAAAACAGAAAGCGGAAGAAAAAAATTTAAGTTATAACAGCTCGTTACTTAACACTTTCTATTAAACGTTAAAATATGGAACTACTTTCCATCCGTCGTTGCCAACTTTACGGGGCGTATGCCTGTCATTGTAAACCGTTAAAATACGTAACAGTAGGGGGCAGTGATATTTTTCAGAGGTTGACTGCTAAAGTGCTCACTTTTTCGTGAACAGCCTTTACATTTATGGATTACTGAGAATAAAGACTAGAAGATAATATGTATAGTCCACTCGTGGTTACTTACAACTTTTCTGAATCCCTGTTAATGTTTTTTTATTGACTAGCGAGCCCCTTAAAATCCCGCTACGCCAGCGTGAGTTCCTTCTCAGTTCTGTGAGCCCTCCGGCACGCATGCTAGTAGCTAAGACGGTTGGAGAATGGGATGCGTCTCAGGGCACTCCCTTTACGCCTTAGGTCGGGTTTGTTACTAGAGATAGGAAAAATTCGCGAATTCATTTCGGGACAAGATAGACGTCAAACACATATACAGTGAGGTCACCTTCGCAATTGGATCACATTTTATTATACCCACCCTACATGAGTCTGAGCCAATAGCAGACTTGAAAGGAAACACCTTGCGAATCCCATAACTGCCGTGTGTGGGGCAACAGTCAATGAACACACAGCTGAGGCTCCAGTATGCAGACGACTGAGGAGTCTAGCCTACAGGTCATTGAACTCGTGAAATTTTCCTATCCCTATTTATTACGTTTAAAAGGGCGCATGCGTCGCGGTGCCTTGGCCGCAATCGTAGTGATGGTCACGCCCCGAAAGAGGAAGGGTCTAGATGGAAGAGCACAGCAAACCAGCGCAGTGCGGAGCGGGTACTGGGAAAATCTGCGCGACAGTCGCGTAGGATAAAATGTATACATTCCTTTAACTGGATAAGGACGGAAGGAAGTAGGGTATAGTCTAATCGCGGTTTCTTCACCCTTTTTGAATCAAACCTTTGAAAAACCACCCCATGTATGACGTGTCTAGTTATGTCCAACATACGCCACGTATCACAGGCGTTTTATACTTGTGTTCATAAAAGGTTAATTTTTTTTTGTGTTAAATTATAATGCTTCATTTATAAATAATTTGATTAAAAAACAGTAATAAATAGTTCTTATACAAAATACTGTTACAGTGAGTGCACACGAATTCGGTGCGTTGCCCTTTGGTGTAATTTCCCAGACTTAATTAAGTTTAGATTACACAAGGTGGAGGAATATCCTTGAAGCAGAACTTTAGCAGGGCTTCAGAAAAGTCTGAAGTAACCGTGAATGCATTATAGTTGTTAGTTTGCGAAGATAAGATAGATTTCTGTGGGTTTGATGCAGGGTGATATGAAATGGGTGATGTCGGAGGTGAGTTGTTAACCAGGGTCGCGCTATGCATCCCTGGTGGCGGGAGACAGAACTGAGCCTTCCGCCCGTTAGATGACAGCCATCTTTCTGGAACAGAGGAAAAAATAGATTAGTATTCTAGCATCAAAAATAAAAATAAAAATAGCCAAGGGAAAGGAGGGTGAATGCGGTGTGCAATTATTAATATTTCGCTTGCAGCTTATGTCATTGTACTGTAGTATAGTGTGTGTGATGTGTGGGTGTGCCTTTACACCACTCCCACCAGCTGAGGCAAAGAGCACACAAAGTCGGCTGTGCCATAGGACCATACACACACACACTCAGCTGTCGGATGGGAGGAGCGGCCAGCACGTGTGTAGGTATGTCGGTGTCGCAATGTACGTCACAGGGCCGACACCGAGCCAAGGGCTGTACGGCTCGGCGTATGTTTTGTCGTGTTCTGTTAGCTCATAATGTTTCGCCTGTGCGTGATGCAATGCCAGCCTCGCCTCCCGTCTCCACACCCAAGTGCAAATATAAGCACTTTTAGCTAAGTGGCCCTGCTAACCAAAGTGCATACAGAAGCACTTCTAGCTAAGTGGCCCTGCTAAAGTTCTGTTCTCAGGCTATTCCTTCACTTCGTGCAAATAAAGTTTAACTAAGTCTAAAAAAAATACACCAAAGAGGTAATGCACCGCATTTGTGCACACTTAGTGTAATAACATTTGTGCACACTTAGTGTAATAACATTTTGCTGAAGAACTATTTCTTACTAGAGATTACCAACACACCCATTTTTCTCAACTTTATTTACATTTATTTTAAATGAAATTTTATAATTTATAAATGATGTATATGTAAATGTTTATTTGAAATAAAATAAGATACTTTTACATTAACAGAAGTATAAATCACTTGTGATACACGACATGTTTAGGAAACGACCACTACCTAAGGTAATTCTTCGAAGGTTTAATTCAAAAAATTCGAAGATGCTACTAATGAACTATATAGATAACACGTATGTAACTAGGGCTGCTCTCATCACTGGGCATTATTTTTTAGTAGAATTAAATACTACCCCAAAATTTAATACTTAATTTTAACCATATTTATTTCAGAATGCAAACCCATTAAGTACAAAAACAACTACATAAAAAGTATAAAGTTAAACTTCATCATGTCAGTATATAGACACTCGATTTTCGCGAAAAAGTTTCGATCTAGATCTATTTTAAAACACTTCAACTCAGATCCACTTTCGCCACTTGATGATTTTAACAGTTAAACGTCTTAGGGCGAGTTGCCCGTGAATCATCTATAATAACCTAATTTCTAATTGGCCCTGTCAAATGCCACCTTGTCTTCTGACGAAGACATACGACCAATAACCAAATGATAACCGCACTCAGCAAAAATGATATTGAAATCTAACTTGCGTGGAACTATTTCGCGAAAATCAGGTGTCCTTGACAACTTGTCAATCGTGCGTATTCGAAAATGTGATTGGAAGTAGTCATGTCACCATGTACCACATCCCCTGTGCAGGGTGAGAAATTGCCGAAATACGTCACGAACTTTTTATCGAATCTCTCGGAAGTTTGTTCTGTTTGTTACTTGGAAAAAAAATGGTAAGAAGGAATTCAGGTTGAGGTATACGTTATTTAATTAGTTTTGCTGTCGCAGTTGTAGGTCGTTTATTCCTAATTATTATGGACACCTAATTATTGTTTCTTGAAATTAATTTTCAAATGTGCGAGTTTCTGGCAATTTATTGCTATGCAGAGAGACAAAAATGATTACATCTGAAAACAGCGTACTACTACTCTTCACTAAGCGTAGGTGCCGACTTCTTGTTACCTTTGAAAAAGCGTGATTGGGGGGGGGGGGGGGCAGGGAGTTTATCAAAATTTCTGCGACAATACCCACGTTCATTTATATCTCGTCTCTCTCTCCCACCTCCCTTTTTTCCCCTCTGATACTTCGGGTTGTATGTTTTTGCATACGGATAAGAAAATATGTAACATTTATTTCATGTGGGCATAGGTTTTAAGTATTTCAATAAAATAACTTATACTAGAATATTACGATTTTGGCTATGTAAAGTCCTAGGAGTATAAACAAGAAATATTTTGAAAAGTATATGGGACAAGCAGTCAACAATAAGTTTTTAAACACTTATTACAAACAGGAATAGTGACCGACCAATGTCTGTCAACACAGGAGTTGAAAAGTGCCTCCCTTAATACTCGGCACCTATGTTATAGGATGTTCACGGTAAAATGAGCACTTTAGAAAGCCCTCCTTAAGATCTACTTGTGTGCGCGTTGTGTATTCTTCCACCACATGTAAAATTAACATTGCCATGCGCTTGATCATTTTATTCATGCGTCGGCCAAGTAAAACAGTAAAATTATTAAGAAAGTAAATCTTTTACAAATGTGCCCTTTTTTACACGTATTAAGAATTAAAACACCTTGAAGTAATATAAATCGCGTGAGTAGTCACAAATATTTCGCCTAACACTTTTAATTCATGGGTAAGACATGGAACTACCTTCCTCTCCGTCGTTACCAACGTAACTGGCCGTGTACCGGACAGTGTGTCCGTTAAAACATATGCAGGTATGGGGCAGTGACATTTTCCAAAGGTTGATTTAGAAAGTGCTTATTTTACCGTGAACAGCCTATACTAATATTACTGTTAGCATCCCTTAGCACAAAAAAGTCCATAGATATAAAAAAATTAAAAACACTTTAAGGATATATAAGAAATAGATTAACACCGAAAAAAAACCAAAGTTGCAATAATTATAAATTAAATATATACTAACTACTTTACTAAGGGGAATCTTTCTCTTTTATAATTCACGTATCTTAAAATGACAGTTAAAAGTGACCCCTCATCTGCTTATCTGGAGCTCAGTCACGTGAGCAACGTTAGCCGGGCCAAGGTTACTTCTACTCAGGTTGGGATCAAAACCAGTTTTCTTGTAGGGGAGTTTGGAATAGGGAAACTTTCCGCCGCTAGGTGCGCAGTGTTCCAAAGGGGTCACATTTAACTATCATTTTAAGATACGTGACTGATAAAAGAGAAAGATTCCCCTTAGTAAAGTAGTTAGTATATATTTAATTTATGTTTATTGCAACTTTGGTTTTTTAAAGTAGAAAATACGAAAAGCCTGGGACACAAGCGACGTGCGAGGGTCCGGGGGCGGCCCCGCCGGGGATCGAACCCGGTTCGCCTTGGAGGAACCCAGGTAGTCTGACCGATATACCACCGCAGCCCTACTTAGCGTTGTCTTTACAGAAAGAATCTTGCAAACACGTACAAGCTAGTTCGTATGCAGAACTAACAACGCACATTAGATAAATTAAAGATAATTTGTAGACAGAAGGTGGCTGTGATATGCCGTGTTGCATGAGAGGTTAATACTAAGTGGAACTGTATTGACCTCTGGACAAGTCTCCAAACCAACGATCATGAGCCTCCTGCATGCAGCGGCAACGATGATCCACTTGCGACAAGAAGAGAGACTGACATTCGTCAGTACAGGCTGTTCACGACAAAGTGAGCACTTTTGAAATCCCTCTTATTTGAAATGACAGACAATAAATATATTTCTTTTCAGTCTTCGACATTAATTTCCGAGTGCGGTGGAATATAAACACTGTGTTTATTACTTACATAACAATATTTAGTTTAAAAATGCGGTTAAAGGATAAGAAATGGCTGAAAGAAAAAAGTAACTATGACCTCAAAAGTGCTCAATTTACTGTGAACAGCCTATAGTGTAAATTCACGGACCAAGCTGTTGCTACTACTAGGAAAATAAAATAGTCGGAAGGATGATTGTACCAAACTCCACTTCGACAGTAATTTCATGCCTGAACGTGCGATTTTCTGAATAATTTGAACGTTTTTGAATAAGGAAGTGTTTAAAGATCACTTATGTATTTTCTTCCATTTCTTTTACCTTGTAAACTTAAAATTGTATTCTCTTTTAGCGAACTCGTAGTGAGGCTACTTAGTGACTGAACCATCAAACAACACTTTAAAAAATAAGAATTATTTAACATAAGACTAGGTTTTAAGTGTTTCCATAATTTTCGAAAATTCGAAAGAATGTGCTTCTCGATGACGAAGACATTTCCTGAAAATGTTCTGCGACTAGACACAGTTCATAAAGTAATTTCTTTTAAGGGCGGACTTTTTTTTTTATTACTTGTATGATACGTATGTACGAGTCACAAAAATTCAGGTTGGATTGGGCCGCCACATTATTTTTTACGTTTTCCAGACGAATAGGAAAAAATACAACTTCCGGCCAGCAGCCTACGGAAATCTACAGATGCACGTAAGATCTACCTAGCATGCATTCCTAAGTTTTCAGGGGGGGAATGTCTACCTCTGTACTTACAGGTCTTTTTCCTCTTGCAAAGTACAGCGAGTATGTGTATTTGGAATAAAATCAAAACACTTGCTGATGTCATGAAAAATAAAAAAAATATCGCTTCTTTGTGGAATTATTACGTGTGGATCCAATGAACGTACTAGCAACATGTGTTTGAAACAACAGCCTCATGTTTAAGGGTAGTGCAATTTCGCGAAAAGATTTCAGGTCAAGTTATATTTCAAAACACTATAGTGTCGTACAACAATTTTGATTGGGAAAATTACTTTTCGGCACGTGTTAACTGTCTGCACACGAATAACGTAGGAGCCTTGCCGATGTTGCAGAATTCTAAGTGGCCCGTTCATGGAAACGCCTTCTCAAGCAGACAGCAACCAATGGCAATAGACAAACTGCTGTCGGATGCTTATAGTATTGAAGTCTACCGTGCACTCTCATTTTTTTTTAGCGAAAAATCACTAGCTCTACTCATGTGTTGCAAAGTCACTTGCATTTCATAAACGGAAATATTATGCCACCACACTCTAAAAAATTTTTTTGTACTTTTACAAGAAAAATCCTTGGAAACCCAGTTGCCAAGAAAATCCTTTGTACACCTAGAAAGAGTTTTCTTGTAAAATCTGCAAAAAAATCCTTTTTAATATTACAAATGGTAGCCTTGTATTACAACTGACATTATTGAGAAGTGTACATAAAATTACTTTATTTCTTCTAAAAAAACATATGTGATGAATTAATAGCAGAGAATAACATCTAAAAAAGTATTAAAGTATTTCAAAATATAATTTACAAAAAAAAAAAAAAAAAAAAAAAAATGACACTTCGCTGGCAGGGGGATTATAACTCACACCCCTTGTGTTACTACCCCGCACCTTTAACTACAAACCCAACTGGACTTCCAATATAAACGCTTATTTTTACTGCAATTAGTGCAAGTAGGTACATACAAAATAATATTGAAGTTATACGGTTAAGTACAATAGGTACATGTATTTATTTTTAATAATTGTGTTGTTGAGTTGAGAGATTTGGATGGCTCTTAACAAGGTATTAAGAGCCGATTTAAGAGTTTTGTGTAGCTAGGAAACACTAACAAATAATGAATAATACGGTCACGTTTTTATTGAAATTGTCGTTTTATTATGATTATTTGAGTTGTTTTAAGTGTTTTACGTAATTCACACTTGCAATACATTTCTTTTTGCACGCAACTACACTTTACGCCACCAATGGTTTTTGCACAAACAGCTACATACTGTTTTACGTTGTTGAGTGTCCACCATTTTGCTGAAGCTTGCGGATACGGCTCAGCATAATACAAACATTTCCTAAGATGTATTACAAACACGGTCCTTGTAGTTTTACAAACGAGTAGTTTTACAAGAAAAATCTTTGTACTGTTACAAGCATTTGTAAAATTACAAAGTATTTCTCAGTAAAAATTACAATTCTTTTAGAGGGTATTAATGAGCAGAATACTGGTCTTAACTTCTCTCTTTTCACTCATTTAACTAAAATTTAATTTTTTCCCTATTTTTGTGGTTTTTATTTTTAAAACATTAAAGTTTTAAAATAAAAATTAATTGATTTTAAAAAAAGCAATTTGATTCTGGAAATGTTAAAAGGGGTTCAATACCAGTTGCTGTATCTGTTCAATGAAAATAGCGATGAGCATTTAGTTGAAAGCAAAATTGAAATACACTTTATGACCGCCTCCTTCCGGTTTCAGTCAGTTACTATATATATGGCCTTTTAGTAGAGGAAAAGCATTAGATTTAAGATCGTTTGGAAAATCAGCGTACACATCCACAATGTATTTATAGAAATCTTCCATACGGTTCTGAAGGAAATTGTGATATTATCCACACTGTTATCCTTGAAATGCTTTAAATTAATTTTTCTTAGTAACTAAACTTATTTTTGTCACGAACATAATATTGCCTGCTAAAACGAAAATAGTTCCTGAATCTCTGCGCATTTGTTGCTCGACACGTAATAGGATTTTTAAAAAATCACGCGAGACTGGTGAACTATTTAATACATGATAATATACGTAAGCATAAGGGAGCATGTTTGGTGTATTCAGGTTAAAGACAGGGTTAGATGGATCTGTCGTGTTTGTTCGCGCGGTTGGCATAACTTGCTCATATTCGGGAGGTCACGGATTCGATTCGTTAGGGTTGTATTTCCCTCCAAGTGGCTTCCACCCCTTCTGCAGGCTGTGTAGTGCGTCAGCACAACCCCCACTTCTACCGCCCTCTAGGGCGCGATCCCGATTAGCCATTGTTCGTCAAGGGTTGGTCACATAGTGCACGAAGGGAAATAATGATTATTATTAATCACGGTGCAGGGCAGCAAGAGCCACTGTAAACAACTGGCACTCTCGTGACTTTATACTTGTATTTCTTGGGACACACAAACGTTCGTTATCATCTGTACCACCTCATGACGTGTGTGGGCGATGCTATAATAGAAAGTAACGAACGGTGTAAAGCCCCTTTCACACTGTCAGATTTTTCCGTCAAACTGCTCCCAATAAGTTTGATCAAATATAGTTGGACAGTTGTGACGTCATTGAAACGTTATAAACGCCGCCATATTTGTCTGAGAAAGTTGGATGGTTTCAGTTTCCATCAGACATTCGAAGATTGGACCGGTTTTATAATATCTTTGATGTTTGACAGTATCAGCCAATTAGAATCATGCACAACAAAAATTGATGCTAAGACACTTTCAAACAACGAACAATTACTGGAAACGAAGTAGGTTATGAAGACAATTAATTTATGTAGAATCTGTCTGGGCATAAATGCTATTTTAAGTGAATATTGCACATAAGAATATTACGAACTCAGAGGCATTCAATTATATTGTGCACGAAACATCTCTGATAAATAAAATTCGAATTTACTAATGACGCAAAAATAAATTACAACATTGCTTACATTTCTTCTTGTAATGAACTGAATGGAAAAACAAAATCAATATCTCACAGTGAAAAGAATTTTTAAATAATAATGCAAATTAGATTCTCCTAGTAAAAAAAAATTTGAATGTGTGACACATTTTCAAACACATTCAAGATTATTTGATAAAATTTGTTGGAAGGAAAATCTGATGGCCATATTTTGTCTTCAAATTGTATGGTCAGATATAGCTGAGGGCGGAAATTTGACAGTGTGACAGAAGAGGCTTAAAAAAAAAAAATCTAGTTGGAGAAAATTGATTTTTAACACTTACTTGTAAGTATCTGGTTGGAATGCTACGTGTCAGTTGAGTATGGTGCGAGATGACAAGCAGACCGACATTAAGAGTTCACTGTTCTAAGTTCTGCGGATTGGAGTTGTATGGATCATCCAAAATGTCCAGTCCGCAGAGGGTAGAGGGTGTTAGTACTGGTCATGGCAATTCTGTGCACTCAATTTCTCTATTTTATTAGACATCGCTCCAAAATACAGCCATAAGCCAAACATATTACTCAAAACTTGCGCAAACGTAGACTCCAAAAATTTTATGTTAAGTAATATATAAGCGATAAAGCTTATTTTATTAATAAGTATTATCTAGATCACAATACATGAAATACTTGACAACCGAAAATTTATTGCAATTTTCCGAAATAAGAAACTATGCGATAGGGCCTAACATTTAGATGCGGTCATCATTCTTAGACCACTTAGCCGCAAATTTTACTTGCCGCCGAAATGTGTGTTGGTAGAGATCATCGTAATTATTACTTAAAACTCTGATCGCAGCTGTCAGAAGCCGTCTGTCTAATCATACTTCAGTTTTACGTAAAAACATTGTTATATATTTTGTTACATTTTACAACATGATTACCCCTTCTCCATATTAATGTACTGCCTTGAGATAAAACATTGCATCATTGCAAAAATTCTCCAGAATTTCTAATTAAAAAATATTTCTTCATTTTTCCAACTAACGGATTACGAATTTGGGCAAATTGCCAGTGCCCGCTGACACTGAAGTGTATAATTACTTAAACAGAATGCCCAGTATTTACGTTTGGCATCAAACCATCTTAGACTGTTGGCTCTGGGGATCCTAGGTTGCAATGAAACCGAAAACCCACGATTATTTATGCTCGTATACTCCCTCCTCTTATCGCCTTCAGTCATCAAAGACGAAACATGGCAACCCAGCTTATGTCATAATAGAAATTAACTGGACCAGTCAAAATACAATATGACGTCAGAACTTGCGACTGTGAAAAAGTCAATTTCTATTATTTTATTACATACTTTACGATGCAGCACTGAGCAGATGTTATTCCTGCACGTGAGGGCGGTGGTGTAGTTGTCAGACTACTCACCTCTCACCTAGGGCGAACCGGGTTCGAATCCCTGCGGGTCGCTCCTTAGATTTTCGCATGTGGGAATCGTGCCGGACGATGTCGTTGGTCGCCGGGATTTGTAGGGGATCTCCCGTTTCCCCCGCCCTTGCATTCCGGCGCTGCTCCATACTCGCCTCGTTTCAACCTCATCGGCTGTCAAGATCTCGATGTTACGAGCCGTTCAAATATCTCCACTCCTGAGCAATCACATTGCAGCTGGCGCCTTCAAGGCTAAGCAATGCAACGATGCCTCCTCATCGTGCAACACTCGTCGAGAAATGCATAATTACGTCAACCAAGCATCGTAACAGAGTTCAGAAACACGATATAGGCCATTTTCCATGTCCACCGAGTAGGCGAAGACTGGCGTGATTCCTATTTTATAAAATTGCTACGTGGCTGAAACTTCAGCAGATGCTGCGTACTAGGGACACACGAATTTCGCGAAAATATTTCCGCACGTGCTAGATTTCAATACCCTACAAGGGTACCAGCAGTTTCCTTTTTCTTATTGGCGGCGTGTGTCTGTGTTAAGATATTTCCTTAGTTGACTGGCCAATTAGAATAAACTTGCTCCGATACTGCACGTCTCTGATTCGTGGGCTGACATCTAAGACGACTCGCGCTGACAGATCGGGCGGTGAGCGGCAACCTGCTCCGGTTATGCCCTGGAAAGGCACTAGGGGTATGGATAGAACTCCGGCCAAACCACACGCTTAGTTTCTGAGGACGAGAATCTCAGAACCTCTGTGGTAAAGGGGGCGAGGATGTGCGGACGTGCCAGGCTTGGGCTTGGGTCTGGCCAACGGTCACATTAATCTTGGCCTTCTTGCGTTGAGAAGAAGTGATTCCTCTTCCCCGTCTATTGAGATGCCGAAACGGGTTAAGGCCGTAACGCTAAGAGCGCTGCGTAAAAATACAAAATACATGATCGAGAGGTCCACTGTAACTGACACAAGACGGGTAACATCTAGATCAACCAATCGTAAAAGTGAATCTGAGCTAAAGTGGTATGTAATACAACTGGTCGTGAAATCTTTTCGCAAAATTCGGGTGTCCCTATGCATATGGTATGAGACGTCCTGTCTCATCCTCTCCTACCTGAAGATGAATAACTCCATGCAAACATCCGACAGCTCCCAGGGTCCTGCCAAGAATGCCAGCTTCGTCGAAATTCTGAGACGAAGACTCAAATAGGTAGGGGATACCTTTAACAGGGGTTATTTTGGACACTGGGGTAACTTGGAACAATTTAAGGGAATTTTTGTTTTTGCACACTTGGAAGTTTTATAAATTTGGATGCTGGCAGTTATGTCGGGCATTATGTTTTATTTCATTCGGAACTGTTGCATGTACGAACAAAATTCCTTTCAAAGTGCCCCGAGTTACACCAGTGTCCAAAGTAACCACAGGGAATGGTTTCCCTTCTGAGTCGACACGTCATTTCTGGATGCAGCACTCTCGCCATCACGTCCAGAAGAAACAATTCAGCAGCCATCGAATTTTGATCGCTTCCTCAGACGTTAATTATGATTCCGGTTTCGAAACCAGACCTTCCTCCTAGTATCCCGCCCATAGGAGTGTTTTCAAATTCAACATGCCTTACAAAACGTTAAAATAACACGAATAGATGAACACAATACACCAAAAGAGCATGGCATGGCGAACTTCGATTACTGCAACCCATTTCAAACCCTCAAGTTTCAGAAACTTCTCTGAATTAATAAATTTTATCTGAGGTACGCAGACTTAATCCACTTGTTGGGAGTACTCTACATCTTCCAACACACCTGTAATTGGTGTCAGAAACCGCTTAATGACAAATGGTCCGACTTACTTTGGAGCTAACGTAGTACTGAAGTTGTCAACTTGAAGGTCAGAAAATGAACTTATAAAATATCTTTATCACCTCCCTTGTGAGTCTATTGAGCAACATATAAGTTTTAAAATATCTAGACGCCAATTTGTGAAAGTATCGCTACAAAACCATAATTTTAATAACTGTCATCGAGAGAATACCAACAAAAGGAATGCAAAATACAGGCTTTTTTCAAGGAATGGAAAAACAGCACCCAAAACAAATCTATTGGTGCATATTTGGTCGCATCGCTGACCTCACTGTTTGAGGTGGAGGTATCCCGCCATCTTGGATTTACGTAAATTCCTGTATTACTTAATTGGCAGGTTTAGTATTTAAAAACCAAGCTTGCCAAGGAGTAGGGAACAACTTCACAGTTATTTCAAAATCCAACTTCTTAGCACATGATTAGTTTCACATTTGCAGATGGTAACAGTAGCCTAAGCAAAGGTTTGCCTCGTTATTTAACCATTTCTGCTGTACATGAGTAAATATTTATAAGTTATATCTGAAGCCGTAGAAACTTAGACTATTCTGTTAAGAAGTCCTCTATTCTAATATACCAAAATCCGGTCATAAAGTAAGTTTGATTACAAAGATCTGTAAAAATAAATCCCAAATTTAATGGAATTCCTACGCTTTAAGTGCTAGAGACAAGTAATGTGGGACCTTAGCTCGCGCACCAGAGAACCATAGCAGAAAGTTATTAAAGCCGCCTTAAAATTTCAATTATATATTTCAAACAAGTTTTATCCTAGAACACTTCGGTGAAGTATGAACAAAATTTATCCTCTTCGAAAAAGCTAGGTTTTTCTTCTCAAACGGAATGATGTAAGATGCTTTACTGATTACCATACATATAAGATACTCAAATATTCCCTACTCGAAAGTGTGCAAATTTCAAATGATTCATTTTTCCTTAATGGGAAATAACAAAAATGTACTTAAACTGGCAACTATAACAAGGATGGATGAAAAACCAGCTTTGGCCCTGCCAAAAGGACCGAATACAATCACATAATGGCTACTCGCTTCCATGAATTCTGAGCTACGTTTTACGAATGTTAACCAGCCGACCTAATATTCCAACGTTTTGTTTATTGATACCTTCTAAATTAGAAACTGAAAAGATTACAGCCTGTTTAGTTTTCGACCAGTAGTACATTTCTTTTATGCTTATGTCCACCAAAGTATGCATTGTAATACAGAAAAATTATATCTCGAAAGGATTTAAACACAAACATATTGAATTTGCCTTTTCTGCTGGCATAATCAATCCACCCTTATCAGATCTCTTGATAAGAGGTTATATAGGTTGTTCACGGTAAAATGCCCTGTTTAACATCTACTTGTATGCACGCTGGGTATTGTTTCGCCTTACGTAAAATTAACGTTACCATGGACCTCATCACTTTATTCATACGTCAGTCAAGTGAAACTGTGAAATTATTAGAAAACAAAAATGGAAAATATTCTGCTCATTTTTACAATTTGATGCATTAGAAAACCATAGAAACCGAACTAAATAATTTAAGTAATTGACATTTTATTCGACGTTAAGAGTTGGAACTACTTTCCCTCCGTCGTTACCAACTTTACTGAACACATGTCACTCTGTGCGGCTGTTAAAATATATGCAGACAAGGGCAGTGACTTTTTTCCTAAGATTGTATTCAAAAGTGCTCATTTTACCGTGAACAGCCTATACAGGTCATGGTAGATTCCTTCTCCATTCTTGCTTCTCTGAGCTTCTTGCTCCATCTCTTTAACTTACTCGCTATCGACGAGACATTAAGTTCTTCCTACCTACCTACATATCGCTGCACTCATACACTCAATTCTCACTTGTACCAATGATCACATACACAATGCCACCCATGGTTCTTATTGACTCGACTACTAAACTAGACGAGCACCTTAATGTAGCGACCGACGGTGCGGGCAAGCTGACCGCTTTAAATAGGAAGCTAGAGGCTGTGCGCAACATGGGATCTAAACTTGGTTGGTGTGCCGCCGGTCTGGAGTGCGGGAGCTTCTGGGTTCGAATCCCAGGTAAGGCTTGGGTGTTAGTTTCATTTAGGTCATAATTTAATTTGTAAGCCATCTCCTGACAAGTCTCCGGGCATAACACCGGGAGACGTTAATAAACCTTTTCCAATCCAATTCCAATCCAAACAGTCACTTAAATGCCTGAAGCGGTATTTACAGCCGAAGCTGTTACCTCCTAATCTTTTTTCATACCGCCAGTCAGGTCGATAAAGGACCGTCTCTAGACAATTTCTAGGATTGAAAACATTTTCCAACATTCCGGTAACACGCTGCATAGTCTCTCGAGGCCAACCAGGTAGATGCCTTCACTCCCCCCACCTTACATCAGGCGATGTAATTTCTGGGGTGATAAAGATGTGTGTTTACATGAAAGGAATGAGGGAGAATGGTGAACAAGGCATACAAAACAGGGAACATGCAACATTATTGTGAAAAAGATAGACATATGTCTGGAAAGGGAATAAAATATTGTTAAATAAAATGAGGACAAAGGAAAAATTAACTATACATGTTGGTATACTGGCAGGGCCTGACGTCTCGTCGACAGTAAAGTCATTATAGACGGAAGCAAGTTGCTCAGACATGCAGGAACGAGGCAGGACTCGGCCATGCCTGTACAAAGGAACCCTCCCAGCATTCACCTGGAATGATTGTTAACCCATTGAACCGAACCCACGTCCTTTCAAACGTGTGAGTTCAGTGGTTTTGCTACTGCATCACTTCGCTCGGTAATGCACATGTTGCGTCTTTTTTTTATACACTGACAGATCTCACGTTCATTATTGTGCTACGCAAAGTAGGCATAATTTACGCACAAATAATGTTTACAGTGTTGAACGGCACAGTTATTCCCAAGTATATACAGAGTCCCCTAGACCCCTTTCCAGCAAAGAGTGCTTTTCTGGCGGTCTTTCATGGTGATTATATTACCTTCTTCCATTCCAACAAAAATAATTGATGCCAGGTGTGTGATAGTCCACTTATGCTACACACGTGGTAACCAAGTGGGAAAACGAACATTTCGGCACTTTACAAACACACACACACTATTTTTCGCTCTGTCTCTACCATCTTCCTCATTATTTCTTCTTGTTCGACGTCACAGCGGCTTTTCATTTATAACATGAACAGTGAAAACCCTCTGGAGAAATTACATGAATTGCTTTTACCGTAAAAGGAGCTGTGTTACAGCTAGCTTAACAGACTCAATCTTTCGACTTCTTCACACAATGAAACTGCACCACGACTTCTCTGTGCGAAAACAGCAAGACCTTATGCGTTCAGATACATGGTTATTGGGAACCTACGAAATTTTTTGCCAGGAACAGGATGCTCATCCCGAATGTTAGAACGTTCCCTTAAATCCAAGACGCTCAACAACTCTAGTCCTGATTGAATGAAAAGGTTAACTTGTTCATAGATCGTATTATCAAAATTACTACTGTTACTGCACGATAAAACAAAGTGCGTTATCTTTTTTGATGTCTTGGAACCTCACGCACAGTTTATCATGGACGCAATTTAGAGCAGGTTCGTTATGAATCATCTAGAATAAAACAAATTCAATACACGTAACCTTCCAGACATCATATTTACTGAAATGCCATAGGTTTTGTCAGATTGTAGTTGGAATGAATCCTTTACAGAAAGAAGGAAGTTGCTGCAGGGATTTCCTTAAACAAATTATTTCATACAATTGCCGGTGTTTAAGGATAACATGCTTGATCATATAAAGCTATCACTGCACACTAGCAATTCATTTACCATTTACAGTATGTGTTCTTGTACCTACACTAAGCATAAATACATTCGGGAGAACGGATATAAATAGGCTTTGAAATATACATTTCCTAAAACTGAATGAAGTAATTAAACCAATTATATCTTTATCTTTCCAATTTATGAAATCTATTCTCTCTATTGTGATAAATAGCTCAAAAAATTATGTGCTACTTGCGGATCTTAGTATTTTTATTGCAAGTGAAAAATTAATTGATCTCTCCAATCAGACAACATTTACACTTCGAGATTTCTCTCAGTACTTTTACATAAACAATGCAGCATTTCTAATTAACTTTCAATACAAAAAATGTGAGTACGATTTGCGCCCACATGATTGACCAACATGATGAGGTTCTTGTAATGTATTACATTCACGCAGTGTTTCATTCGCACAAACATTTTCCCCTCAACATCCAAATCAACATGATCAAGTAATGCTGATATTCTTCATTTCAAATATATCGAGTAGCGCTGCGCCATTATAAATGTCAAATTCTATATTTTAGTGCCACAATATAAGTCTGTTGAGGTTTGCCTGTTTAACAGAGTACAAATTTTATATTCTGACATAGGCGTATATAGCTATTTTGTAATTTCTTCATTCACACAGATTTCCTGGTTGGAAATGCACTCTAGAATTTCTTAATGAGCAATATGAAGTATACATATTCACTTCTTAACGTAAATATCCAAAATAAGGACGAGTTCGAAAGCTTATATGCTTTTCCTCATAGTAAAATACGTTCTGTAATGCTTTAATTTGCATCGATTTCCCCTCATAAAATTTTGAAGCTAAAGTAAACAGCAAGTTTCAGTTTTCGAAAAGTAAAGTATTTAGCGATCAACTCATATTTCCTTGTGAAAGTTACAAGGCACATTAAGAATAGCGGAGGAGTACTCGGGGGCGGCTTACTAAACCTTGCCAAAATGTCAAGCTTAATAACAACATGCACGTCTGTGCCTTATGGAGGATCCGAACCCGGAATCTCTCTCACCGTGGGTTGGCTCCACTGCCGACTACATCACAGAGACTAGTCTTCTCAATGAGATGTGTTGGGATTCGAGAATGTCATCTCTGCCGCCAAATCTGTGAACCAATAAGTGTGCAAGCGGAATCCACAGTAAATCACAGGAAAAAAAATAAAATTAAACATCGTGACTGTGTATGCCACTTGATTCACTAGCCAAACTAAAGGTAATACAGCTTTATGACATTACATGATAAACAATACAGACGTAACCAAGCAATAGAAGCCAAGTACTTAATGTGCTTAGTACCACCTGTACTCCTCTCGGGCATCAACAAAGGTGTATATTCTCGCACGTCGACTATCCTACATGAGACGAATATCATCATGAAGTATAGTGTTACCAAGCCTGTTGCACATGTCGCAATTGTGCAAGGTTAGTAGCTGGTCGTACAGACTTGGTGAGACGTCGTCCCATCATGTCCCAAACATTTTCAATGAGAAAAAAGTCTAGTGATTGTGCTGGTCAGAGCAGTTTTCAAACATCACAAAGAGCACGTCGAGTCATAGCAGCAGTATGTGGACGAGCATTATCCTTCTGAAATAGTACATCACCTTCTTGTTGAAGGAGCTGCAGCAGAACGGATTGAACAATGTGCTGGATGTAACGGGAATTTTTTTAATGAACCCTTCACGAACACCGATGATGAACGAGAATCAGACTATAGCTTGTTGCGCCCCACATCATGATGCCAGGAGTTGGGTCCGTATTGCGGGGGCCAATACACTTTGGAAAATGACGCTCACCAGGTCGACGTCACACACGTAAACAGCCGGTAAAACCTACTCTCATCGCTAAACACAACGAAGTGCCATTCCATTTTCAAGGCGATCCTTTTAAGACCTACTGCAGCAGACATGCAAGGCTATGTTAAAGCAGAAAAGGATTCGTCCCCAAATGTACACATGCTCATTGTCCTGCTGCAAGTGGATGGTACATGTGGCAATCCCTGGTAGCACATTAGCTCTGATATCTGCTGTCGACGAGGTATTGTCTGCTAGCAGTACTGCCATAATAATGCGCCAATCTTGACGTGTGTCTATACTACTTGGCTGCCCCGAACCTGGTATATTGGTCTGGGCCTGTTCAATTGATTACCATTGATGACATCGCCACACTATCGATGCATTATGACCAACATGTTAAGTAATCCGTTGATATGTCCATCCCGCCTTGCGAAGTCTCACGATACAGCTCTTCTCAGACGACTGTAAGTTCAGAACAGGGGAACGTAACCCTCTTCGAGACAGTGCAATCGCTTGACCGCTACACACGTCCTTATGATTCAACCTTTCAGGCGCACGTGGTACTGTCTGGTGCGTTGCTGTACACGACGCAATGAAGTGATTGGTACAACACTATCTGTTGGCCGATGACCTCACTGTTAAACGCGGGCCAAAACTTCTCTCTCTCTCTCTCTCTCTCTCTCTCTCTCTCTCTCTCTCTCTCTAGCTCACTCCCCCTCCCCCTCCCCCCGACCTTACGTGCACATCTGCACACATTTACTTCCTTCACCGAGCCGACACGAATTAGGAAGACACATGAAGACACCTACAACTCGTAGCAACTTAACTGACCCAGAAAAGAAAGAGGATGTGAACTAAAGCTACTTGAAGGAAACAAAAGCCATAAAAACTTTTTGCAAAAATAGATATCACTATGCTTGTGTTAATTACTAAATATCGTACACAGCGTTACGAACTGTGACCCAAGTGCAAAAGAATCTTAAACATACTTGTTATTGAATTTCAAACTTGGTCTGAAAAGTATTCGCGAAAATTTACCATCCCTTTTAATAAACATAGCAGCAAACCAATGGAATTATGTAGTCATTCTGTCGGCTAGTGGACCGGTATTCTCTCGATGAGTAGTAAAAATTGTGAATATCTGACGATATACAAAAGCACAGTGAAACATTCGCACTGCCAAACTGCATACATCTCCATGCATTACGTACTATACGGACCTGAAACCGCGCATATCTCCACAAAAAAATTGCCACAGTCGTTTTTCGTACCAAGCGACTATACTAAAAAATACTTTATTTAATTGTGTTCTCATTGGTCGTGCGCGCGCCAAGACATCACACACACAACAAGAAAGCCTCGTGAGTATGGAGTTTGTATTAAACTGACATTTTCGGTTTAGAGATCTACACAAGTATTATTTCGAAATCACTCAATGCCCACTGCAACTCTTTAAAACTCGTGGTACAATCTCAACGACGTTTACAGAACAAACAACAAAAACGCAGATAGTGATTTTAAAAAATTGTTCCTTCAGTACGTTTATTCTGTTAACATCTGTACCGAAACACGACTTCTCAGTATTGAGAGAGCAGTTTCTGACGACAGCTGATAGGTGCGTAGAAAACTTCTACAACGTATGCCTATGTAATTTTCGTCAAGGCTTGTGGGAGTGTGCCCAGCTATTAACAAAGTTTTATCCAATGTAACATTAATATTTTGTTTCCATTTGTGGGTAAGAAAATTTCAGGTTATTTTCCAGGAGTTTCACCACAAAGTTTCGAAATAAACTTAACTTTATTCCTTACAGTACTAGTGTTCATCTAAGCTTCAGAATCAGCTGTTTCCACTGGCCCATTTTGACTTCCCTAAGGGCACAGGGGAAAAAGATAATCACGTAAAGTCTAATAATAACAGCAATTGAGGGATCAGCTTCCCGATTATATGCTGTTCACGGTAAAATGAGCACTTTTGAAAGCCCTGCTTAAGATCTATTTGTGTACACAATGTGTATTCTCCGCCTTATTTAAAATTACCATTGCTATGGGCCGCATCACTTTATTCATCCGTCGGTAAAATTAAACTGTAAAATTATTAAGAAAGTAAATACTTTGCAAATCAGCTCATTTTTACACTTTAACGCATTAAAAAAACAGAAAGCGAAATAAATAATTTTAAGTTATCACCAATTGGTTACCTAACACTTTTTATTCGACGTTATTGCGTCAATTAAAATGAATGCATGCAGGGGCAGTGATATGTTTTTAAGGTTCATTTCTGAAGTGCTCACATCATCGTGAACAACCTTTAGAAGGCTTTAGGATATGCTGTAATGTTAGATTCTACCACAGGTTTCATTACGTTAACTGAAACTAATTTGTGTAATACATCTCATTTCTGTTAATAACCGCTGGAAATGCGTTATGAGCATTCCAGCATGATGTACCACAAATGCCTGTGGTTTTACAAAAATCCAATAGTGGACCTGTTTTGGTGCATCGTCCCAGAATTCCGTATCACTTCTGTTTCGTCTAGGGTGCTTTTGCTGAAGTCAACCTATAATCCATTCACGGTTACCTCACACTTCTCAGAAGTCCTGCTAAAGTTCTACTTTCAGGAGATTCCTCTGTCTTGTGCTAAATAAGCTTAACTTAGGCTATAGAATTACACCAAAGGACAACGTATTGAATTCCCGCGCACCCAGATGTAATGATATTTTGCATGAGAACTATTTCGTACTAGGCGCTACCAAAACACATATTTACTCACTGGTTTTATTCATATTTACTATACATGAAATATTATTATTTGTAAATATAAAATATTTTGAACTTCAAGATAACTAAACCTAAGATAATTCTATGTTAACGGAGGCAAAAAAAAAGTTTGTGATTCATGGCGTATTTAGGAAATAACTGAACATGTCATACATGGGGTGATTTTCCAAAGGTTTGACTCAAAAAGTGTAAAGAAATAGCGAATAGATAATAATATACTAAACGAACAAAAATTCTTAAGTGTAGGAAACCTGTCGGCTGCGATTTTGCAAAGCACACTGAAATATCGCGAAATATGTCAAAGGTGAGGGTAGGAGATTGAAGTATGGCAACTATCTCGCAACTATGAGCAAAAATCTCCCATTGATTTAGTTCCGCCATTCAGCTACTGCTATCGCAAGTAAATTAACGTAGATCCACCTTGACATCTAGGCCAAGTGGCGAAGGCGAAGTTCCATGGCCACGTCGTAAGCTACCAGGAGCACTGCAAATTTTATTTTGATTTTATGGACATCATCCGGGGTGGTGACATCGTCCAGGGTGGTGATGTCATCCAAGATGGCTGTCATGGTCAAGGTAACGGGGTCAAAGTTCAAGGTCACGGGGTGAAAAGTCAAGGTCATGCGAATCCAAATGGCGGCCGTACTCTCTACCCCCCTCCCTAAGACTCTGTTTGTTCCAGAATAGGCCATTTACCCCTACTAGTACACGTCATTTAACTATCATTTTGAACAAGTTGGCTGGGCTATCACTACAAAAAAAATCGTGGAATATTGGCTTCTGGTTAATATAATTTTCGTTCCATCAGTCAGACAATATACAATACCCTTTGAGGCTGCAGGTTCACGTGTAAGTTACATGTTGGCTTCGTGTTTGTGTTTTCCACCTCAACAGCGACGTTCAAGTGTCCCGATGTAGGCCTGAATAGCCGCGGTAAATTTCTAGCGAAACGTGCCGCTGTTACGTTGACAGCACATTGACTTAGCAGGCACGCTGTTGCGCGGTGGAGCTATCTCCCTTTTGGACAGTCTTTTGCGCATCAGAGAGGAGATGAATGTCTATATGCATGGAAATTTTGCGAATTTATTAGAGGACAAGTTATACTTCAACTACATATAGTGTACATTTCAGTTTCTGCTTCTATTGGACTACAATTTGTTAGACGAGCTCCGGACGACTTTGGACCAACGACGAACATGCAAGGAAGATAAGGACCGAATCCTTACTACCTGGTCACAGAGTAGATAAATACACAGACGCAAAATGGCTCGACGATTTCTTTGATATTTGCGTGCCCTTTGTGTAATTGGCTGCGCAAGGTTTTGGAACGGACCTTGTGTCAGAAAGCCTACTGCGTGCTGCGAAAATCTCCTATTGGTCCGACTGCTGTCTGGCAAGTAGGTTGCCCAGCGCTGATTGGCGAACAGCGTTTTAGTGTGTCGGTGGCCAGTGACGCCATTTTGCTATGGCGTAAGGCTGGAGTTAGCGTTATCAGCGGCTGCTTCACCTCCTGTATTCTTGTGTATTCTGTGACCTACAAACTGATGCTGTAGTGTCAATACCGACAGCACCTCATTCTGGGCAACGTTAATGGTTGCTACCGACTCACCAACTATTTTGTGATTGATTGCTTCTTGTGGGTTGAAAAACAAAGGAGAAATTGATTTTTGTGAAAATACTTTCATGTTTTACTTATCTCTTATATGGATAACTCTGCTGCTTTCCGTAAAAAAAATTCCCCGTAAGTTAGAGTGATGACAAATTGTATTATCTGTATGTTCTGCAATCTGGGGATCCCGGCAGGTTGACCGAAAAAAAGAAGTAATCGTGTAATGGAATTCCAAACTCTTTCTGCCCTGAACAAATGTATTGTTAGTGGGTCTTTATAAAAACATAAAGAGACCGTATATTACCAAAACCAGACTAAAATGTCGTAGTTTTTTCTTACAAAACATGTCTTTGAAAAACAAACTTTTGTAATAAATTATTAATAATAAATCCCCAAAACTACACGCACAAAACAACCCCAAAGTCGATTAAATTTTTTGTTAGGCATAGAGGGGGAGAAAAGAGAACGGCTTTAAGGTAAACACGCCCCAGTCTCAACTTGCTTCCCACCCGGTAGAGCGCAGCATCAGCAGTGACCCGCCGCAACTCTTTCATGCGTCCTCCCCGCCCTCTGGAACCGCCCTTCCATTTCCCCCTCCCCCCAGACTAGATGACCGGCTGTGGAGGGGAAGTGCAGGCACCTGCCCCCCTCCCTACGTACCAAGGGTAAGTGGTACTACCCCTCTCCCTGCTCTTCAGGTGGGGCATGCTAGAGGGCCGTGGCTAGCTGGCGCTGTACACACGCGCGCCCGAGCGCTTGCGCACAGCTCGCCTGTCGCTATTACCAGTCCGCTGCGTTATAAATGAGACACGCGGCCGCAAACACGACGCGCGAGGGGGGGTTATCAATGTTGCGGCCATTTGTGAAATGTTATTGCCATTATCGCAAACATGCCCATCCCTTTGTGAGGGATCACGCGCGCAACACTGCCGCGACTAGTTACTCATTTTCATTTTACCTCGTCATCATCATTATTACTACTGTTATTACCGCCAGTACCACATTATCTCGCCGCCAGAATTTATCAACTTAGTCGCTATAACCAACCCCTTCCCCCTATCTCATTTGTACGCTTCTTAAAAGCAATGTGGTTTGAGTAGAATCAAAATTAGCCTGTGGTTGAAAAATAGGACCTACGGTCTAAAACATGATTACGGGGACACAGATTTTGGTTTGTTACTGCATTCCACAGTAGCAAACTTTTTGCTAGAAAACACTGGATATTACTAGCTCTTATGTTTCTTTCTGGTAAAAGAGGTATTTTCTGGTCTTGAATTGTGCAGAGAGATCCTCACTATTAAATAACAAGAAATTCATCCGCATTCTCTAAATATTCCGAAATCAGTCGACGTAGCATTCACTTCAAAGTGGTGCAGGGCAGAGCCAATAGTAGGAATTAGCTGATCTTGTTTTTATGACATACTTTTTATCGATTAATTTCATTCTTAACTAAAAATGCATTAAACATAACTTACGTGCATTCAATTTTCTGATTGTGAGTGGTGGATATTTTGTTTGCCCTATAGTTCACTCGACTGAAGACAAGTTCTAGTAACTAATATGTGCTAGAATTTATGTTGCCTGGTTTGTTAAAACTAGGCAGGGTTTAGATGACAAGCAATATCAGGTGGTAGGCGGAGTTGCCAATTTTTTGCAAAGATTCCTTATATGTCCGGACAGTACTTTGTCACATGTCTCACATGTACCCTATCGCTGTTTGTGTAAACACCCTATCGCTATTTGTGTAAACAGGCGGGTCGCATTGGCTTCTTCCTTTGACACAGACAAAACAAAGTCCGCCTACAGGCTTCCTAGAAATTTCGCATGCGCGATAAAGTTTTTAAGGTACTGGGTGGTAAAATATTTCATTTATTAATTTTTGTGCCAACACTCGCATTTGAAAAATCACGATTTTACTGTTTATGGAGCACACATTTAATGAAAACCAACCAACTTGCAGAAATGAGATACATATAAATTAAAAATTCCCATGAACAGCTTGAAGGTAAGTTAATCAATTGCAATTTCTCCCAGTTCTTTTAAGTATTTGAACAAGGACATTTTTACATATATTTTTTATTCGGTGGTTAACACTAGATTTTTCTCAGATACGTTTGGCTGATCGCCGTCTAAACTAAATAGTCCATCACCTTTCAGCTTACTTTTTCTCCTTTTTTTTTTGTAGGGGGCATTGATTATTTTGTGTTCTCCAGAAAAAAATTAAAACCGTATTTCTAACATGTGATTACGCAAACGCTACAGAATATATTTTCATATTTGCAACAAATTATATCACATGTAATGTCTAAAAGATGAACATACTTTGGCGTATAGAGTTATTTAAAAATCCATTTATTTAGCATAGCTTTACTAGCAAATAAATTTTAGCTGATTAAGGATTACTGTATAAGTTAATAAACGCTATTGCCACCAAGCTTACAAAGTTCTGAAGAATTTTTATAACATTTATTATTACATCTAGGGCAGTATCACTTGCTGCGCAATTGAGAAGTAGCACCAGTGTTGTTATTGACTACCAATTCTACATTAAAACATTCGTTTGCTTTCACGTATCTCAATTCTAAAGCCAACACGAAAAATCACGAATCGAAATAATAGACTCACTACACTCTAAACCTGAATCAGTGACAATTTTATTGTTTCAATAAGTATCTGACTGATACAACAGTCACTTTAGTGAATTTAACTGATGAACCAGTGAAGAAATTCCATATCTCCTTCACTGATTGATTCAGTGACGTTGCCCGCTGTTTCGTGAGTCATTTTTTTCCACTGTTTTCTCAGTGGTATATTTCTTGACTGATGGACCAGTGAAACATCTGAGAAACTTGCACCGTCTCTATATTTTTGACTGCTGTATCAGTGAAACTGCGTGGAAAAATCGCCGTCGAAAAAGTTTAAAAATGGCCGTTAAACGACGTGTATCAAGTGAAGTAACAACGAATAAACGAATAAAACCAATACGACTTAAAGGGTAGGAATTCCATTAAGTTTCGGATTTATTTTTACAAATCTTTGTAATCAAACTTACTTTATGACCGGATTTTGGTATATTGGAATAGAGGACTTCTTAACAGAATAGTCTAAGTTTCTACGGCTTCAGATATAACTTATAAATATTTACTTATGTACAGCAGAAATTGTTAAAGAGTCTAAGGGTGCGTGAGTTCAATACCGCTTGCCTGAGAGAGTTTTTCTACTTTATCATATTACGGTAAATTGTACAATATAAGTGGCAAACTATCGTAAATATGTTTATTTCACGTAATTATTTGCCTACATTCCATAAAAGCAATATTTAATACGCCACTGCGGTCGGCCGTCACTGATTCAATCAGCGAAATTTTCAAACTGAAATAATTAATGGTTTTCTACTGATTCTAAGTGGATCCATTTTCAGTGATTAGAGTTGTTGAATTTCACTGCGAATCAGTGGTTTCCCGTTGATTCGAATTTAGAGTGTAATTGAGCCGAATTTGGGATATGTGAAACACGACGTTAGTAGCACACGTGGTTTGACACTAAGGGTGAAGGCCCAAGTTAAGAGTATTTCGTGAGTTCGTTCGGCGACAAGAGAGACTTCAATTAGGTATAGTTACTCGTTTGGTGTACTATAAATTTTTTTTTCACACGTGGCGTGTGTAACTGTAGGTCATTATGAGAATTGCAGTCATTCAGCCAAAACGGCGTCTCTGAAGACCTGTATTACCAATTTTAACAACACAGGGGCATTGCCAGCCGCGAGTTAGGTTGACATCTGGATAAAACACGCAGTAGTTTCAACACTCCTTTGTAACCTCCTTTTTGGAATCGGAAAGGTTGGGTATGATTTTGTAAATGTCGGTAAAGACTTTTCACGATAAAGTGAGAACTTTTGAAATCAACCTTAGAAAAATGTCACTACCCCTGCTTGGCATATATTTCAACGGGCCCACTGAGTGACATGCGCCCAGTAAAGTTGGTAACGGTGGAAGGAAAGTAGTTCCATATATTAACGTTCGGATAAAAAGTGTCAGGTAACCATTTGTGATAACTTAAATTAGTTGTTTCCCTTTCTGTTTTTTTTTTTTTTAATGTATCAAAATATAAAATGAGCAGATTTGTTAAATATTTATTTTATATTCATTTCACAGTTTATCTTGACCGACGCATGAATTAATTGATGAGACCCGTAGCAATGCTAATTTTACATAACGCGGAAGAATAGACAACATACAAACAAGTAGATCTTAAGCAGGGCTTTCAAAAGTGCTAATTTTACCGTGAACAGCTTATGAGAGGAGTTAGTAACAGCCAGCAACATTCTGAGTGTGTACAACGGGCCATCCAGTTGTAAGTATTCGAGTCAGCATGTAATTTAAACCTGAAATGAAATTTTAATAATTTTTGTATGGGAAATAGTAACTCAGTTTATCTGGCAGTACAGTACGTCTAAAAAAGTTAATATTTCAAGTATAACAGGATACTCGGTCTCGAATGCAAAAAAACCATGCATATGACCCTAGGAACGATATATGTAGTTAAATGTAGTCAAGTCTCTGTGAAACATTAACTTAAATTATTTCTATTTTAACAACTTTATGTAAAACATATTACTCAATTTTTAGAGGTGTTGAAATCCTTAACATTTAAGAAGGAAAAGTTTGCGAACCACTTCTATAAACCGGTTTCTCAGTGAATTTTACAGAATTACTGTGACAAGTCACTGGTCGTAGCACATTTCACTGATTCGCCGATATGGAGGCGCAGAGTAATTGAATTTACAGTTACTCTTTGAGTGTGCACTGCTAATGATAAATATTTGGCTGTTTTTCGAAGCATATTAACACTCACTAACTATAAAATGTTGTTAAGATGTAAGTACAAGAAGCTGTAAATATGCACGCTTGAAGTTTGTCTCAAACTCATGAGGTTATTTCCGCTACATTTTGCAGCTGGCCCGTGAAGTAACTTACGAGCTGCTTCAAGATCATTTAGGCTTATTATCAGATCGAACAAATTTCGTCTGTTTGAGAAATGGGAACTTTCTGCTAGTTATAATTAAGGATAGGAAAAATTCGCGAGTTCAATGACCTGTAGGCTAGACTCCACAGTCATGCGTATACTCGAGCCTTAGATGTTTGTTCATTGGCTGCTGCCCCATAGAGTAGCCAGTGTTACTTCACACCTGGCAGTATGGCACTCTTACTTGTTTCCTTGCAAGTCTGCTATTGGCTCAGAGTCGTCCAGGGCGAGTGTCATAAACTGCGATCCAATTACGAAGTAAAATTCAGTGCACACGTGTTTGACGTCTACCTTGTCCCTGAAATGAACTCGCGAAATGTTCCTATCCCTGGTTATAATAAACAGAGACTGTATAAAATTCTCTAAATTTCACAACACTTTACTTTAGAACAATATAGAATTTGTATACAAATAAGGGTGAGAGCTGGACGGTAGCTTAAATTGATCTATTTTTGCCATTACTTCTGTTGAGACTAGGTTTTGAACTTGTAATTATGTGTTAGGGCGCATAACATTATTTTATTTTAGATACTATTTTGTTTCAACTCCTTGTGCTACAATAAAAAAAAATCCATACAAAGTTTTCTGTACCGCAAAGAAAACCATTTCTTTGAGGCTGTTTTGTTTACAGTAACACAATAGACTGCTTAAATTCGAAGAGAACTTTACGGAAACATGGGTTTGCTGTTCATAAATATTTTATTTACCCGTTTTTGTTTTATGGCAATATAACCTTCATTTATAGCAAAGAAATAAACATTTCATATGCTGCTTTTGTTCACAGTAAAGAGTATAGTGGAGAGGTATTGGCGGCATTAAACATCAGGGTCTCCAGAGCAAATGAGGGCGAAGTGAGTTGAGGATTGAGCAGCGCCGGAATGCAAGGGCGGGGGAAACGGGACATCCTCTAGAAATCCCGCTGGCCAGCGGCATCGTCCGGTACGATTCCCACGTGCGAAAACCGAGAGTGACTCGGCCGTAAATCGAATCCAGTTAGCCTTGATGGGAGGAGAGTATACTCTGACCACTAACCCCCCACGCCACCATTCAAAGATAAGAAACATTACTTCGTATCAGAGGTAACGGGTCAGCGTTATTAGAGGTTTTCTCTCGCACATTGTAGTTTACAGAACCTAGCTGTTGCCTAGACGCCAAAAGTCATAAACCAATATATTATGCAGATCCGTTCAGTTACTGTGTCCATGATCGTGGACATGTCGCAAACGAACGATGCTCATCTGGCACATCAAGGCATCAGTGCCGAACACACTGAGAGTCTTCCTTGTGGCTAATCCTATTTGTGGAGTGGTTGATGTCCATATCATTGAGCAAGCAGCACGTTGTTCATTGGCTGCAAGAAAATTGCTGAACACAATTACAGCTCATACCAAAAAATTACGTGATTGCAACACTTTGGCTATGAAACTAATGTGTGAACGGACGGGTTAAGAAACTGCAACGGAGCAAATGTGCAGGCCTCTTGCAAATGTTTAATGCCAGTCTGAAGTGCAGTGATTCTCCGAAGCAATGATATGTTACACGCAGATGGTAGCCAATAACGCAAAAAAAAAAAAAAAAAAAAAAAAATTCAAACATGCACACATTACGTTGAAATCTAAGGAGCAGTAAACTTCTTTTATAATTGGCTAATGCATATTTAACACGGCATGATTGTTTACAGAATACAAACATTAAATTTTAGACCATGAAAATGTTCACTGGTCCGATCAAATAGGGAAATAGGACCCCCCCCCCCCCCCCATCATTCACCAAACTTCCCTTATTGCCTTTTTTTCGTCTCTCCCCCAGATACATAAACACAAAAACGTGCGTGGGAATGTACATAGAACCCACGCAGATGGCAGACAATAACACGAAAAAACTTCACATACGCATACATTCTGTTGAAATGTAAGAAGCAGTTCAACTTTTCCCGCTATAAATCGCCTTCACTGATTATATTATAGGGTTGAGCGGGAAGAAATTTTGGAGCAGTTATTAGTAGACACACCGCAAAATTGCGAAGAATTTTTGAGCCAGCAATTCTTCAGTTTCAATCTGGTAGTTCATTGTTTTATGATTGGATAATCAAATTTTCGACTCAGCTCAGTTCTCTGCAGAACAATCCTAAACGTTCTGTTCGAGAGTCTCTGAATCCTCATTGGCCCAATAAAATGTGACAGTAACTTCATGTATGTATGACAGACGTACAGTAACCAAAGAAAACTGTCATATATATAAATAGTAGGTATATGGTGAATTCTAGAAGACAAGACAAATTTCTACACGGTAAACCTTCGTCTCTAGTTATTAGGTATCAGTAGGCTACGCTTTACACGGTACATGATTGCAGTGGCGTGTGGTGAACTGTTGAAAGGTAAGCTGGTTTTAGCTGTGTGCTGTATCCTGTTGCTTGCTAGTTTGTTCTTCCGCCACTAAAACGTAGCTCGACCAGCTGACGCCACAGGACGCGTGTAATGGGTCCCTTTCTGCTCGCTTGTGAGTGGTCGGAATACACTCAGTTTCCCTAGGCTGCATGGTGGTTACTATGGCTCCTGCTGCGTGCACCGAGAAAGTACAGCAGTGAACCAGTGCCAGCTTCCATTGCAACACTTCACCACACGCCACTGATAGATTTTTTTTAATAGACCAGTGAAATTTAAACTCCTCCGAAAAATAATATGCATCATTTGCCTGCCACGTCAAGACGTACTATCTGGTTACGAACGTGTGAAAAATCTCACTGTTCCGAAAATAGCTCTGCAACTGTAGATTTATAGTCAAGTCAACTGTGTATTTTCAGTGTTAAAATTTTTACATTTTATATTGTAGTCATTGTTTGATATATGGAGGTTATATCGGCCCTGACGGGAATCTGGGTTGTGGAAGGTGACTGTAGCTTCTACGTTAAAGCAGCCCTTATGAAATTATGAGGTTCATAGATTTTCTGTCTAGACTTTACAGTCCTCCACTTGAGCCACACTGAACGTCGGCGCAGTGGCAGGTAGGTAGTTGGGGTTAACGTCTCGTCGATAGCGAGGTCATTAGAAACGGTGTAAGTTGCACAGGGAGGAGAGATTAGTGAATGAATGGGAAGGAATCGGCCATAGATTTCGGGAAACCATGGAAAACCGAAATGAGGATGGCCGGACCGGAAATCGAACCCGGGTCCTCCCGAATGCGAGTCCAGTGAGTTACCACTGCGCCACCCCGCTCGATGCTAGGTAGTTGCTCAGTTCTGTACACACTCGGCGCACGCAGCAGGAACTAGTAACCAGAGTGGAGTCGGGAGAAACTGAATATACTGCGGCCACTCACGAGAGAGCGGCAAGGCGCCCATTACACACGTGCTGTGACGTCAACGGCACTACTACGTTTAAGTGGCCGATGTGTAAACTAGCAAACGACTAGGTACAACACAGAGCAAAACACAGCTTACCCTACAACAGTTCACCACACGCCGCTGTTAGTGTGTGTAAACAAGACTATTTTTTGAACATATTTCAGTTCTATGGTTACAAAATAGAGAGAGTAAATTACCACCTGCACCCTGCCCGTCTGCCCGCCAGAGCACAGAAAACTTTTTTTTCCCTCGGAAAAAAAAAAACTTACATAATTTATTTACGCAGCCTTCTCCTTTGAAATTCATATTCCTCGCAGAAGCAAACAAAGTTGTGGGAAGCGCACTTTTCAACGACGCAACGCGACTGTGGCGACGTATATTTTCTCTCCTCGCCATCAGCCTCTTTTAATTCGAGGACTCTCCAGCGGCGATTGTGAGGGCTCTGCGCTGGTCCCAAGGACGAGGCGCGGACAAAAGAGAGACATTTCCGTCCACAATAGCTATTTTCATTGCGTTCGAGAAAGCGCGCGCGCACGCACAAAAAATGGATGAAAACAGTTTCACCTGAGGTATTTATAAGCGCACAGGTGCTCCCGCCGGTAACGACAGAGATTAATGTTGTGTTTTGTGTGTGCTGGGGGTTCCCTGCAACCCCCCCCCCCCCCCAAACTATCTACCTCTCAACTTATCAAGGAGCTTCCTATCCTCGCCCCACGTCTTGCCAAAGAAGGTAAATATACTCGAGTTCCCTAAGGAATCCTGATGAATCGGCGCGCATCCTTGGCCGTGTCCTGGAAGCGACGCGTTCGCGCAGGTATAAGCTATTCACGGTAAAGTGAGCACTTTTGTAAGCCCTCTCATTTGGAATAATAGCCAATAAATATATTTTATTGTAGTCTTAGACGTTAACTTCAGAGTGCTGTGGAATCTACACACTGTGTTTATTACTTACATGGCAATATTTATTTAAATGGATAGTTAAATGATACAATATGGCTGAAAGGAAAAAATAACTAGGGCATCAAAAGTGCTCACTTTACCGTAAACAGCCTATACTGTCCTGGTCCTGTACCGCGCCGCAGTGTGTGTGTGTGTGTGTGTGTGTGTGTGTGTGTGTGTGTGTGTGTGTGTGTGTAGGTGTATGTGTAAGTGTGTGTAGTTAGGCTTTTCCCTGCCCACTGTACCAGTACGTGATCTAGTTTACTCTAAAGTTAACCAATAGTGGCAAAAACACCTTAGAAATCAGCAGAACCTAGTGGTTCGAGTGAGGGGTAAGGAGAAGTGTAAGGAAAATATTTGTATTGTACCTGCCGAGTTATAGGATGTTCACAATAAATTGAGCACTTTAAAACAACTGTGAAAAAAGAAATACTGGTCATAATTACATCTATACACAACACTGCACACTGGAATACAGGTGTATGGTTAAGTTGGCAGTGAAATCTATACAATTTTTTTTTTAACACATGGTGTTGTATTGCGAGTGTAATGTTAAAATTGATGGCCACTGAAGTTAGTATTTCTTCTTTTATACACATGAACTTGCGTATTAATACGACATCTGCATTCCTGACTATCCCACAGTTTCACTTGGATGGCGCATCATTAAAGTAATCAGGACCACGGAAATGTTAGTTTTACATACGGCCGAAGGATACAAAACGAGATGTAAAAAATATGTTAAGCAGGACTATCGATAATACTCAATTAACTACGTACAAACCATAACTGGATGTGGAAACATTTCACCTTAAACGCTGAAGAAATATTTATAGTAAAGATGACAGTAAATTATAATGAGCATTTATATGTCAACGTCTGATTATTTAGTGTTTTAATTTATAGTTCTTAACAATGTTAGTTCTTGTATTTATACACACCGAGCTAAAAAGAAATTGGGGTAAAATGATAACTTTACGTTTCTAACACTGTCACAGCGTCACTTGAACAACGCTGTTAAAGTCTCCAGGTTTGTGACAAAATACATTTTTGTATACAACGGAAGGATACATATTGGCTGGAATAAAAGCACGCAAGCAAAGATTTCAAAATTGCGAACCAACTGTGAAACATTCATAACCGCTTGAACAGAAAGCCTTCGGTAATCTCTCATCCGCTGTGATATGGGCCCGATGATGCAGGATCGCACTGAAAGGGTAGGGCCATCCGTTGGGAACACTGGCAGATATAACCTTGAATTTTTCTGGTAAGGAAAAAAAAAAGGAGAAAGTAGCTGCAAGGAGATCCAAGTGCACGGAATACTCCCAGGAAAATATTAGAATTTAAACCTTAACTTTTTTCTTGCAAGGATTCTGAAATAAGATATTGAGTCAAAAGTTCAGAATTTACCCAAATTTTACATTTCTTACTCATCGATTTTCTTTACTTTCTTTCTGCGAATCTCTGTTAAAGGTTGTTCACAATAAAGTGAGCACTTTTTTAATGAGCCATAGAAAAAGTCACTGCCCCTGAACGCACATATTTTAATGGGCTCACTGAGTGACATTTGCCCAGTAAAGTTTGTAACGATGGTTGTAAAATAGTTCCATATCTTAAAGTCGAATAAAAAGTGTAAGGTAACCATTTGTTATAACTTAAATTATTTCTTTCGCTTTCTGGGTTTTTAATTCATCGAAGTGTGAAAATTAACCGATTTGCATAATATTTAGTTTCCTAAAAATTCCACAGTTTTGCTTGACCGACGCATGAATAAAGTGATGAGGCCCATGGCAATATCAATTTTACATCAAGGCGGAGGAATATAAAACATGCATATAAGTAGATCGTAAGCAGGGCTTTCAAAAGTGCTCATTTAACCGTGCTCAGCCTATATCTCAATGCTCTTAACTTCACTCCTGCGTACTTATCATTTCCTGTTCGTCACTCCAGTTTTTTTTACGGTTACATATCTAACGGAAAGGGATTCTGGCTGAAAACACCTTGGTGGCATTTTTTTCAACTCCCCAACACTGGACTCCCCACCCCTGTGGAAACGTACGTAGAAAATAGAAAAAGGAGGGGGGGGGGATTCTTTGCAAATACTTTCCAGTCGGAGGATCGTGGGTTTGACTCTACGCGCATTTCATACGACTCGCCCGTTAAAACTTCCCGGGCACTGAACGAGGGTGCAGTGACAAACTACGACGAATCCTCGCTGAATCGCAGTGTGTGCGGATATGTTGACAGATTTGCTGGCTGGTGGCATTTCCATTACCGCGGCCAAACAGCTTTTTGTTTGCGCTATGCGCGTGACAACACTGCAAATACACGAGGCTGCGAAACTGCGTAAAAGTAACACGCCGGTCTGCGGCCCTAGGTACGAGGACATACAATTATGTATGTATACAAGTGTTACGAATAATATATACACAAAATCAGTCCTTGTTTATTTATAAGTAGCTTTGAAAAATAAGGAACCTTGACGGATGAGGGATCTTCGTACGTAATTCATGCTCCCTGCCATTCTCCCAGAGGAAAACAGGAAGTTACTAATAACTATAGGCTATTCACGGTAAAGTGAGCACTTTGGAAAACTCTCTACTCTCTCGTTTTGAATCATAGTCAATAAATATATTTAATTTTAGCCTTAGACGTTAATTTCCGAGTGCGATGGAATTTACAAACTGTGTTTAATACTTACATAGCAATATGTATTTAAAAGTTGGTTGCAGGATAAAAAATGGCTGAAATAAAAAGGTAACTAGGGCTCCAAAAGTGCTCACTTTACAGTGAACAGCCTATAATGAGCCTACTTTCCTCTGCATGCATGCAAATAATTTCAGTAAAGTTCTTGAAAGCATAGATGGTAGGTAGGAATTTACGTCTCATTGAGAGCAATATCACTAGAGATGAAACCAGAAACATGTGAAACAGTACCAACACAATTAAAATACACGAGTGAATTACCCGGTACTCGAATTCAGAAAAACTCGTAAAATTAAGCTAGCTTGCAATCAACTGCACAAAGGAAGTAGGATTTGGAGCATCAACTTCGGATGTAATCAGTCTAATGTTTTCAATGATAGAGTTCACTAACCTGAAATATTTACTCGGCCATCATTTTGAAAATAAGTGCCTGAGCTACTAAAACGCCTAAGTTTACATGGCCTACAATAACACTTGTGATAAAATTTGATGGAAATAGGTTGACTGGTCTCCGAAATATGGCATAAATCCTTGTTTTCTTAAATGGGGCTATCTTACAAGATGGCTTAAACATTTTCTCTGAACACGATGTTTGTAATAGATAGTATCAGCATTAAAAGTTTGATTAAAATAGTTTAGTTGTTAAATAGATATGCCAAACATATGAAAATATTTATATGGCCACCATTTTTAAAACCATTGCCTGACCCCATTTAAATCATGTTAGTATACTTGGACTTCTGTAGGTGTGCACAATTTTGTGGAAAGTAGTCGATTTAGCCTATTCCGTAAATATGACAAAATATTTAATTTACTCACCTGACACTTCTTTGCAAAAAATTCGACAAAGGAAGATCTCTGTATGCATATAGATTGATTGATCTTCGAGATATGACATAAAACCTCTATTGATCAAGTGGCGATCGATTATTCTGATAGATAAAAAAATACAAAGTTAAATTTAAACCTGTTACATAGTTTCGTAGATATATCACACTGAGCTAAAATTTTTGTATACACGTGATTAAAAAAATAAGAGACTTACATACTTAAAACATATAAATTGATATAGCCTACCATAGTACAAATTCTTCGCCAAATTAGAAAGAAATAGGTTATTTGTTCCCGAGATACGCCATAAAAATTAAATTATTTCAGGTGGGGCTATCTTACAAAATGGCGAAGAAATGAGGCTTCGCGTATACAGTTTTGATGGATACAACTGATACTGTCAGCATACAAATTTAAGTTGAAATTTGTTTTGTAGTTTCTTAGATAAATATGTTTATATGGCCGCCATTTTGAAAATATGTATGTCTGGCTCACTCAAAATTGATTAGTTTTCATAGGCTGCCATAGCGCTAATTGTTTGCAAAATTTAGTAGAAATCGGTTGTTTTTTTCGGAGATCAAATAATTTCAATTGGTCAAGTGATACTATTTTACGAAATGGCAGACAAAGGATATTTGGTGTGTACATATTTGATTGTTGTAATATATACAGCGATCGTACAAAGCTTCGTTGGAATTAATTACATGGTTTCGATTATATAACATACATAATTAAGATGGCTATATTGCCGCCATTTTGAAAATAAGTATCTGACATACGAAAAACATATCAGTTAAGTTTACCTACCGCAGTACTACTTGTTTGCCATATTTGGTAGGAATCGGAAAATTGTTTCCCGTAATATGACATAAAAATTTATTTATTCATATGGCACTATCTTACAAAATGAAGGACAAAAGAGGCTTCGTGTAGACACATTTGATGATTGTTATATATACTCCTAGCATACTAAATTAAGTTGGAATTGATTAAATTTTTTCGAAGATATAGCATACTAATGCTAAAATATCTAGGTGGCTGCCATGTTGAAAATAAGTGTATGAAATACTTGATACATATTAGTACATATCAACTACTGCAGTACTACTTGAGTGCCAAATTTGGCAGGTATCTGGATACATATTAGTACATATCAACTACCGCAGTACTACTTGAGTGCCAAATTTGGCAGGTATCTGTCAATTGTTTCCCGAGAAATTACACAAAAACTTGATTAATTCATGTAGTGTTGTCAAAAAATTGAGGACAAAAGTTTTGTTTTATAGATTATTTTATGCTTTTAATAGATATTGTCAGTATACAAAATGGCTGCCATTTTGAAAATAATTGCTTGAAAAAGATTAATTACTCATATTTACTTGACCTATGATGGCATTTATTATGTGCCAAATTTGGTGAAAATTGGTTTAGTAGTTTTCAAGATATAATGTAAAAGATTTATTTTTTCATGCGGCACTATCTCTCAAAATGGCCGACAAATGTGGTTGTTGTTTAGCTTATTATGATGCCTGTAATACATACCATTAGCGTACAACATTTGGTTGATATTGGCCAAATGGTATGTTAGTATATTGTTTTGAAATGTTTATGTGCAGTATGAAATCTATGTCGAAGGGAAGGGGAAGGGAAAATGTCGGAAAGTTTGACCTTCTAGTTTCCGTGTGTCGCCCCGACCACCACGTCTGACATGCAGCGTGTCAAGTGGCCAATAGCATCGCGAGTTCTCGGCAAATTGCGTGGACTTACTACGGAAAAAACAGCACCCGTTTCCTCTCCCAATCTTGTGTAGTATTCCGTTACCCCTGCAATGCGCCGAGTGCGCAAACAAAAACAAGTTGTTCCGTTGCCTGCATTGAGACGCATCTGTGCACGTAATACATCATTCTTCTTGCGGCCAGTCTAGCGCATCAAAAACTTAGTGCGCTGAGTCACGTTGGACGCGAATTGCTGATGGGAACGGGGAGCAAGTTAAAAGATCTAAAATATATTCAACACTGCCATTAATTAGTGTAAAATATTATGAAGTATTATTGAATTAAATTACTTGAGTTCAATTTATTGAACTAAAAAGTCACTTCATTTGCCTTTACAATGAATTGCATTCAGTTAGCTTTCAAGTCTCCCAATGAAAATTTATCACAAACTTTTTAATGACACCAGTTTGACAAATACCTAAAGTAAATTTTTTGAAGTATCTACGTCTCATGCAAGACACGAAAAAAATTGGCTATACCAAAACAAATTTTATTAACTTGATTATACATTTTCTTTTTAAAAAAATTGCGTCCCTATTTTGTATCAACTTTAAATGTGCTCACACAACTCTGTTGTAATGAGATTACTTCCATCAATATCGTCAGAAAAGCTGTGTTTTAAGAGATTGAAATTTTGGATCAAAAAATATACGTGTTCTACACGAAAGTTTTGAAGAAAAACGACACTTTTAAGAAATTGAAAGAAAAAATGCTCGCGATTATGATGTTTTTATGACGTCACATAGCATTAAATGAATTGAATTCAATAAGAACTGAAAAGAATTTGATGAATAATTTGATCATGTGAAAGCGTGTATCTTTAAGATGCATTTGTGTGTGTGTTGGTATGGTTAAGTTACATATACAACGTTCATTAAATTATTTAAGTACGTAATTTAGTCTTAAGATGTGCGAAGTTTGTTTAGATATTTATCATCCATTTTTATCTTCAACCAATAGCCAAATAGGCGCACGACTGTTGTTCCATTGCCTTGTGCACTCAAGAATGTATGTAAAGGCCCCCCCCCCCCTCCTCGGGACTAACTTTCATTTTTTCGCACTCAATGTTATATCCAACAATAAAATTTGATGACGAAATACGATCATAAATTTTTTCCATGCAACACATTGGATCGAATAATCTGGAATGTATTTAAATGTGTCAAACCGTCAACATTTTCACTGGGAGTATATAGTCTGAATTTTCATTCAAAATTATTCTCAAAGTGGGATAGTGCTGGTGAAGTTCCGTGCTGTCCGCTACAGAAAGAAATGTAACGAATGTCGTAATTTATTTCCACATCTTTACTAAATTAAAATTTCATTTTAGATATTACCTCCACAATAAAATTTAATGCCCCTGAGTTCTTACTATTATTGCGAATTAATTACTGCAAATAGCAATCATACTAAAAGATTATCTATACAAATTGATTATCTTAATTACCTTATTTTGTTTTCAGCAATTGTCCGCAATTTTAAAGAGTGGGATGGAGATGCGCGTCCAAGGTCGAGAAGCGAGGGAGTCTAGTGCCTCATCGCTCCTACGCGCAAGGCGTGCAGTGTTTCCGTCGCGACGCTGTACTGTGCAAATTAGATCTTTAACAGCGGGACTTTATTACACGCGGTGAAAGACCACAAATCAAAATACGCCCATACCTTTGTACTTTTGTCTTGCGCTTAAGAAAACTCCATATTCAAGCTTTAAAAGTGCGCTATTTGACCTTTTTTCACCACTTCTTTTTTTCAAGAATACATTTAACATGACAAAAGTAAAAACATAGTGGCATAGAATTTTTTTTTTTTTTATCATTTTTTCTGACAAAACGTCGTATTTGCAGAACATTTAATTACCGAGATTCGCGTATTCGCGCAAAAAAACTATTTCACAGAAAATGTTTCAGTCCACCCTACGCTTTAAGTTTCGTAATGTCGGAAACGGCCATTTTTGTCATGCCCGATTCTTATTGGCTGTTCCTGTCGAAACCGTCCAATTTTCAAAATATTTGGTGAAAACTAGAAACATCCAACTTCACCAGACAAACACAGAGGTGATAACGACGTTTCGACGACGTCAGAACAATCAAAATTTATTTGGCCAACTTTATTTAGAGCCGTTTGACGGAAAAATTCTAATGTAGTCCATTTATGGTTATTTCCAACTTTCTGAAGCCCTGTTTAGGTTCTACCTGCAGGGTATAACTCTATCTCATGCAAACAAAGCTTAAGTATGTCTAGAAAATTATATGGAAGGGACAGAGCACCGCATGCGAACCATTTATTACTAGGCATTACCAAACACCTGTTTTCTCCATATTTTTATTCGTATTAACTAGAAATTAAATATTATAATTTATAGATAAAATACACTATCGACCAAAAAGTAATTGGGCACCTGTTCACAATGTTTGCTCGGTGGTTGCCACTCCGTTAGAATCTCGTAGGGCCACCTCTTGCGGCTATAACAGCATGATCTCTACGAATGTTTGCAGGACATCCACGGGGATTCGACGCCATTCCTCTTGCAACCATTCCACGAGTTGAGCAATGAATTTTGGCCGCGCCTGACGAGCCGTCACCCGGCGATCCAATTCGTCCCAAAGATGTTCTATAGGGTTAAGGTCGGGGCTCTGGGCGGGCCAGTCCAATCGGCGAACATTGTTGTCGGCGTACCATTGCATAGTAGCCCTTGAAACATGGCACCTGGCATTTCATCCTGGAAGTAACACGGGTCCATTCCGTAAAAACGCCACAATGTTGGGAGCATTTCATTATCAAGAATGTTACAATAGGCCTCTGTGTTCATGCTACCACGGACAAACACCAGCGGTCCTACGCCGAAGGCCGTGAAACAGCCCCACACCACCACTCCACCACCACCGAATGTCCTAGTTGGCACTACACACTCTGGCAGAAGCCGTTCCCCGGGTAGACACCATACCCATACACGTCCATCGGACCGGAATAATGCAAACCTCGACTCATCACTCCATAACTGATATCCACTGCTCCAGTGTCAAGTTGCGACGGTCCAAACACCACCTGAGTCGCCGAGCTTTATTACTTGTCGTGATATGCGGCTTATGTGCAGCTGCTCTTCCGAAATATCCATGTCGGTGGGCCTCTATACGCAATGTTCCAATGGAAACCGATACTCCTGTTGCTGCATGAAACTCTTGTCGGATGGTAGCCAAGGGTTGTGTCCTATTTTTGACAATTTCACGTTTCAGGGTTCTTCGATTTCTGTCGGTCAAGTTTGGAGGTCGCCCAGAACGTGCAGCATTGGCACAATGCCCACCGACCTTCCACTTTCCGTGCAATCGCCCGGCTAGATAGCCCACTGATATGACAGCCCACAATCACGCCCTTATCGAAGTCCGATAGCTCTGTTCCTCTTACCATCTCCTTGTCAACTGGTTCTACACCGGCCTCCAGCGTATGGCGGCCACACAAGTTAATTGACGTACTGAATTACCTATCTTCACGGGTGCCCAATTACTTTTTGGTCGATAGTGTATAAGTAAAAGTTCAATTCAACCGAAAAACAGAGTATTTTTATTTTAACAGCAGTAATAACGCTTGTGATACATGCCGTGTTTAGGAAACAACCAAACACATATTATATGGACTGACTTTTCAAATGTTCTACCAAAAAAGTATGAAGAAACCGCGAATACACTTTCTGAATCAAAACCATTGAAAATTCACCCCATGTATGACGTGTTTAGTTATTTCCTAAATATGGCATGCATTACAAGCGTCATATACTTATGTTCAATTGGAGTTTTACCTTGATTTTTATTTATAAATTATAATATCGCATTTATAATAAATATGATTAAAAACCGCGTGAAAACAGCTTTATGGTGGTGCTAGTAAGAAGTAGTTCTCATGCAAAATATTATTACAACTGAGCGCGCACGAATTCGGTGCGATGTCCTTCGGTGTAATTTTCTAGACGTATTAAGCTTAGTTTGCATGAGGCGGAGCAGTATCCTGGAAGTAGAACTTAAACAGGATTTCAGGAAAATTTTAAAGAAACTGCGATTAGAATATAGTGTGAAAGTACCTTACTAACACAATAACATCGCACGAGTTTCCTAGCAGCTGCATCGGTTCAGGCAATGGAATACGGCCGTGCACGAGGTGTGATTTGCGCGAGAATATTTTGTGCGAGAGCGGCAGCATTTTTGGCACCTTGCACGTAGGTATAGGATGTACGTACATGGTAAAGTGAGTACATTTGAAAGCCAAGACGTTAACTTCCGAGCGCGGTGAAATACGCGCACTGTGTTTATTACCTACATGACAGTATTTATTTAAAAAAAAAACTGGGTTTCGTTTGTTTTGAGTGAATACGTCTACGTTGACGCGCTCGTACGCCTTGATTTTTTTTTTTACGTTCCCCGCACCGCTTCACTCGATCACATGGGGTCTTATGGGTATCAATGGATTATCAATGGATTGATTTTGAGATGCTCTTTCCAACCGTATACGATTTATGTATTTCGACTAGGCTTTTTGACTAGTATAGACCAAAATTGTGTTAAGTTTTTCTTAATTGTTTACATTAAACTCGTACAATTTCACCATAACCACGCCACACAAATGTTTTTATATACGCGATCGATTGATCTTGACGAGAACTGTCGATTGAAACTCAAACGAGCGTCGAAGTGTCTCCTAGTCAAACGTTATACTACGCGGAAGTTATGAGATGAGGTGAAACGAACTCAAAAGTACCAGCCCCCCCCCCCCCCCCAATGCTTCAACGAATGCGATGCTTCGCAGGCCTTTATTCAACGTAACATTATTCTTTAATCTTTTGTTAATCGAGAGGTGTAATTCAATTTCTAATGTAGACGATAGATTCAGAGCTGCAATGCCAAACTGTATCCCCCGATTTGGTTATCATCGGATTTTCTGGATTGCCTCCCACTATGGTCGCAAATTTAAAGACGTATTCACGTCAAAAAAGGTGGTTAAAGGATTAAAAATAGTTGAAATTAAAAAGTACCTAACTAGGGTCTCAAAAAAGCTCATTTTTCCGTGAACAGCCTGTATTTTGCTTGCACGTTGTCGTGCGAAAGCTACTTTTCGGGTCTACTTGCTGGACGCCGGCTGTCGCTCCGCTTTCCAATTCGGCTGCACGCTGCAGTCCAAGCCGGATTGGGAGGGGTGGAACTGGTAAAAGATGAAAACAGCTGACGGCGAGGGTAGGGGAAAAATGATGCTGGTATGGGGAGGGGGAAGAAATTGTCTTCCTCCCCTCCATATCTCCCCCCCCCCTCCTTTCTACAGAAACGATTGCACTGGCTTCGTGCAACCCACTCCGCCGACGGGCCACGCTCTTCTGTATTTTTAAAGGGGAACTGCTCTTCCCCCACGGCAGCTTCGCCTTTAAAATCACAAATTTCCCAGCTTCTTTTTCTCTCTAGCTCCTCGTGCGGCGAGAACTTCTAATTAGGTAGGCCGCTGGGACGATTTAAAATGCCCCACTCCTGGACCGCTTAAGGATGAGGGGACCTGCGATGAAATAAAATCAGCACGTCTCGCACAGCAAATACTTTTTAAAGCTGAGGTGTGTTTAGCTGGTAGTATCTCCCACGGGTATCTGGCGTCGCTAGCCATCAAACTTGACAATGTTATAGGCCGGGCACCTTTAATGTTTTTTAATGTTGTTTCATAGCATCTTCGTATAAACATCAGTCATTAAAAATAACTGCAAATTAAATTCGTGATACAAGTTTAACCTACAACCACTTAACGAGAGTAGTTACGGCCGTTTGTGTATGCAATATTCATGTGTTTAAAATTAGTGAAATATTGAAAATTACATTTATTAATACATTTAAAGTTGCATATATCTTTCATAAGTTCAAAAATTTATAAATTTTAATTATGCCAAAAAAATATCCAATGTTTTCTCCAGTACAGATTTGAAAGTGTAGAAAATAAAACGTTATTTGCTCACAATACTTAAAGGGCAGAGTGTTTGCAATGTCAGCTATATGAAACCTAATTGGAAAGGTATTTTTTTGGATTCAATACAAAACAAAGTACACAGTGTTGTCTCAAAAATGGGCTTAATTTTTTGTTATGATTATAATTACTGCTACGCAAATCGTTCACAAAATAGGTCAACATGTTAAGCGATGATTTTACTTTCATTGGCGTTTTGTTTGGCTATAACATCCCATTCAGATGTAGTGTACACACTTGTGTACATTAAGCACATGGAGGTAGTTTTTGGTCTGTACTACACACTGCAAAGCTCAGTGACCAATGATCTTACCTGTGGGTAAATGATTTGCAAACCGTCTTACTGGTCGAGGTTATAATTGTTTCATATTACTATAGCCGAACATATAGCCTACAGTTATTGGCTGTGACTACGAAACAAGAGTTTAGTCGACTTTAACTACAGCACGGATCATACATTTTTTTGGAACACCGGAAATTGTAAATTAATGTGGGTCTGAAATGGAATGCATGTTCTGAATTGAACGTTACGATAGTGTGCGTGAATTTATCAAATCACCACGATTATATATGACTAGCAGCCTGCCATCGCTTTACTAAGGTTTTATGGAGGTTTTACCCTTGACTAACCACGACTACCCGAGACTACCCGCGACTACCCGTGACTACATGTGACTACCCGTGACTACCTGCGAGTACCCGCGACTACCTGCGACTACCATAGACTAAATATGAGGTAGACCGATCTCGCTGGCTACGCACAAACCAATCCCCGTGTCCCAACATTGAACTGCTTTTCTGCCTACACGTCTAGCGAAAATGGCGTGGATTGGGTTTGAGGTTAGAACACTGTTTAGTAAACAAGTGCTTTTGAGATGTTTTTATACTTCCTCTAACCAATTTGTAATGCTTTTTGATTAGATTCAAAATGGTAAAAGTATCATTAATATAATGGTGCTTGTCATTTAAAAATAAAAATGTAAACAAACACGTTCATCACTGTTGACCATGTGACTTTGACAGTTGTGTAGGATTGTGGTAGGTCAATGTTGGGTACATGCGTAGAAGACGAATAATGGGTCTTCCTCATCTTTAGTCTGTGGCGACTACCTGCAACTACCCTTGACTACCTGCGACTACCCGTGACTATCTGCGACTACCTGCGATTACCTGCGACTGCTTGCGAATTTTTGTATATTAAGCTACACAATTTCTTCTAACATTGTTTCAATATATCTTCAATATTGTTTTTTTTTTTTTTTTAAGCGCATTCTTAGAAAGCAGCCAAGTAGCTCATATTTCTCCGACTTACTTTACAAATTTTGAAATTTCTCAAGCAATTTTCTTTTTTAATTAAATATAATCTATGTCCTTCTAGAAGAATGTAGCTTCTTAACAGTGAAAGAATTATAGGAATCGGCACTTTAGTTTCCGAGATTAGCCGTTACATATAAACAAATAAACAAACTCGCATTACCTCTTTATAATATTAGTATAGACGAATGGATAAATGTACGTGACCTTCTGACGTCCCTACAAACTATCTGGATTTTATAGTCAATTCGTGGTTACTACAGCCTTTTCTGTAGTCCTGCTTAAGTTCTACTTTCACGCTATTCATCCGCCTCATGCAAACAGAGCTTAATTAAGTTAAGGTTAGGAACAAAACGAGTTTTCGTTTGGGAGAGTTTGGCATAGGGTCAATTACCGCCGCTAGGTGCGCAGTGTTCCAAAGAGATCACTTTTAATTAGAATTTGAAGTTATGTGAATAATAAAAGAGAAAGATTTTTATTTAACTATGTAGCTATTTTATGATTGATGTATGATTATTGCGTTTATTTGGTTTTTTAACGTAGAAAATAGAAACAAACCGATACACATGCGACACTAGCGTTTACCTAGCGGCGAAAAAATTTATTTGCAAAAATAAAACCATTGAGCTTCTCAACCTGAGAAGACTTAACCTTAACTAAGTCTACAAAATTATACTAAAGGGACAGAGCAACGCATTCGTGCGAGCTCAATATAATAATATTTTGAAAGATAACTATTTATTACTATGCATTACCAACACACACATTTTCTTCCTGTTTTTATTCACATTAATTATAAATTGAATATTACGATTTATTAATAAATTTGAGTAAAAAATTTTACGCTTCAAAACAAAAATACTATACTGTTACATGAATGTCTGAGGGGCGTATCTGAGTGTGTGAGAGATGGTGGTCTTAATAAAAACAGAAGAACTAAATTCAATAATTATATTTATTTGCAATGTTTCAAACAGTCAACAATTCTGTTATTTACCAGTCTGAGAGTCATATTAACTCTTATTATTATTATTATTATTATTGAGTGCTATATTTAATTACTATGTCCGTTTCAATTAAAGTCTTTAACAGTCTTTACTCTTGCTAAAGTCCCTTAAACTGCTACAATTATTTCCACAAGTTTAGTTAAATCTGTATATTTCCATCGTCCTGAATATCTTTTCACTCACGCATCCAGTCCACAGTCCCGCAGATCAGTCCCACTCATCCCTGCACACAAGCTCGCCGACGCACTCTCGCAGATCGCTGCAGTCGTTCCTCGCCGCTCCGAGATCGCCCAACTGTCGCTTAAGGTAGCACGAGACGCCAAACTCTCGGCCCTTAATCACTCTCCCCTCAGAGGTCCATGTGTTATATTTATACTTGAGGTAGGTGCCGTCTAGAATGTTCTCGGCTATCCAAGTTGTTCTGGGAAAATATAATGGTGATGACGACGCTATTCCTGCGTGATAAATTGAGAAATATGAGGATCTCAGGGTCAATCTCGGGGATCTCCCGCTTCCTCCGCCCTTTCATTCTGGCGCTGCTCCATACTCACCTCATTCACCCTCATCGGCTCTCAAGACCTCGTTGTTAAGAACCACCAAAATCTCCACACTCACTCACTCATCCAGGCACGAAGTGAGACTCGAACCCACAACTTTCCGAAAGGGCCACGGTGGCTCCAAATCTCTTCACTTCACAACTTTCCGAAATCATAATACTACTGGAGGACTGCTGGAAACCTAGCCATTGTCTAGGTTTGCTTATATGGACGACTGATTTGACCACACTTTATTCCGCGCACAAGACATCAAATAGCACTGCTGAAATTGTATCGTGCGATCGATGTCAGAATTATTGTTTTATTTTATTTACATTTGCTAAGAAGAAAAATATATAAAAATTAGCACCGTTCTATTATCTATATGACCAGTGAGTGAAGTCGATACTAGTAGTCACATCTTGTCACTATTCCCTTCATCAGAGTAAACTGACAGAGCAGAATTACAAAAGTCCTATGTTTCGGGCATAAGAATAAATCCACTGTATTTATTTAGAGGGTGAAGGGGAGGAATTTACAAGAACGTAAATGTTAATCCTCTGTGTGACAAAGTCACTTAAGTGAGACAGATACCATCATCTTAAACATAAACAAGTTCCTTTGCACCTTCCAGTAGCCTATTTATTTTCTCTTACTGGTTTTGAGTCTCCAAGGTAGCAATACTATTGGAAGGTCTTGCGTGATGGATGTTGCCCGTTACAGCCATAAAATTCCATTAATTATACAAAAATAAATGAAAACCAAATACCAGTAAGTTAAGAAAAAATATCAAGCTATTGTTTACGCCGCAACGTGAAATTCTGATGCAAGTAAAGAAAAAGTGCGAGAGGAAAGGGATGAATGCCTTCTACTGACTTGGCAGAGTTTAGTGAGTGGCACAGCTCACTCTCCAGTGTTTCGTGTGCCATTACAGCTGCCGCCGGAATTCACGACCGCTGAAAGCAGAACGATGTACAGCGTACACCGTTGTCTAGCTGGAGCACTCGTTAACTCTCCGGTTTAGACCACTCGGCGCGCTATTTCAACAACCACCAAGTGCCAGCTGCTAGCGAAAATATACACGCGTGCCCACCGTTTGTGACATGGATACTGTGTTAACTAATTGCCCCGGGAAATTTTGACGCAAAAATGTATGTTTGCAGCACCACGAGACGATTACTGGAAGCCACTCGCAGTCACATGTCGCTGTTAGTTCCCGGTAAGTACAGTATAATTAATAGGCCTATTGGGAAAAGTAATATTTTTTGTCAGATAAAAATTTTCAGTCAAAGAATATGAATAACCAAGAGTACGGTTTCAACAGTTTCATAATAGGTAAGGGTAGTGGGATTTCACGAAAAGATTTAAAGACAAGTTATATTTCAAAACACCTATTTTGATTGGGTAAATTACTTTTCGACACGTGTTAACTGTCTGCACACGAATCACGTAGAATCCTTGCCGATGTTGCAGAATTTTAAGTGGCCCGCTCATATATGGAAACGCCTTCTCAAGAAGACAGCAACCAATGACAATAGACAAACTGCTGTTGGGTGCTTATAGTATTGAAGTCTACCGTGTACTCATATTTTTCTCGCGGAAAACCACTAATAATAGGTTTGACCTATCTGTAAATAAAATAATACTGACTTGTAAGTAAAATTCTTTAGGTCAGAAAATTTGGGGAATTATGTTTTGGATGTACACATGCATAAACGTAATTACTGATAGCTGCTATCAAAACGTTTTATTTGGAACCGTTAGTTTCGTAATTTAACTTCATTTATAATAATACAAGGAAGTACTTTGCTTTGTCGTAACACTAATGTCGTTCTAAAACTATGCATGGGAACTATCTGCGTGGGTACGTGTTATTTGGTTGAAAGATAATGAAAGCTATCATCATTGTTATCATACGGCTTAAAGCAAAAAGTCTTTCGTGAGACGTGGCACCATCCGGGACATCGCTATCTCAAGACATTAAAAAGAATTTTGCTTTCATAATTTTTGTTATCCTATATGCGGCTTAGGAGGAATGGGTTCCGTTGGGCTAATTCCTATTCATAAATATTTGTTAAGGGTCCCGATTACTCTATGTACCAAATTTAACACGAACTGTATTCTGTATAGCAAATATATTGTTTTTGCAATGGCTGAATAAGTAATTAAATCAAGGGGTTTATCGTAAGTCCAGTCCACGGAAGCTATGCATTAATATTCTATTACAGTAATGTATTTGAACTTAATTAGAAGCATTTAAAACTTTTTTTACTCGAAATATCTTAGCGATCTTGTGATTAAGTTAGTCTTTCACCATGTAGAGCTGTCGGTATAAAAGAAAATCACTTTATTCTATTTACATTCGAATGGTAGTCGCACCCACATGATAACTCGGAAGATTCACAAAATTATCCATAATTGAAAATTACATAAAGCTACATTGTGAATGAACAAAATGTTAGAATACATAATTTCGCAAACACAACTTTATAACTAATACTTTAATGCAGGTTGCTGTGATCGTCACAGCCAAGGGTTGCCAGGCCGAGCTCGAGCGCTGGAGGAAGCCGACCTCGGCAACTAGAACCTCGAGGTATGAAAACAGGCAGGGGGAATGCTTACCCAAACAAGGCCGGGCGCCAGCGTATATATTGGGCGAGCGGTGATAGATCGCGGCCATCTTTGTTCCCGGCTACGCCGGAGGCCCTGCCCGAGACGCTACAGACGAGAGGACCGCTGTCCTTGGAGTCCGAGATCGACGCCTGGTGGACGCCGCCGGCCGTAGAGAGAACCTCAGCGCAGACGCCTACGATCCAAAAGGGTAAATAATATATATTCCGTTTGGGCGTCGCAGGTTGCGTGAAATGCGGGATAGCGAAGGCTGACATAAGAGCTCCTTAACTCATTCCTACATCGCTGCGTTCTCATCAGCGTGCCATTTTCAAACATGAGTACCAACATTTTCTATAGTGTGCAGGATGTCAAATAATCGTCTCAGTCATAATGTGTATCTTTGGACCTGTATAAGCCCCGACAGCCCGACAAAAGTCGATTATCTAATGTTGTCGGGTGTCTGACCGATCGGACTCATTCGACAGCAGAATAAAAAAAAACCATAAACATAACCTTACAAAACCAAATATAGTGCGGATTTCACTACAGTGGTAAATTTCACACTAAAAATAATTTATTTATGTGTACATCCTGTTTATCTTGTAACAGAAAGCTGTTTAATTGACGAAAATAAATATTCGCGGGAAAATAACTGCTCCAAACTCCAAAAATACTTTGTTTACGAAGTTATAAATAAAAATTGTGTACAATGATTTGTGATTAGTTTGCATTCAATGTCAAGTTACTGGCCATTCCAGATTTTTCCGAAAGCCACACAACACTTGTCGGACGGAAACTGTTAGGGTATTGTAAACACTGAACTAAATTTGGTGGCGGAAATGGTCGGACTGAAAAGTCGTGTCGGACTGTCGGAACGAGCTCCAGCAATACAAGTAAAAAATTTTGGAAACTGTTTCAAACATTTTTTTTTCGCTGTGTAGTTATTATTCGTGCGGGTTGCAACAACGCGGAGAGGCGATATTGCTGCAGAGTCACGTGACGCCTGCAGGAGACAGTAGCTGCTGGCGGTTGGATGGGGCAGTCACGGCGACGACGACGACGATGATGGCCGAGCGGGAGGGCAGGCGATGCGCATAATCGCGGCGAGATTTATCGCGGCCGCCGCCTCATAACTTATCACCTGCGTTGCGTAGTTAGCACGGACACGCCCACCCGGCCCAACTGCGCGCGTCGTCCGAGGCCAGGCCACAACCGCCATGACACCTTCGCTAGTGCTGCACACCCCACACTTTAATCATTAGTAAGGACATGCAAATTTCGCGTTATTATTTCGGGACACATTAAACTTAAACACACGCATCTCTAATATATGTTTTTCATTGAACCGTTCTTTATTTGGAATATTCCGTATAACTCTGCTCCGTATATCACGTGCAGATCAGTCAAAAAGTCAGTGACTTCACACCTAGGCGACAACCAATGGATAAACGACGCAGTCTCTAGTATGTAATGTGAAGTTCAGCCTGATGCCAAATAATAAAGCGAATTTTGCAGGTCCCTAATCATGAGTAAGGACATGCAAAATTCGCGGTATTTTTTGCCTTCAAGTTAAAATTCACAGTACTGTGTATACTCGAGCCGGCGTCGTTTCTCCATTGGCTGCCGCACGTATGTAGAAGTCACTTCCTTCCTGAGTAACCTGTACTTGATTGGGGCACACAATTGTGATGTGTTCATTTATTGGCGCAGTTATCCGGGGCGTGTCAACAAAATAATGGCCCAATGACAAACGTATTGCAGAAGTAAAAGAGATTCAAGTTTAAAATGTCCTCAAATAATAACGCAAATTTTGCAGGTCTCTAATCATGAGAAATTCGTGAGTTCAGTGACCTGTAGGCTAGACTTCACAGTCTTATATACTCTCATACAGATATCAACTGTTTATTGGTAGTTTGTTGTGGTAGTAAAAGGCGGTGGTTGGGCGCACAATTTATTGCATGTATGTTATTGGCTCATTTATCTCCAGGAGGTGTTAAACAACACGTCGACCAATTACAAACGTAACGTGAACGTACATGTGTGTGAATTCTAACTTGTCTAGAAATGATACCGCTTTATTCTCGGGTCTCTAATCATGATTAAATATTATGAATAATTTACTTGTAAAATACTAAAATACTGTGAATTCAGAAATTCATCGATGGATCCACCAGTAGTTGAAACACCGGTGTACACCGGTTGAGGCATTTTTCGAACATCAGGTTGATTTTCAGCAGTGCTTTCGTTTGCTTCCTGACGCAAATAAATGCCATTACACATAAATTCTAAAATTTTCATCACCCATTTGTAAAACTAGACTTGAGAATGACCTTTATATATTTTGGAATTCTTGAAAATTACGAAAAGAGGGGACATATTACCTTTTATTTTTCACTCGAAGCTTTCGAAAATTCGTTAGTTGATGTTTTGATGCATATCCACTATAACCACCGGACTTTCAGGCCGGTTGAACTGGTAGAATAATCGGATCAACCGGATTCAACTGAAACAGTAGTTTTCGGAAGTCTGGTCTGTATTGGTGGATGGGACCGATGAATTTTCGAATATTCGGCTAGAAAAACGAGAGGTTTAGTTGGATAGCTTTCTCGCCCCTGCGAGATAAGAGCGGGCTGATTGCGGATTCTCCTTTCCTGTACTGAAGGTGATCTGCACGTCCTCCTGGGCCCGCGTCACCCGCGATATTGCATTTTTTAAATTGTTCCTTCCTGATTCAAATTTAGGAGGATTTATTGAAAAATGAGACAGAAGAAGCTCAGCTGTACGCGGTTAACGGTAAACTGAGCACTTTTGAAAGCCCTGCTCAAGATCTATTTGTATGCACGCTGTGTATTATTCCGCGTTATGTAAAATTGATACTGCTACAGGCCTCGTCACTATATTGATGGGTCGGTCAAGTGAAACTGTGAAATTATAAGAAAACTAAATATTTTACAAATCCGTTAATTTTTACAATTTGGTACATTAAGAAACACAAAAAGTGAAAGAAATAATTTAAGCTATCACAAATGTTTACCTAGCACTTTTATTGATGTTAAGACATGAAACTACTTATCCATCCATCGTTACCAACTTTACTGGGCGCATGTCACTCAGTGCGCCCGTTAAATATATATGCAGGTAGGAGCAGTGACTTTTTTCTAACGTTGATTACAAAAGTGCTTATTTTATCCTGAACAGCCTTTATTTACCTTACCCATCATTACGGATATAATATACGCAACATTAACGCGTATTTATTCCACAATTAACTTGATACAAAATGTCATATATTAATTCATTCTCACCTTTAAATTACAACCAGGAAACACCTATTAACAATAAGGTTAAAAAAATTTGCACTGAACCATGAAATGTAATGCTCCTGTAATGAAGCATTCTCAGTAATGACCTCGACTCTTCTGTTATGGTATTAAAAGGAACAATTTCTGTATAAGGGTCGTGATAGGCTGTTACGAGGCGGCGGTAACAGCTGTGGCTTAGGGGGGCAATGCCCCGGGCCACTACGTGGCCAGGTGCGGGGGCTATCAGGCACTATCACAGCTGTATCGACCGGCCGGCGCCAATTGGGCCGCTCGCTCGACGTGATGCCGCCCGGGCGATATGCCATTGTGTGGCGCGCGCCAACCCCCCCCCCCCCCCAATCAACCCACCGAAACCCCTCATCATGCTCCCGCGGGTGCAGTACTCTACATACACCCCTGTCGGCACGCGAGCCCCTGGCTCCGTCTGTTGTGGCAGCGGCTCGCAGCAACAGCCAGTGTAAAGGCTGTTCACGATAAAGTGAGCACTTTTGAAATGAACCTTAGAAAAAAGTCACTGCGCCTGCCTGCATATATTTCAATGGGTGCACAGAGTGACATTGGCCCAGTAAAGTTGGTAACGATGGATGGGATAACTACGTCGAATAAAAGGAGTTACGTAATCGTTTGCAACAACTCGAATTATTTCTTTCCCTTTCTTATTTCTTAATGAACCAATATGTAAAAATGAGCACATTTGTAAAACATTTACGTCTCTAATAATTTCACAGTTTCACTTGACAGACGCAAGAATAAAGGGATGAGGCCCATGGCAATGTTAATTTTACATAAGGCGGAATGATATACACTTTGCATACAAGTAGATTTCAAGTAGGGCTTTCAAAAGTGATCATTTTACCGTTAACAGCCTATACACTACTATAGGCTGTTCACGGTAAACTGAGCACTTTTGAAAGCCCTGCTTAAGATCTAATTATGTGCACGTTTTGTATTCATCCGCCATATGTAAAATTAGCATTGACATGGGCCTCATCACGTAACTCATGTGACGGTTAAGTGAAACTGTGAAATTATTAGAAACGTAAATATTGTAAAAATATGCTCATTTTTACACTTTGATTCATAAAAAAAAATACAGGAAGCATAATAAATAATTTAAGTTACCATAAATGTTTACCTAACACTTTTTAACCAATGTTGTGATATGGAACTGATTTCTCACCATCGTTATCAACTTTACTGGGCGCATGTACACTCAGTCAACATGCACGCACCACTTCCTCCTAGCTGCCACAGCAAACTGCGATTTTCGGTTGAACGCAAGTCAGATTGAAATTTTTTCGCACTTGAGAGATGGCGCTACTGGCATTTGCTGTAAGTAGAGTTTAGCCTGAGTCGTATGCAACTGGTCGTACACTGACCGTTAGATTGCCCGTCAGAAGGGAGGGGATGGGGGCAGCGATTGTAAGCTGAGGTTGTCTGAAGATAATGACGTTTTTGTTAGGATTACGTTCCCGGAACTGTGGGCCTAATGACACACCTCAAGAAGTAGGTCTGAGCTGTACACCAGGAAAACTAGTCTGGCACTGTCATTCCAATTATTGTGTTCTTGCTGGAAGTGGACAGAATAAAAAATTTACTATTTCTCTGTACAAATAATATACATAGTTCTGAAATAAATGAATTCTTTAACTGCAACATTTCCGTGCTCAATATTAGAAGCACTATAACGAAAAACCTAACTATAAAGTCGTGACAAATTGGTCACCATGTCTGTCAAATTGTACACTATCATGAAATGGATAATTACTGTGGTGAGATATGCTACAAAGTACACATGCACACATGTATTTATACATGGATGCACAAAACATAGGGCCATGTTAATAGTCGTCCTTCGAATCTCGTCACTCTAGCCCCGTATTGAAAATGTTTCATGTGATAGTCTTAAGATGAGTTACTAGTTTTGAAATACACGTGAATTAATAATAATTTCTTGAAATGTACTTAGTTGATATTATTTTCAAGCTTTTCTACTCAACTGGTATTACATTTTTCGATTTTTCATACAGCCTCGCAAAGGTCTCTTCAAAGCAAAAATCTGGGCTTATTTCGTTGCCTAAGCATGCTTCTCTGGTGCTACAATTCGCTATCTTTTGTGTTTAGAAACATTTTTTCCTCATTTACTGTGCTGAACAAAGCATTTAAAAGTAAAAATGTCATGTTGTCGAAAAAAAAACATTAACAACGCTACGTGTAAAATATAACTAAATGGCTGAGAATAATTCGTGATTCACGTGAACGTCGAATAGATACAGAAAGAATCCAAAAGCTTAAATTACCGAAATTTCGGCACGAAAAGAGCAAGATTTCAATTTTGATGCCACAAGGTCTGCTGTTTTACAACTTTTATAGCTACAGTTACGTGTTTTATAAACGCACATTGTCGTAATAAACAACAGTAATAACATTTCTGAATAAAATTGATGTATCTGCAATAAAAAATCTGAATGATAAAAATTGGTAATACGTTTCAATAACTTGACAAAAGAAGCATATTTGAACAATCATCGATAGGTTGTACTAAGAGTTAAATGTATATTGGAAATGGAAACAAATACTATAAAAACATTTAAATCGTTTTCTTCGGAAAATTATGATCAAAAATAATTATCGTAACAACATTGTCGTAAACTATGCTTCCAAAAAAAAAAAAAGGGCATTAATTAATCAATTATTTTTACGTAGTGAAATATCATGTGCATCGTTTCAAATGCCCTGTCGTATCAGTCGGAAGATAGGCATTTCGCTATGGTTACACTAACTGCGATCGTAAAAATCAAAATGATTTCCACACAACACAAGGCAAATATATTTGAGTAATAACGATAAATTAATACATCAAGTAAGAATCTAAAACAGTGCACAAGTCTGAGTCGCAGGTCACCTGCGGACATTAATTACGTAAACGAGATCTTTTGTTGCTCACGGTACTAGTTTCAGGAAATGTTAATAAACGGTAATCTCAAGAACGAAATTGTGAAAACACTCAGCTGAGACTTACTTCTGCACGAGTTTAAAAAATGATCACAAGGTGCGTTCATTTAACATCTGCCCTCAAAACTAGCTTCATCTGTTGATACACGACTATTTTTACGGGCCATAAAAATGTACAAGCATAAGATTATTATTATTTCGTTCACATGGCCAGCCATAGGTTGAACCACCCTTGTGTTGTGACTTTCCACCCCTACAACTGTTCCTTTCTGGGAAATGCAGGTGTGTAAGTTTTCCTTTACTATTACCCATTTTTCTTATAATTTTGATTTTGGCATATGGCTTCCTGTTGCCGGGCCATATCATTTCCACATTTTTTTTTTTACCAAAGATTAACAGGAAGTACAAGAAAGAATTTCATCGAAAATATTTAAATAAAAAAATGCTATCATAATACATCGTGTGTTACAAATATTGTTATATCGCCAAATAATCTCACGTTCCTAGCATCAGTTCATATTTTCAAAAACAATGGCCACAAATTTTTGTTTACTATGTCTGATTTTGATACGGCTTGGCTACTGACCGTCCTCACACTATCTGGCTTAATAATGCAGATAACTTCCCATTATGCACAGCAAATAACGATTTGACGAAAGCTCTTCGCCAGGCGTTTAATACTTACCGGAAAAAAGTTCCAGTGTGTTCTTCCGTAAATAAATAGCTATTTCAATTTTTTAATTTGCCTGACTCACAGTATTCTCAACTCGGTGATGGCTAGGCTTACCATAATTTCTGGACTCCAATCCCGGACATTTTTTTGGAAGGGGAAGTTTTTGAGTAAATAACATAAAAACGTATTTTTTTGTTTAGTTATTAATCATTTTTTCCACTTAGTTAAAATACATTGGTTTACAAGTAACGTAATTATTTTCTACATTATTATTTTTAGAATAAAAATGTCAACTAAAAGTAGGCATAAAAACGTTCAAACATTTACTTAGAACTGGGTCCTGCGATTACAACATCTGTACCATCGGGTTCTTGCTTTTGCCCGGGAGTTGGAAGGGTGTAATATTTCTCAGATAATAGTAATTTTCCAACGAACACTTTATCAGTTTTAATTTTTTCGTAAAAGTCCACACAAGACATCTTTGAATTAACTTTTATGTTGAGTAGCTCCCTTACAACTGAAACGGACATTCTTCCCCTCTCCGCCGTCCAAACGTTTTCCATTACAGAATATACTCTTTCCGCCAGTGCTGATGTGCTCAGCAAGCACATCCCGAACTCCACCAATTTGAAAATGTTTTTGAACTCAATGTTGCACTTTAACATTGAACCAAAGACTTCCTTCCACTTCTCTTGAATGCTGAGCTTTCTTTCTTCAGGCAGGGCTTCCCACCTTGTCTTCAACTTTCTAATTATGTCACAGCATAATGTACGCTCGTCAGACAACTGGTCCTCATCAACTGAATCGCGCACTATGCAGTTTACAGTCATTCCACTCTCTTCCAGTTCTGACCAGGTAATTTCTTCATTTTTCACGGACAACCACGAGAATTTGTATGCTTTGTGGAAACTAGATTGCAACAATTTTAAGTAGTTTATGCCAGCATCATAAAACTCTGATACACTCCCAAAAAACTTGTCTTTCTCAACTTCGCCTTCAGATTGTAGTAGTTGGTTCAGCAGTTGTTTGGCCGCAAACGAAACAAATCTGTGTGACTTCCTCTCTTCCAGCTGCCTTACCAAAGCAAGGTAGACCTGTGACGCCTCGGAAGAAGTCGCGTCCTCTCGCTCTAATTCTATAATAACTTTTTGAAACATATGCAACGAACCATGAAAAAACGTAAGGAAGAGTTCATTAACTGGGTTTTTGAAAAAGCCCACCATCAGTTTTGGGCTATGTTCGTTAGCTAGAAAGTACAGCTTCAGTGGTTCTAACTGACTAAGAATTCTTTCGATAGTTGGTAACAAACTAAAAAATCTGGTGCTGCTATGAGACAAAAGTCTTTGGAACTCAACACTTGCGAATTCGCAGAACTCTCATTTCGTCACCCTTACAGTGTACTGATAAAAATAATTGTACAATTTGACAACAATTGCTTCGACGTCAACAGGAAGCACATCACATGCTGTTTGTACAGCATTGTGCGCGATGTGGGCTGAGTATCCGATTCCAAGAATAGGCCTTTCTAAATCGGACTGCAGTTTCCTGAAAACATTTCCTTGGTCTCGCCTATGGACACCACCAAAATTGGTGTTGGTGTTGTCAACACACATCGCTACTATTTTAGACTCAAGAAGATTAAGGGAATATTTATTGATTCCTTTTAAAATGTGATCAAGAAGAATGTCACATGTTTCACCAGGCACTTATTCAAAACAAAGCTGTTTCACATTGACTCCATCATTCACAGTGAAATACCTAACAACTACAGGGGTTAGTTTTATATCTTTTCGGTTGGAACAATCAATGGAAATTGTAATGTAGTTAACACCTTTCAGATCACTCAACAATTCGTTAAAAATGTACGGAGAGGTTACACTGACTATTATGGCTTCAGTTTTCTGTGAGCTGCTGAAAATTTGGGTTCAAACAACTTTTTAATAAGTTTAGAAGTGCAGTCGCTGGTATTAAAACTTAATTCATGTTTTGCAGTGTAGAAGGCAAATGCTGCCTCTTTTGCAGCACATTGCAACTCATTGTCTCTTGCAACTTTATTTTTGAAAAAAGAAGTAGTGTTACCAGATGAAGCTGCACTTGCCACTTTCATGTGTTTATAATTCACGTGATCTTCAATGTCAAGTCGTGGTCTGTATTCTACAGAAAATTCTGAGCTACATGTCAGACACCGTATTCGAGCACTGCTGTTTTCACCTTATTTGAGAAATTTATACTCACTTTGAAGTTTTTCATTAAACGAACACTTTCTTTTCGGGCCCATTACCAGCATCTAACTGACAATTCACCACGTAATAGAATACAACTAAAGTTTTAATCTTAAAACGAACGAAGTAAACGACGATTTGTCAACGAGCGCTTGCCAATGTAGACTGTCTGACTGTCTTCTGCTTTGTTTTGACGGTCTAACTGAGCATCGCTGCATGCAATGTTGCCAACCGCTAAATCAAAACAGAGCGAAATTTCCCGGCCGCCCGGCCTTTCACTCTGATATCCGAAAATCTCGGACATTCATTAATTCTGGACACTTCCCCGGACACATGCTTGAATCCCGTACGTATGATAAGCCTAGTGATTGCAGACATTCTCAGAGAATACACAGAGAAAAATCGAACAAAATATTTGTTTGTATAGGGTCAAATATATATTTAGTTGGCCTAACAAAATATATTGTTGAGCAAACAAAATTTAAAAAGCAACAAAATTACTTTTGTTCGTCTAACAAAATATATGTTTGAATAAACAAAATCTCTGTGTTGGGCCCAAAATAAATTAGACTGTCAACTAAATATTTTGTTGAGTCAAATGTATATATTTGTCTGACCACCCATTTGACTGCCTACGTTCGAAAATACAGCTCGAGAGTTTGTTTGTATTTTTTGTGACAATTAGGATAGTAACCGTGTTAGTGCATCTATTGATGCTTAACAATCGTAAAAACATTAATAATACAATGGAACAAGAAACTGACAAATAAAGCTGCAAAACTTGAAATATTTGTTTGCACATGTTGTCCAATATTTGCATCATATATATTTTAAAACTTTCCAGTGTCATCAGTTGAGACAACAGTTGGTGTAGCCCTGCCCTCATAGCTCAGAGGTAGGGTGGCCGACTTGTAGTCGGAGGGTCGCGGGTTCGCGCCCCAGCGCCTCCGACGTGGTAAATGCTCAGCTCGATTGTCGCACTGGGAATTCGTCAACAAGTCAGTCTCACTAGAGCTTCGTCAGAAATATCACAACAACGTCAAATGAAGGTTTAAAAAAAAAATGGCTGACCTTACTAAGGCTTAGCTCTCGGACGCAGGTGATCTAGGTTCGAAATTCGATTGAACTTGTAAAATCTTTTTATATCGGCCCAAACTGTTAAATCTACGTGTAGCCAAACAAATATTTAGTTGCACCTACCAAATCTTACAGTTTAGAGTAACCAAATGAGAACAACAAAATAATTTGGTTTCAGCAACAAAATATTTCATTGCCCATATACAAACAAATAGTTTGGTTTGATTTATTTGATTCAACAAAACATTTTTCTCAGTGTAGTTTTGTTTCCGAATCTATACAATTCATGTTACATTTTTCTTTTTATGCTTCCTGATTTCCGTTTTTAAAATATCACCCACCTCGCAGCTCATAAAACATCTGTAAGCCAAAAGTAAAATGTAGCAGAAGTTGTCTGTGGGCGCGAATCCCAGCTAAAACATGGGTGCGCCGTTATTTTATGTTATAATTTACTATCTATGCCACTTATAGTTATCTAAGAAGCATACAAAATACGTCATTCAAAGCTACGGAAACGTTAATCTGTGATGCCCGAGTGTCTGAAATATTTTATACCATATTGAAAATCCTCACTAATTATGCACCAGGAAATCTACAAAGTACTACATATTATTAAGAAGTACGCAGTACCTTTGTAAATGAAAATTTCCAAATTTTATTGATAATTTCTGCAAATAAAGACTATTTTTTTTGGGCTATTCCGGTATTGTACAGTGTACTAATCAATATTTTCGATGCGGTGGAAGTTTAAGGGGAGGGAAGAAAACAATTGGGGTTGCCCGATACTCAAAACCTACAATATCGGAAATAAAAAATAATTAAATAAAACATAATTTAAATAAAGGTGAAAAAGAGGGAAATAAATATATAAATTTAAATAAATATATTGTCGTCCCAATCAAACTCATTCAGAAACAAATAGCAAGAAGTCGAAAGCCTCCACCACTGGACTGTTCAATGGGTCGTCCAGATACCCTTAACCTTAAAACTTCTATATTTTTAAAAATAAGTTCCTTTTAATATCTCAAAACACTTGTAACTCTTTTAAAAAAATGACAGGTCTCCACATCAATGAGCCATTGACCTAAACATGGTTTCCAAATACCAAAATTCTAAATGAGAGGGATAACAAGGTAAAAAGGAAAAAGAAAAGCGATGAGGGTTGGGAGGGGGCACTCACTCGACTAAAGCTCAAGGTACTGGAGATGGGATCTTTTCATGGTTTCTGGGGCTGCAAGGAAGGTAACAAGAGGTACAGTTCACTACACTTCTACTCCAATACTTACAAAAATATCTTAAGCCCATACATCTTGTGTTGTTAACCTAATGCCCTTCACTACACGACCACTTTGTCTTTTTGCTTTCGGATTATTTCGATAGGCATGTTATTTGAGGTAGTAACATGGACAAGAATACAAGGCCACCTCTTGGGAAGAATTGAGATTAGTAATGTGGAGAATCTCCAAACTTCAGAATGACACTAAACGTCTGCACGAGGACTATAAATTTGCTCAGCTGCAGTTTCATAACTGCAGAACATATTTATTGGTTGATGAACGTTAGCGTTGGGACAAATGTTACGTATTGAAAACTGCAATGTATGATAGAAAAACCATAAGCCATTACCTTTGATACAAAGTAATATCTCTTTACTGTGTTCAAAAGCGGCTCAAATAATATTTATTTGTTTGCTACAAAGAAAGGTAATTTTGCTATAAAACAAAAACGTATAAGAATACATTTATTAGCAGCAAACTTACGTTTCTGTAACCTTCTATTTGAGTTAAAACTACATATTGCAACTGCAAACAAAACAACCTCAAATAAATGGTTTTCTCTGTCGTACAAAAAACTATGTATGGATTTTTTTGAGTCCGTTTTTGCACACGGTTACACTGCATGGCTCACAACTGTTTCCAATCGCAGTCACTTCTTGTCCAAAGTAAACTGTTGGTAGTGAGAAGCTCTGCTAAAGTTCTACTTCCGGGATATTACTCCGCCTCATGCAAACAAAGTTTAACCATGTATAGAAAAATTACACCAAAAGTGGTGCATGCGATTTTCGTGCGCACTCAGTGGAATTTTACATAAGAACTATCTCTTACCAGGCCTTACCATAACACATATTTTCCCAAAGTTTTTTTCGTATTAATTATAAATGAAATATTATTATTTATAGATAAAATATAAGTTAAATGCCATTTGAACAAAAATAGGATAATTTTACGATAATACAAGTATAAAACGCATGTGATATAACATAGCATATGTAAGGAAATAGCCGAACACGTAATACGTGGGGAGATTTTTCAAACACTGAGAGTAAATCGAACAAAATATTTGTTTGTATAGGGCCAAATATATATTTAGTTGCACTAACAAAATATATTGTTGAGCTAACCAAATTTGGAAAGCAAAAAAATTACTTTTATTAGTTTAGCAAAATATATGTTTCAATAAACAAAATCTCTGTGTTGGACCAAAAAAAAATTAGACTGTCGACTAAATATTTGTTGAATCAACTGTATATATTTGTTTGGCCACTCATTTGACTACCTTCGTTCGAAAATACAGCTCGAGAGTGCGTTTGTATTTTTTTTACAATGGGATAATAACCGTGTTTGTTAGTCCATCTATTGATGCTTAACAATCGAATGAACACATCAATAAAACAATGCAACTAGAAACTGACAAGTAAAGCTGTAAAACTTTAAATATTTATTTGCACACCTTCCGCCAATATTTGTTGTTAATCGATTTAAAAGCTTTCCGGCGTCATTAGTTGTCACATTATCTGAGTTAACTATGGCGTAGCGCTCGGACGCAGGTGATCTAGTTTCGAAACTCGGTCGAACTTGTAAAATATTTTTATATCGGCCCAAATTGTTCAATGTACGTGTAATGAAACAAATTTTTAGTTGCACCAACGAAATATTAAGTTTGGGGCAACCAAATGAGAACAACACAATAATTTGGTTTCAGCAACAAAATATTTCATTGCCCATATATAAACAAAAAAAAAATTTGGTTGCACCAAACAAACCTTGTTTGATTCAACAAAACCTTCTTCTCAGTGAAGGCTAGATTCAAAAAGTGTGAAGAAAACGCGAACAGACTATAGGCTACTTGTGTATGTACTTTGGAATGACTTTTATTCAGTTCTGAAATGGGAGTGCAAAACAAAGCGTATAAGCGACTAGCAGAAAATATGCTTTGCAGAAAATTAGTTTCTTAAACTACAGACAAGCATCCCGTCGAACAGTCCTGCATCCGAGGCATTGCATTAACTTGGCATAAAATTCTCTGGAATGACGTTTCCACCAAAAACGATGCATAACCACGAAAAAGGCGAGACGAGAGGCTGGCGTTAGCCCGGCTTCGCCCACCGCACAGCGACGAGGCATAGACGCGCTGTTCGTAAGTAGACTGCAGACTGAATCCAGGTCGCCCACGTGCCATGTGTGAGACGCCGAAGGTGCTGCCAGCCAAACAAGTGTGGGTTATGTTTCTCTTTATGGGCGTACTTCAGGAGGCAGGACGTAGCGACGCTCATAATTTATTCGGCGGCTTGGAAGATTAATGGCCGCGCCGCGCCTCCACAGCTCGAGGCTCGCATCACGTGGTCGTCGAATCACAATAACCGTCACATGAACGCCTGCACTACAAAAACGCATCAGCGAAAATTCACTGATCGGAAATCAAATGCAGTTGCCCACATGAATGAAAATTGTTTCATCGAGAATAAGCGGAAATTTACTGTTAGCTAACTTGTATAAAAAATGCTTTCAATAATCTAATATATTGACCAGTGATGAATTCACAACTACTGGTTGTTCTGTGGATGATGAACGAAGAAGCAAATGAAACAGTGAAAATTAACCGTTCTCTCCCAAGAAATATCACTGATTGAGGCGGAGCTGCACCTACTGATTAATGAGAGAATTTCATTTTGACGTCTAATTTTATTTGTTTTGAATCACTTTTTCACTGTTTACATTAATAGGTTTCAGAAATGCAAATTTAATGTTATAGTGATCTGTACAACATTTTTTTTTTCAATGATACAATAATTGTACATCAGTTGTAATCACTGATCTGTAGATCTGTGCGTTGAGCGTTAGGTACCACAGTACTACTGATGAGTTTTAGGGAATATCAGTTATATCCAGCAAGTAAATAATGTTGTCTGAAACAATATCGAATAGAAATTTTATTTTAAACACTGAAGAACAAATATTGAAATGCTTACAAACACAACTCAAGAGGCGAAAACAAAAATCTCTCAACATTTGAGAAACATTTTGAACGCACTCACTTCACCAAATTGTGACCTATGACACGTACAAATGAAAGAAGTCCATCATATAAGTTACTTGAAAGCTAAATGAAAAGATGAACATTCATATTATCTTGTAAATTATAAATAAAATTACAAAAGGTAACTTTCGAAAGTCTTTTAATATTTAAATTACTTCGTGCGTATTTGTACAAACAAGGCGTAAAAATTCACGTAAAAACCTAGGATAAAATCCGTATACCAAGAGGCCGAAAACTTAATCTTCAGCGTAAGTCCCGTAAACGCTTCATTTCTTGCTAGAACTCCCCTTCCACAACTCTATTTTCTTTGCATGGCGCGATGGGTGGGTCCTTTTTGTGTTGAATGCCATCAAAGCTATCGCGTGCACACAACAACACAACAACTAATAGGCCTAATGAGAGAATGTTGTCTCATGTGTACACAGTAGGCCGGCTTATTTGAAACACAGGAAACAGTCGCTTCTCACGATAAATCATCGCCTCTGACTATACCCTATACAATATACGACAACAGTGAACACGATAGCTATGGCGGCATTCCACACAGAAGCATCTCAGCCCACGCGTAACATATAGGCCCTATATAATGTGAACAGAGTTGCAGAAGGGGATCTAATGATTACATTAACAAGATTCTGGCATTTATTTTTGAAACACGCTTGAACACTGTTCGTGGAAATATTTAATTATGTAACCGTTACATCTGCAAAAAAGAAAACAATTGAAAATTTAAGAATTCCGTTGGTTAATAAATCGGTGGAAGAATTCACTGATTTGATAAGTGATAGAAAACAGCAGAAAAAGTCACCAAGTCAGTCAGTGGAAGAAAACTAGCAATAATCACTGAATTAACTAGAAAATGAGTGAAAATAACTGTTCAGTCAGTCATGTGACGTGGGCGGTTTTTATCGTTCCGCTAAACACAAGTAGCGGTGAATACAACACTTTGGAAAGTAATGGTGAATTGGACACTCTTAAATGTCACCGTGAATCGGACACTTTTGAAAGTCCTGATTTATTTATTCTTTCTGCCCTGTCACGTAACATTCTCTCACATGAATTAACTAATGTTGCAGCAGGCATACTTAAATATAAACGTCCATGAAATGACACCGTAAAATGTTGTAAAGTAAATACGATACTGTTTCATCAATAACTCCTATATCAAACAAAAGAAAACAATGTTAAGAATCCATCGATTTAAAAATAAAAATTTAACAAGAAGTAAAAAACCATAACTATTTTTCCTAACACTTTATAGTCCAAATAACGCCACAAATTTCCACAGCCAGTTTACTTTGAACAAGAAGTAATTGCGAACGGAACACATCCGAAGCGAATGAAGACTTAGAATAGAGAGCTGAACATGCTGAATTGAAATAATTTCTGTTTTCTCGTGTGACAGTGGCCTAAGAAGTGATGCGGTAGAAACATGCGGAATTTTCTAATAATGCGACGTGAAACCACACACATTGGGCTGAAGGCTGGAAACTGGGCGAAACTCCCAAAAGTGCTCGATTTATTGTGGAACAGCTACAATGAACTGCAATTAATAGTTAATTTTGTTTAGAACCAGTATTTTTTCCCCCATTAAATAATATGAGAGTAAATGGGGTTTTCAGTATACTTCATTTAAACTATATGATAGATTCATAATGATATTTATCTTCCAAACTTGTAAGCATAAAACCGAATAATAAAAGAAATTACAATATTCACGAATGTATGAAGTAGAATATAGTATAATTCCCACAGATGATAATTTTTTTGGATGTTATGTGGCAGTATGAGCAGGAAACAGGATAGATGGGAAAAAAGTAAAAGAAATAAAAAAAAAAATTGTAAGGAAAAATAAATTAAAATAATGAATTATGGCAAGAAGTGACAATTAATACCCATACTTCGGGTATTCTTTACCTGCATTAGAAGTAAAGCATGTTTACAGCCGTAACGCATAGCCAATAAAACCATTACGCCAATCCCAGTACGTATAAGAAAAATTAATAACAGGTAAATTCAATTTATCTTACTGGCGAAAGTAAGATGCAATTCTCAAAAAAATATTTCCAAGTCGCAAGACTAGGATGTCCCGTTTTTCAAGTGTGAAAAAGATACGGTCGAGATCACAAGAAGTGGCATAATCACGTAAAGGGCCTGGGGCACGAAGTTTACATGAATTAATGAACCTTAGCACTCAAACATAAATTTTATTTTTTAATGGTTGTATGTGCATTGTACACAATGTCTTAAATGAACACCTATTAACGATACGTACATTTAAGCATTTCCCAGCAATCGAAGCCAGGAACCCTTACACCACAAGAAGCTTTCTAACCAATTAACCCTGGGAGATTTGTAACTCCAATTCTATGTTTTTGTTTACTCTATATACAAGAAGCCATCCTTAATTTTTTTATTTTAAGTTCGGGTGAAAACCGTGTTTAAGGTCGCTATATTTTCAACTACCACGTTCCGGTTTGAATACATGGACGAGTGTTACGTTTTGGATATAATTTTTTTGATTGCTGAAGCTTGTGAGTCGGCCACCAATAACACTACTATACTAAATAAACAAAGACGTTAATACGTATTTTCAAATAACAAAATAAACAGATATTTTTTTGGTTCAGTAAGTTATATTTTGATCGCTTCAATACTGGGGAAAAAAAAAAAAAAAACTTGGTAAAAATGTGTTTTTAAATAATATCATAATTTCCAACATTATTCGCAAAAAGTTGCCACTCCCATGTAAGGCTGAAGTAACGCTTTAATATCGGACATTCTACTATTATTACTATAATTCTATATTAGATTTTTACTTTATATTGGCATAATAGGTTTTACTGAAATCTCTTGATCTTAAATTTATCTTGAATTACTGTTCCAAATAATAATTCATTTCACCAGGCTAGTTAAATGTCATGTCATGATCAGTACCTCTGGGACGAAACTCCTCGGGTCCGGTAAATTACCATAAAACATAACAATTATGTTTTCCATTAAAATAAACGTTTGTACGTTATGGCTTAGCCAGATACTGCAATTTACTAAATTGCTACTCACTGATGTAATTTCGAATTAATTGTCAACTTGCTTCTATGTGGAAACGATATTATAATACTATCATATTTCCAACATACTTATTGCCACTCATTTGAAGAAACAACATACTCACCCAAAGCACGCCAAAACTTTCTTGATCAAATTGTTTATTTTGTATATATATATATATATATATATATATATATATATATATATATATATATATATATCCTACACACACTCTCTCTCTCTGTCTCTCACACGCACAAACACCAAATAATTTTTTTTGCGTTAAATATATTTTTTAGTCTAGCAGATTCCCTGTACGTATTACTCTTATTTTTAATTTAAATTGAATTAATTTTTGTCGTAAGGTTCCGTTTCTCGATTTCAGAATGGCTAACTAGCATCGACATTCCATAAATATTAATTTATCGTAACTTATTTGTATGTAATCGACAAGTAAGTATTTTGTAGTCTGTGCGAACTTGGTCTTCACAGTTTGGCTACGCTAATCCTTGTCATTTATGCACTCCACTGAAGATCTCTAATGGCCGCAGCGTTAAAAGGAGGCACTGAAATTATTTAAAACTCGTCAACTGTCCTGGAGGTAAAGCTAGTTAGTAAACAATCTCAGTTTTCCAGTTTGTGGTAGTTGTAGTATTATGTATGCTATAGTTTAAAGTAGTTAGTTGAAATTTTAGAAATTAGGCACAGCTGAAACGAGCACTTTTCAGGAACAAAATATAACTCCTATTTGCTATTTTTCCTTTAAACTATTTGATGTTATTTAGTGAATGCATGGAAACACGTGCACATGTGAACATAGAAGAAGCAGTATGTTTGAAGTTGTTCCGTTTTAAACGTTATCCGATCGACAGTCAACGTCAAAGAAAATGCTCAAAACACGAGCACACATTTTTACAAAACAGTCTAAACAGGGAATAGCTACACACACTAAAAAAAACATAAAAACCAATCAAAGAAATCTGCTCGAACGTTCGTTTCGACAGATTGGTTAGGTCAAATAGGAGGGGAGGGGTTGAATAAAATAGCATTCCGTTTGAATAAATCAACGCGTCGTTGAACGTTTGCGCTCCATTACGTTGCTCCAATATTCAGAGAAGAGGAAAACTAAATCCACGCCTACCATCGGCCCGTCATACACTCTGTATCGCAAAGCAAATGACGCATTACTATGGTACATATCGCATGAGGCCTCGATTCATTCCGCCCCTCCACAAGCATCCCGCTACCCTCCCTCCATCCCATTTCGACGACCATCCCCAAGTTTCAATTAATTTGAGTGCCGAGTAATTCAAAAATCCGTCGCAGGGGAAGCTGGAAGGGGAGAAACACCCCCCTCCCCCTGACCAGCTGGCCACGCAGCGAGCTGCCGGCGGCCATACGCGCGATCAGAGCGCCGTGCAGCCCTCGGCGGAGAGCTGGCAAACTACTATAGGTATACCAAGGAACAACGCAAATAGAAGGTGTTGCAATTTTTAAATGTGAACTTCTTAAACGGAACCGTTGAAAGATAATCGCTGACTCGAAGCGCTTGTTTAAATTTCAAGAACTATACAATTGTACTTCAATGGAATACACATATTTTTTGCTTTAATAGTACTTTACTTTAAAACATTCATCGCTCCTCCCGAATATTTAAGTTACATTCGTAAACGCATATATCTTTATTCCACCCTCTGCACACTTTCCCACGTAAGAGTGAGTCAGTGAAGAGATTTGGACGGCTCTTAAGGGGGAAGTATCCTTGCTATCTTGGATTTACGTATTTTCCTCATTAACTTAATTTTTGGAGTCAATATTTAAAAACCAAGCTTCTCATGACATAGGGAACATTTTAACAGTTATTTCTAAATCCCACTTATTTTTCTTACATGATTAGTGTCACATCTGTAACCGTAATTAAACATTATATAATTATTTAATCATTTCAGCCCCATATGGGAAAATACAGGCATATTTGAAACCCTAAAAATTAAAAAAAAAAATTCGTTAAGTAGTTGTCTATGTCATGTATAGCTTTGATTCTTATTTCTGGTCATACATTTTCATCAAGGAGATTTGTAAGAAAATTCGATGATGGAGTGGATACTACCCCCTTGACATCGAGGTCTTGAGAGCCGATGAGGGTAATTGAGGCGAGTATGGAGCAACACCGGAATGAAAGGGCGGGGGAAACTGGAGATCCCCGAGAAAACCCGCCGACCAACGCCATCGTCCGGCACAATTCCCACATGCGAAAATCCGGAGTGACCCGGCCAGTGATTTCCCACGTAAAAGGATGAATCGGTGCTGCTGAAATAGTGAAGTGTTTTAAAATATAGGGGTAAGATTGGGAAAAATATGAAAATAATATGTGTGATGATGAAAGACACAAGGTAAGACACAAAATATGAATGAAATACTTTCAATGGTGGGCGTTTTCAGTAATTATCGTGTCAGTGTGATTATATGCTTGGACAACAGAAGAACAATTATACATAACAACAAACTCTGGAATATTTCACGTCAAACACAGAATACAATAAGACTCTGATTAAGATGGCAAAACATCTTAGACATAACATTCAACAATTAAGATTACTCAAGTGGTTTTTACTCATACTTCTGTAAAATCTAACATAACACAAGCACTGAAAATATAATTTCTTTGATAAATTAATAATCTTACTATGCTAGAACATTGATAGCGACTGCTGTCAGATATTGTTAAATTATTAAAGGAACTTTAAGATTGAACCAATGTACTATAGTAAAACAAATATTATTAATGTTCAAACGATAGTGAAGCTTAGCATAAAGTTGTTTAGCATGTTAATTAAACTAGTCTCTTGTGTTTCACAGTCACTAAAATGCTCCGGGTTAGCTTACAGTGCAGGGAAACTCATTACAATCGTACCCCTGGGATATATTGTGAATTAATTAGGAAAAATATCTTCTAAATATGCAATTAATTAAGTCTTTTGAGAGTTGATAAAAGTTCATGGCATTGTTCCAAATTAATGTAAAAGTATTGTAAAGTTTTCAGGATAATAGTTTTCTGATGTTGCATTAAATGAATTCAATCAAATAAAATCAGGTGGTAGAAAAGTATCGAAAAATAAATGACAGCAGGATTAACTGACTTAAACCCAGACCTTACTTGGAGATGATCTTAATGGTGGCGATGGCAGCTGGACTACGATGAACTGGCAGCGGCGATATTGTCATTTAATTAGGATACCATTTCCCAACTCTGCTTGCTCCAGACGTAGAATATCGTACCGCGCCTCTGCGACACTCGATCAGGCCTCCTGCAGATCCTGGGGCGATGTTAGTTGTCCCTCGTATCGGCTCTGCGTCGAAGACGTCATCCTTCTCAAACGTTCTCTTTCCTTGACGCCGAAATATTACTTTTTAACAGAACCCTGTAATGCATTGTTTCGAAAGTTCCAAACAAACACCATTCCTAAGATAAACGTGTCTTATTTGCATGAATGTCATAGGTGTTTTCTTTATCCCACTTCTGCACTAGCTTGATTTCTGTTTATGAAAAACTGTTCGTTTCACTTTTCATTGAAATAAATTAATATGAATTTATATATCATATATGCAAATATTATTATTGAGGAATGTTAATCAACAACATATGTAAATTCAAAGATATTTTAGTATGCAAATCAAGCAAAGGAATTTTTAAATAAATATTGGGTAACCTCTGGTAAGGCATTTCCTTACAGTGTGTTCTGAATATTCTTGCATCTTCGCTCTATGGAATAACATTTCATGCTCGAGCATCTCTATTAAGTACTCTCAGAAATCATCACCTATCAGAAATGAAGATTTTCCGAATGTATTTGGCATTGTTGATGTGGGATGTTTCTTTACATCTGTTGTTCAAAAGCCTGGTAAGAAAGCACACCCAAAAAAATGATTCTTTTAGCTTCGTAACTCACTGCCGTTGCAGATATATGAAATAAAAACTGTTCATAATAAGAAGATATTGACCGCCAGTGGACGATTAATGCAATGCGATGAGGGATGAAAACGATGACAGCCCGAAGGAAATGGAGGGAAGGGACAGATTGACAGCAGCTGTTAATGATCTTGTGTTGGTGTGGGGTATTTGAATATAACACGCACAAATGGGAGCGGACAGCCATTGAACCCAAGTAGAACCAATTAATACCCGTATACTTAATTACTGCGATAGTAAAATAGTGATTTTTGCGAGTTGAACTTAGTTAATATCGACACACAGTTGAACACAGCGTCGGACAAAGTGGGCCGGAACAGTGGTCTAGTGCGTCTTGAATCTTTCCATGCGTAACAGGAAGGCGTCATATCCTATGCAGTACAACACTGCCTGAACAAGAGACGCAATTCCAAACTTTCATAAAAATTAATTAATTCGCCTCTTTGCCCCAGGCTTGCTCAGTGTCTTAAGCAAAAGTCTTAAATGCCAAGGTGTCCGTAGTTAAATTTAATGGAGTCGATAAAAAAGTTCGTTAATAAAATAATTTTTAGGCTTAGCTAATTATAATTAGAAACGGATTGAAGTTTTCGACGTAGTTGGCTATCTCGTTGTCGGCAGTCGCATCTGCATGGATGCAGCAGGACCTCTCATCGCGGGCTTCTCTATTTAAGTTCTCGGGCCTGTAGTCATTACAGCTCCAGCACGTTGAAGCTCTCGCTGTAGTTCGAACTAATTACCCTGAAAATATACACGGGCGGCGACCGATATAGGCCTGCTTTTTTCTAAAACTTGCCTCGCGTCTTCTTTTCCTTCGAGACGGCCTGTATTCAGGTTCGAACTCGGGTCATAATAATATAAACTAAATTAAAACCCTGCCGGCTAAACCCATGTGGGCTAGCGTCCTACCTTCGAACAACAAGATGGCTAGAAATTCCTTCAAACACTCAATTAAATAACGCCGTCTACAACTGACCAATTACGAGAGTGCTAGAGGCAAGAATCACTCATCACTTCACTTAGTTACCATGGCAACGGAACAATACATGCTCAGATATTAGGGCTTTCCAAACACGTTACAAAAATAACAGACTGGAAAGACATATAAATGTGTTTACTATAAAATAAAAATACAAATTTTAACGAGCAGTGAAATTACATACCAATTTACATAATTAATGTACCAATGAAAAATGGTATCGGTGAAATCAGATTACGCCTTACAAATACCTAAACAAGTAAATAATTAATATCTGCATATGACTCAATTTTACGATGTTACAACATCAATCTTCTCTTGCTACACAACAGAAAATTCCTTGAGTAGAGCAACCTCATTAACAAGTGTAATAAACCAACATAATATTCTAATGCTTGCACACTCATATGCTTGGTTTCTGCTATTCCGAATCACAACTACGGAACTGCTATAGCCTATTTTGTGCTGATTTGGTTTTTTACAATAACATTTCTTGCAACAGGGATTTTTGTAAATTGTTAATACCGGCGTTTTTTTGTCCTTACGCTCATTTTATGCTATCTAACATCGTAAAAGATTGGGAGAGATTCTGAAACCGTGCAAATTTTACAGTGTATTATAAACGTATGTTACTATACCATGATTTGCCAACGAACAACGTTTGCACAAATGAGCCTGCTTAATAAAAAATATATCCTTGGAAATTAGAACAGCGCGTGTTCTTTGCTTTGAAACCACGTCGGAATGGATCTCGCCATGTCGTCGCAAGCCACAATGATCCTCGGAATAAGTGCAGTTATCAGCAATGACATCTTTTTATTAGAAAAAACCATACCACCCCCAGGACTTCATCCATGCTACCGGTAACTAAACGGAACGTCTGTATCAGTGCCAGTTTTTTGTACCGACACGACTGCTTCTCTTTCAACGTACGAAAGTGACGCTCGCACATAATTTTGTTTGTGAATATATTAAATAGCTATATTTTTACGAAAAACCGTTGAGCTAAATTTACGAATTTTTATTTCACTCTGAACGGTCGGAATTGGAAACGTTTGCAGAACACTGATCAACAACAGTCTTCAGATTTCCTGACAACAATGTCAGATGTCCAGTTTTCTTACACATGAAAAACCAACACTATAGCAGTAGCCTATCTACTGTGAGGGCTGAATGTATGCATTATGCTACAAACTTAAGCTATTTTATAAGATGGAATTACGTGGGTTTTATTCAACGTTAAGCAGCATTTTAAATCATCTTTAGGTGAGATTTTATTTTCCTGGATTATAAACACGTACCTTTATCTCCTAAACTATACATGTACTCTCTGGGGAATACTGAAATGCATACTGGGTGAATATGCAGTTATTAAAAAATGTTTCACTTTGCTAAAGGCAGCTTCCAATTCCTTATGTAAAACAGTTCAGTTTGCTGTAGTTTACATTGGAAGTGAAGACGTTAGTTCAGGAATATGCTTACGAGAATGTTACACCAGTCGACGGCTCCTTGGGTACTTCAGAGTTATGAATCATGTAAAACAGTACTTGCTACAACCTATTACCCATCTGCTGCACTCAAGGAGAACACTTTCCCAAAGTTTAATAACACACTTTAACAGCCCTTGATACTATGGGAACAGCTTATGCGATAACCCACTCCCCTGTGGTAGTTGTGTTACGAAATTAAATCTTACCACAAGGAAATAAAAATCACTTAAAAAATTCGGGAGAACTGTTCCGAGCCAGTGTGATAAAACTGTGAATAGATAGATGACAATTGCCGCACGCTAAACGTAGAGACATGCAAAATTAGCATTATTATTTGTCAACATTCTAGATTTCACTGTCATACACCTCGCCGAGCACAACTCGTGTTTTCATTGGTTACTGGCAACTATTTGGCAACATACACCTGAGCGACCGAAGCGCTGTACCAAGCAAGTACTGTTAGCATTGCTGTTATATGGATAACACAATAAAGATATGAATGTCATATTCCCATTTTCGAGAAAAAAATGGTAATTACCCTCCCTATGCTTGCCATGTCAAACAGTACCACTTTGGTAGCAGCGCTTTGCAGTTGGGTTCATGAACTAAACGCGTCAACAAGGACTTCAACTTTTCAAGCTAGTGTCCAGACCTGTCATCTACTGCCGTGGATTTGCAATGAATTTATCTCCTGCAATTTACTTATTTCCAGCGTATTCACGGACTACTTAGTAACACAGTTTGTTTTTCCTAATTTTAGAAAATACTGGAAACCAGTTTCTACGTAACGTTAAAAATAACCAGATTTTGCAACAGATATTTATTACATCAATGTGGGGCGATTTACATACAAACATATCTTTACGGTAGCAGTACAGATGACCATAGAGTTTTGCACAAATAACCTGCACATTCATCAAAATACCTTTGGAAGTTTGAAACCCCAGATAACAGTCTTTCTCAAACCAAAACCAAATGAACTCGGTGAGATTCACCTGCACCTAGTAGAAGCCTTGCGTGGACTTCTGAGATGCCACTAAAAATTATATTAATTTCCAATTTTGAGCAACTATTTTTCTGCAGCGACGCCAACACTACTCTTGCGCAAGTTCAAAAGATACATTTTTCCCCCCATGAATTCCCAAATGCCTGTATTAAAAAAAAAATATATGTATGTGTGTATATATATATATATATATATATATATATATATATATATATATATATATATTCCGCTCCAGTCATAAATTCTTTTGCTGTTAATAGATTTTTCAGTAATTAAAAGTTTACTAACTGAAATTGCTAGTTCATCGTCGAAGTTACATAGCTTCAAGTGAATGCACTCGGGGATGGCCAGTCTTTATTTTACTCACACTTCGATGTTACAAATACGTGACAAATTTTCTGTCTAGGGTGAAGATGAAGTAAATGAGGTGCGAATGTAGTGAAATTATTTTTAAGAATTCTTTGTTTGGATTATGAATTTCCCATTTCAATATTTCCTTCGTTTATTCATCAAGTGAGACGCAAAAATTTATATATCAAGTTCCCCTAACACAAATGTGTCAATCATTGCAAATATTTTGCTGGAGAGATTCTATTCAGCTAAGTAATTTAGTTACCTAATTTTTTTTTCTCGGTGTTTTATAGTAAATTCTTTAGTAAAAGTCATCTCCCGTGTGATTTAGTACTGCATTAAAAAATCCATTTTACATACATTTTAAAATTTTTTTTGCGGTCGTACACAGTTTGTTTTGCACAAATAGAAATTTTCAAGGTGCGTGTATGAACGACATATTATACTTTTATATTGCGCCACATTATGTTGTAGATCTTTGATATACCTAACCATTATCGGCTCTATTTCTTGAAATCTACAGCGACTGCTTTAACCAACGCCAGCTTTGAAATTATTGTTAGAAAAGTAGCCAGTTGTATCTTATCAGTTATTATAATGAGGAGTATTTCATCACAGTCAACCTCTTAACAGTCCTGGAAAACTTTACCACATGTCAGTAATGGTATTGTGGGAAATATTTTAAAACAAAAATTAACAGAAATAAATACGAACAGGCAAAGTCAATATTTCACGTCTTTGGTTCCCCTGGCGTGTCTTACTACTGACGATTTTTAACATTGTATCCTCGTACTTGGAAATAATAATTAATGTACACAACAAAATTTAGCATTAAAATGTCGTTCGCTACATAAGGAGAAAGAGAAAAATATGTTGTCTGGCTCACTGAACATTTGCGAAATGTTTCGAGCGTATTTTGCAAAATGCGTGAGTCGGGTCCCTTTGTTCACGTTAAAATTTTCGGGCACGACCCGTAATCTCCTACACTATCGTTTTTTTTTTCTCCAGAATTTTGTAACGGTGCAGGAAATATCATCCTACGGCTCTATAATACATGGCAGGGTTTTTATTACGTGGTAAAGAGTGCGGAAATAAATAAGCTGAAAAACAATTATCTTCCACTCCCCACCTTGCCCCCTACAGCACCGCCGCTAACCGCCCTCAGAAATACCGTCCCAAACTCGTTGAGGGGATTTATACGAGCGTCATTACATGGTGGTTTGCAGTGGACAGAATCGATAGCGCCCCAAGCGGCGTGGTTTGGGACTAGCAGTATGCGCCGCTGCCAGCCTTGGCAAGAGCCGTATGCTCTGAAGTTAAAAAAAAGTAAAATGGTTAAATTTTTATCTGGTTTATACCAGGGTATGATGGTACTCGTTTTTTTTTTTTTTACAAGACTGGGAGTGTAACTGCCTCCCGCGTAATAAAATACAGATATGTTGTATATTATAAGCAAATCACACTTAACATTTGTGTTTGAAAAATTTATCTAAAATAGTTACTAGTTTTAGCATTGTTTTTGAGTTCTGCCATTTACGAAACCAACAGCGAGACTTTTTCAAACTTAACGTTGAACATTCACTATGTATCCATTATCACAGTGCGATGAATGCGAACGTAAAACTGAGATCTTTTCTACGGACTATGGCAACAGCCACCTTTAAGAGTGAGATGGACCCCCGTGGGAACCCCGCGTCCAAGGTCAAGAAGCGAGGGAGCTATACGGGCGACACTAACACGCACGCCTAGTGTCTCATCGCTCCTACGCGCAAGGCGTGCCGTGTTCCCGACGTAACGCTGTACTATGCAAATTAAATCTGTAACTGTGGGGTTTTATTACACGCGATGAAAGAACACAGGTTAAGCTACACCCGTATATTTGTACTTTTCTCTTGCCGCTTAAGGAAACTGCACAGGCAAGCTTTAAAAATGCAATGTTTTACCATTTTCACGATTTTTTTTCTCAAAGAATACACTTAATATGACAAAAAAAAATAGGGGTATAGATAATTAATTTTATATCTTTTCTGACAAAAAGTCGTATTTGCAGAACATTTATTTCGCGAGGTACGCGTATTCGCACAAACAACTATTTCACAAAAAATGCGAGGGTGCATCCCACTCCTGACATTTCCATTATGTAGAGTGATATCTTAGTAACATTCGAAGTAAAGCTGCAAGTTTATTGATATTTGCGACTGGGTCGAACAATAGAGCCACAGTCTCATTATCTTCTACGCTTAAAACTGTAGATCTGTCTTGGCGTATCAGAGACGATGAAAAATTCTAGTCCCAAGTCTGTTTTATGAGTTTTCATGGGATTGGAGAGAACAGTTCAATTTATGTGTACATGAATGTATCTATAGGCTTATACGTTTGGCTCATGTCTAATTAAACACCTCATTTTTCTTTTCTCAAAGCGTATCCTTCGCCACATGTATAAGCTTTTCACGATGAACTGAGCACTTTGAAAATCAATCTTTAACAAAATTCACTGCCTATAACTGCATGCATTAATAACGTAGGTATATATTTTAACCATATATTAAAAGTGCGATCTTTAAATGTGTGAACGCTGAACTTAACTAATTATGTTTCTGTTTATTTCATGCGCATAAAAGTAATATTTTGCAGATTTGTAACGTATTGCTGTTCGTGAAAATTACACAGCGACACTCGATGAACGCATAAAGAAAGTGAGTTTATCTACCGCAATGTTAATGTTACATTTGGCGGAAGGTTACAAAACTAGCAGAAAAGTAGATCCCAAGCAGCGCTTTCCAAAGCGTTTAATTTACCGCGAACCGCCTATAGATATTAACTTTGACAGGAAAAATATAATTACTCATGTCCATATGCCTAATAAATGAAACTACGAAATCACTAGAAATGTTATGTTAAAGGAATATGTTAATAAAGGGAGCCATTACTGTAAGTAGATTTATTCTAGTCAGGTTGAGAAGGTCAATGCTTTAAGTTTGTAAAATTAATTTTCGCCGCCGGGAAGGACTGGTGTTTGCATGTGTACCGGATATTTCCGTTTCGTATGTAAGAATATGGGATGGTTGCGAAAAAAAAAAACTTTCCAATTTTTATTGTGTTACAACCTACGAAAAGAATTAACTTTGTTCTTCGCATTAGAGTAGAACCATTGTTACATACGGATGCCTGAGGGGCGTATCTGCGTTCGTGAGGGATGGTCATAATAAAAAAAATATAAAAAAATTAAATTTGATTTCTACTGTATTCACACAGCCATTATTTACAGAATAAAATTATCTGTCTCAACTTTTACTCTTTTTATTTAACAGCGAGTGCAATAATTAATGTCTCTTTCAACTCTAATTAACGTCCTTTTTAATTGTCTATGTTGGTTGGAGTCAATTAATTCATATTTATTCTTAGCACGGGTTCAGTCTATCTAGTGCCATCATTTATAACGACTTTCACTCACGCATCTAGTCCAATAGTCCAGCCTGCCAGCCGCGTCCTTCACTGCTTGATACTCGCAAGTCACAGACTTCCCTTCCGCTGGTCACTTCTCTCACCGCTCTTTCTTCTATCGCTCGGAACTCAACCATTCATGCATTCATCAACTCCTACTCCACTCCACTCCCAGCCCGGAAGCCTGTCGCAATATTTGTAGCTTGGTCCTGACCATCTGGAAGGTTCAACGCACCCCGAGTTGCCCTGAGAGAACAAGGTCAGCAATCCAGAGCATTCTTCAGATAAACGCAGAAATCAATCAGGGTCAGAAGCGTTGCGCTGTAAGATATTACCGTGTCGGCTCGCTTGTTGTAACTGATACGCAGCCACCATCGTTCGCTCTGACACCGCTATCATATAACGAATCTCTATCCTCTTCGCTTGCTCGTGCGGGAGGCGAAGCAGCGAGTGCGTAAAAATATAATGAAATATTTTCACATGTTGTTAAATATTCTGTCGTGAAGTGGATTTAGGAAAATTTAGCTTTACACTATTACTTTATTTAAGTACGACAGTTGAATAGAAAAAAAATGAAATGTTTAAAAATATCATTTTTAGCGCTTTCCTGCGCAGCTTCCTTAATTAAGGAAAGGAGAAAAATGCAAAGTTCCTTTTGATCACAGCTATATTTTCAAACTTAAATTCCTAAAGTTTTTCCATTGAGTTAAGATTGCTTATGAGCGCTCAATGCCAAACACGTATTTTTACTGTTTGGTCTTGTAAATCACACTGGCGGGTTTGAATAACCGTTACGAAAGAAAAATAATACTTTACATGTTAGCTGTGGCAAGTATACATCACAATTTGAACTGAACGCGGACTTTTACGCACAAGTAAAAATAATTTATCCATTTTCCACCAGCGACCTCATTGGAAACGTAGCGCAACTTGTGGCGGAAATCTCCCCTGTACCAAACTCGCCCGTAAGAAATCTCGTCTTGTTCCAAACCTGAGTAGAGTAAACAGTACTCTGAGACAGATTTAATAGAATATTCCTGCCTTACTGGTAATTTAGAGTCTTAGAGGAATCAGAGAGAAACGTGGCACACTATAGCAATGGTTTAAAATAACGAGAAAATTATTGAGTACGAGTTAAGCTGGATTCACAACCATCCGTTTCATCCGTCAGTCGCCCCTCCGTCCGTCGGCCACGCGACCTTCAACCAATCGCTAGTCAACTTTTTTTTTTCCTTCAAGGCAGTGACGTTGTTTACTTTTTTACTTTTTACCCTCGAATTGAACTGAATATGACTTGTAGATTTTTGGAGGAAATGCTGATAAATTACGTTAGGGAAAGTGAATACATCTATTACATTCATTAAAATATTTGTCTGTGGGGGAGAAAAGTTAGTGTTGTTGGGTGGTACAACTGAACATTTTCTGGCCCGACGGAAGACGGACTGTTCTGAGTCGCTTTCAATTCAAGGACGAAAAACACAACGGATGGCTGACGGACGGGCGACTGACGGAAGTGATGCATGGTTGTGACCCAAGCTTTATACTGAGACTTTTTGTTGGTGCTTAGAATCGCAGATTAAATATATTATAGACCACGGCCGTAGAAGACAGTTCTGGAAACTAGTTTGAAAAGTTGACGCCCTTGTTGACCCATTTAGTTCATAAACCCAACCACAGAGCGCTGCTACCGAAGTAGTGCTGTTGACGTGGCAAGCATAGAGAAGGGAACTACAAATTTTTCTTAAAATGGGAACATGACGTTACTACTCTATGGTGTTATCCCTATACCAGCTATGCTAACAGCACTAGTTTGGTACAGCCCTTCTGCGGCCACTTCATGAACTAAATGCGTCACTCAGGGCGTCAAAGCGCTAACATTGTTACACAAGCGAATGCCCAGACCTGTCTTCTACTGCTGTGTTACAGACTTTGGCTCACGAAATACGACAAGAACGGTAAAAAAAGTCACGTGTTTAAATAGAGACGTGGCTCTTGCTTTAGGTATGGTTTTGAAACAAACCTGCAATTAGCTGTAGGCTACATAAGTCGATTGTATCACATTATGACTCGATCAGAAGAAGTGATGGCCTAGTGATCGATATCTCAAAACACTGGTTATACAAAAAATTAAAAACTTCTCAAGGATAAACGGAGAGATTTTGAAAAACCTGGATTATCAAATATTTCTACGGACTTTGTGGGTTCTTCCACCATATGTAAAATTAACATTGCCGTGGGCCTCCCTTTATTCAAGCATCAGTCAAGTGATACTGTGATATTATTAGAAAAGTAAATATTTTACAAATTTGAAAATTCTTGCACGTATGTGCACTAGAAAAATTCCAACAAGCAGAAAAAAATCATTTTAGTATTTAAAAATGTTTACCTAACATGGAACTACTTTCCCTCCGTCACTGCCAACATTACTGGGTACGTGACAGTCGGTGTGCTTGTTTAAATATACGCAGGCAGGGACAATTATATTTTTCTAAGGTTGATTTCAAAAGTACTCAAATAACGGTTTACGGCCTGGAACTTTCCTTAACTAGAAGCTGTTCGCGATAAAGTGAGCACTTTTGAAATAAACCTTAGAAGAAAGTCACTGCCCCTGAACGCATATATTTTAATAGGCGCACTGAGTGACATTTGTCCAGTAAAGTTGGTAACGATGCATGGAAAATAGTTCCATATCTTAACGTCGAATAAAAAATGTAAGTTAACCATTTGTGATAATTCAAATATTTATTTCGCTTAATGTTTTTTTAATGCGTCGATGTGCGAAAATTACAAGTTTTGTAACATATATACTTTTCTAATAATTTCACAGTTTCTCTTGACAACGCGTGTGCAAGTAGATCTTAAGCAGGGCTTTCAAAAGTGCCCATTCTACCGTGAACAGCCTATAGTTACTATTTCTTGTTTTATATACATTTGAATATGAGTGTGGTCATTAGCAACTCCTTTACATGCCTAACAACTCCATCATCTTACTTGGGTGATGCATGAAAAAAGCGATCAGACAGTGTTAATTTTATACATGGCAGAAGGATTAGAAATTAGATGTGAAAATAGATCCCAAGTACGGCTTTCAAAAGTGAGCATTTTTAAAATAAACCTTACGGGAAATGTTACTAGCCCCAACTGCATCTATTTTAACGGGTGCACTGAGGGGCGTGCGTCCTGTAATGATGGCAAAAAAAAAAATCATGTACTTCAATTTTCAAGTTAAGAGTTATATAAAATAATTTTGGGTTATGTGGACAGGTTCCTTTGTCTAGTTCATCTGTAAACTACTAGGCTTTTTTTAAAAGTTGTATTGAGCAGCTTAAACGTAAAACGTAAAAAACAGCAGCAAAGTTTACTATGTTAGTAAGCCTGAATAAATTGGTTTCCTCCATTGCTCATACACATACAGCAACATAGCAAACAGTTTTGCAGTTCACACACTCATATGTGTGTGTGTGTGTGTGTGTGTGTATATATATATATATATATATATATATATATATATATATATATATATATATATATATATATATATATATATATACACACACATACGCACACACACAACAATGGCGTTTGTTAAGTCCATTAAGATACGAACTAATATGCAAGCGGGACTATTTCGACTTGCCTATATTACATTTTAAAAAATCAGCAAGAGAAAAGCAATGTATATCGACAGAAAAGGAGCATATTCAAAAGCAATACAAGCACGAAAAAAGGATAAAAAATCCTTTAATTACAGGCATATATCAGAGAATTAATATCTGGATACAAGTAACCCAGTCACTGGAAGACCCCCCCCCCCCCTTCTCAAAAATATAGTATTAATATGGAAGAATGAAAGACAGTCACATAAACAAGAAAACAAAATCCAACTATTTGGTGTCCCGCGCACAGTGCAGGTCCAGCCTACATAAAATAAAGTAATTCTAATACAAGAGAAAATTGGCCTCAACACAATATTGAACACACAAAGCTGAACAAAAAACGGATGGCCTGTTTCTAAAGCGTTTTGTGTCGTGTAGTTTTTTGTCGCAGACTGGCTTATTTGATATTTTCCTTTTTTAAGGGTGTTTGTCTCTCAATATTTTATTGGGGTTGATTCTTCATTTGTATTTCTGCTTATCCGCTCTCCGGTGTGTATAGGATTCGTTCTCTGAGCCAAAAACCAGAATCGTTGAATATCGTATTTCTTCTAATTCTCTTTAGATTTTCTTCTTTTAAAAAATGTGATAATAATGTTTCAATAAATGATTTTTGACAGCTGGCTTACTTATGCCAGAAATTTTATTATTTGATATCCGTCTTCAAATATATCTACAACATAGTTTTATCAATTTGTTTTCTGTTATGCATAATTGTAGGTATGTTCAAAATGTTTTCTCCTTTTGCGGCTTTAATTTGTTTAGTCTCGTACTAATTTGTCGTTAGTGTGGGCTATATTGTCCAAGCCAACTATAAATGCAATTTAGTTCAACGCTGCTATGAAAAAAGACAATCATGGTGTTTTTTTTAATGTAGTTTTATTATTTTTCTAGCATCAGTGGTTCGGCCTATACCACTTTTTCGTTTATCATAGCCTATACTTAGCTACTGTATTTTGAATTACGTTCGCTCGAAATTTCATTTTCTGTTTTCTGTAAATGTGGTTTGTTACGCATTTCTAGTATAGCTAGTTCGCGGTCAATTAAGCATTTTTGAAATCAGCTTTCGAAAAACAAAATTCCCTCCACCTACCAGCATTTATTTTAACGTCAAACGGACTAGAATGATCCTAGTAAAGTTGGTGTCGATGTTTTAACGTGTCATTAAAAAAAGCAGAAATATGTCGATGCTGATATAATTGACAATTAATTTAATTAATGGTAGTTTTCGTTACATTGATATAAAATATTGGTAAATTTGACATTCCTAACACCGTTCCACAGTAATCGAAGATTTCAGTTTACAACAGACAATGTTCTCGAAGAGTGAGGGGGCGATAACTCGTGAGAGAAAAGTGTAATTCACAAGAGATGACACTTTATGGAAATATATTCTAGGCAACATTAAAAATATAATCAGTGTAAAAATGTAAAATCATAGTGAGGAATGATTGCTTTAGTTGTCGAATTTATTTTGAGAAAGGCAGACAGATGATTCGTCTGCAAAATCTAACTTCTAGATAAAATAACACCGCTATTATTATCTTGCAGCTGTTTGATGGCGATTTTATAGTATGATCAGTTTGAGAGTTTCAATGAACTGGGTCCGATGTGAAACATGAGTTAAAAAAAAAAAACCATTGAAATAGGACGTCTCAAACAAATAACAACCAAAGAACAAGGCGCAAAATAACTGGAAAACAACAGGGATGCTAGTAGTCTATAGAACATCGACATCAGACAATAAGCACACATCCATATATCCAAAAGACTTAACGAAAAACAACTATAACAGAATTGTGGTTGTTTTGTGGCTGTTAAGTCTATTCCAATTTTTGTCATAATGCTTATGGTTTGTTGTCGAGTATTTGTTTAGGTTCAATAATGATGATGAGGAACTATGTAACCATGTATTCAAAACTGTGATATAAAATATTACGTTTGATAAAAGTGACTTTATGGTTTAGACTTTATCCTTAATAAACATTCTACCCGGTGAGCTATACATTTAGATTGAAGATTATTACAACACGTAGGTAATATTAAAATTTTAAGATCATGTGTTACAAAAGTTTTAGTAACAAACAATAAAATTTACAGCACAAGTGTATGTAGATAAATGAAATATTATGCTAATAGATACAACGCAGTAAAAGGAATGCCGATTTATGCGGGAAAAAACTTATATAGTAGTCATTCATTAATTTTTAGTAACACCATTAAGTGGAATGTTAAAAAAGTAACAAAGTTTCTCAAGGATGGCAACAACTTTTCTGTAGTTATTGAACTACAGCTGTTCTAAATGTGGTTATTAGACACATTTTCATGAATTATTGATATTAATAGACAAAAATACACACATTTGTGGGATGGCAGAAGTCTGCATTTACATATAAATTTCACTTCCATTCACTTTTTTTTATTTATCATGTATGGCACCACTTTCCTTTGACAATACAACTTACTCCATTTGGACGTAAACATTCACATAATTGTTTTCAGGCTGCAAACATTAATTTAAGTAGCCTATACACACGGAAGAAACTTAACTTCCGTATTTATCATGGGATCAGAAGAAATGCTTGGGTGCTGCAGGGTTAAAAACGTGCAATATTATTCGGAAGTAGGCCGACAACAACGCGACCTTCAGAGAACACTGGGATTCATATAACGAAGTCAATGGCACTTGTGAAGTTCATGGTCACATCTATAGTCCATTCACGACTGGAACAGACTTATGAAAATCAACCTTTAAAAAAACACCCTGCAGCTAATGGCTAGGGTTTTTTTTTTCAAAGGTTGATTTTCATAAGTCTATTCCAGTCGTGCAAGGACTATAGAATCATTTACACACGTAGTGAGGTGCGCGGCACATACGTATGTTCTCGTGTATATGTTACGAAACTGATTTCCACATAGGAATCAGGAGATTATTGTAGCCCTTCACATACCCAAGCTTATTGTTGTTATATTGGTCTACAGACAAATAGCAAACGGTACTAACTGAACACAATGGACGCCATTAGTTGTGAGGTCAAGCCAAGCTGCTGGTTCCAAATAACTGTTAGTTTACTTTCAATAGCCTTATTGCGAGTTATAATATGAAGTCGCTAGTTGTTCTGAATTTTTCCTACATTTTTGTTATTCTTGCGTTTGTGAATTTGGCAGGTAAGCAGTCAAGTTTTAAAACTGCTATATATTGTTGATTTATTCGGCGAAGAAAGAAAATTAATATTAATGGATGTAAATGCACACGAGCCGGGCCATGCGAGTTCAGAGGCGCACAATCCCTAAAAGTAATCGTGTTTACTGTACTCGTATATACCGTGGATGCATACGTCAAAGATAAATATTGCACAATTATGGTGCGTGTCTTATGTTATCTGCGTAAGTTTATAAATGCACAATTGCAGCGTGTTTAATTGTTTCAAGTGGGGTTGTTATTACTAACCTGCCATTCATTAAGTACAACCCTGTCAGTTGTGGACTCGTTGGGTACACGTACTTTTCTAAAACTGCTGATACGTATTTTTCCAGTGGCCGATTTGTTATTTCAGTGCAGGAAATTATTAATATCTAATACTGTGAAAGTTAGTGTAGAGTGTAGGTAAACAAAAACGTGAATAATTGATGCAAGCATTACTTTTAGCTTTCCTCGTAGTAAAAATACTGTTTTCCGGGCATTAATGGCATGTCACCTGGTAAACCAATACAAGGCTACAAATTATAAAAAAACTTCACTCTTATAATTTTTATTCCCTAGCCAGCAAATTTGCAGTGACAAGAAATTAGCTGTTTATCGATGGACCCTACAAGAATATACAAACAAATCAGCTCTCATATTTTTAGTAGCCAATGTAGGCATCATGATTTGCGTTTTCAATGGTTTCCCGAACTCACTCTAGGCAATTTCTGGAATGGTCTCATTAACAACGGCGATGACCAATTCCTTCTTTGAATTACTCTCATTGTGTTCTTGGTGTACCATTCTCTAGTGATCCTTCTATTGTCAAGACGTCAAGGTAATAAATAATTTAATCGCAGGGGTCCAGTCTAAAATTCTAATTTTCAGGGAAAACTAATTGGACATAAGCTTACAATTTTAAAAATGATGATGAATTACAGGTATTTAGAATGAATTGTGCTTCGTGGAACAGCGAATACTCTAGCCACTATATCACCATGGCCTCTATCATTTTCGGAAGGGAGGAGTTGAGAGGTTTAGGTGGTTTGTTACAACCAATGTGTTGAGAGCCAATGAAGGTGAAGTATGGCGGATATGGAACTGCGCCGAAATCAAGAGCGGGGATAAACTGGAAAACCTCGAAAATACATGCCAGCCAGCAGCATCATTCAGCAAAATAATTCGTAAATGTGAAAATCTGTGCATAACTTTTCAGGGAAACAAACATGGATCACTTTGGTGGAAAGTAAGCGTACTACCAATATGGGGGGGGGGGGCATAGGAAGGGAGGAGAGGCACTGTTTGGGCACTTATGCCTTTCGGGTAAAATCAATTACAAAGTTGAATTTTTAAAAAAAGTTTGTAACAATCAAAATAATTCCCTACCAGCATATCAAAGATCTGGTTTCTGAATGGGAAGGACAGTATTTTGCACATCAGCATTTCATTATTTTTATAATTATACTTACTTGTGTCTTTCTTAGGTACCAGTCAAATATTATAAATAGATTTCAATTTACATACGTACATGTATATATACATCATTAACAGACAGCATATATACAGACCAGAATACAGAAAAGAAAATTAAATTAAAGAGAATTATAGAAAAGTCGTGTATTCTTGGAAGTGGCAGTTGAAAAAATTCACAGTAGACTTACTCATTTTTAAAACGTCTTAAGTACTTTGACAAGCTGATGATGATGTTTACAATACTGACATCCCCATCACCACAGTTACGACTTTTCGCCGGGTCTGCAATAGTGGCATATAAAACAAATAATAAGTTGTTTTGTATGTACACTGTTGTAGCAGAGATTATGTTGCAGAAAACTGGAATTTCACATACAACACACAACGCACAAAACTAAACAAGAATAGTTGCCAACAGGTACATGAACACACAGAATCATGCAAAAGGAATCATCTTGTGGCAAGAAGATCACTTTGTTTGTCTGTTTTTGTTGTGTCCATCATTAGTTTTTTGTTTCTTTAATTTGTCACTTACTGACTGAAGTCCTTCCACAGAGTTCTCTATGTGTTATTCGCGTAGGCCTACTTGTTGGCAACTATTCTTGGTTTGTTTTCAGTGTATGTATGTTCGTATGAGTAATTCTGGTTTCCTGCGACATGAGCTCTGCTGCAAAGGCACGTGCCCAACACATTATATATAATATGTACATAGGCCTACATAAATTAGAAAAAGTAAGAAATTTTAGTTCAAGGGAAATGTGTTTAAAATAATAGTAATCCTGATTATTTAGGATAGAGTTAACAAAAACTGCAAACCAAAATAAAGCATATGGAACCAGTGTTTCGTTATATAATCATAAATCATAGCAACAGTTTACGATAAGAAAAAATGCCAACACTGCGACATCTCGCCATGTGTAATAGCCCTCCCAAGAAGCAGGAAGTGATTGACCTTATTTACATCTTGGAAATGACAGTTACAAACACTGGATTCATCAGCTGGTTCTATAGTCATCCCATTTAAAAGAAACCAATCTCTCTATTTGCATCAAAGCTTGCACTAATAAATCAACTTTTAAAACTTCTTCAATAAATGGTCCTGTAGTAGTCCGAAAAAACACATTTTACATGTCAACTGCAATTTTATAGATGATGCACGTGTCACAAAAAATAACGTAAATAAACATGGGTTGAACTACTTGTGGTAAAAAAGTGTTTCCAAACACTACGTATTTGCAAAAGTGAAAATTAATGTTAGGAATTATTGCTTAAATATCTTGTTTCTGACACATGACAGACTTGTTTCTAGAAATGATTTCTACAGGCAAAATGTACAACTACGCATAATGCTGTTGGGTAAAGTTATGAGCCTCCTTACTTTTAAACGTAAATAAAAACTTAAAAACGGTAGACTAACCAAGATTGGCTTATACGTTTTCTTTATCTTAAGGCCAGGCTTCACCATGCATGGGCGTATAAGGAATCAAAGGCTAAATTTGGACAAAGATATCTCAGTCGTTTTTTTGTGGTAGTATTTTCAACTAAAATTATCTTGTTTGAGATCGAACTTATCGAGAATTGTATACCTTACAAATTTTAATTTTTTAATTTCAAATGTTTGTTTTCATTGTTTATAAAATTACATTTTATAAAATAATTAAAAAGTGCACTTAAAATCTAAAACTTAAAATTTCAATGGTTTACAAATGTAGATGCGTTCAATCTTCAATATAAAAAAAACCTTAGTTGAAACTATATCACAAAAAATGACTGAGAGAACTTTGTCCGAATTTAGCCTTCGATTCTCTATACGCCCTTGCATGGTGAAGCATGGCCTTAACTAGCTTTGGAAAACGATGAAATGCACACGTTTTTTCTTTTACTGCAATTATTACAGCCTACCGCAAAATACATCACCATATAAACACAATGATAAACAAAAGCATGTTTGGAACCAGCAGCCTTGTGTGACGTCACACTAATGGTGTGCATCCATGTCAGTTATGGGTTACATTTTGATGTAAACTATAATTAACGTATTAACATCAAAGCTGGTAGAGAATAATAAAATGTATTTTATTTTGCTGTCTTATTATTTGTTAAATGTCGAATTTGGTACACTGTTAGAATTATTTTGCGAACTTCCTAAGATGTGATGGACGTTTTAACCTATACGCACTGTAGTAGGATGATAAATTTACCATACATCAGTTTGCAAATGTACACTCTAAACCTCAATTAGTGAGAATATCACTTTTTCAAATAGTGAATAACATCTGATCAACCAAACAGTTACTTTCAAACGCTATATCTGGAAATTCAGTGAAAATACGGCCGTTTTTCTTCAATTATTGAATAAGCAACATTTTCCATTGACGTGTTAACCAACTGTGTTACTGAAACCTCACTGATGTAGTTTTGAACTGCTGTGTTAGCGATCGTGCTTAATACATTTTAAAATAAACTTGTTTTATAAATATATCAAAACGTAAGCAACACATGCAGTAATTAAAGTTTTTGCGCGTGGTATTCGTTTCTAATAACACCAATTTATGAGGTAACCCAACAAGCCACTCTTTAATTTTGTTTTCGCATAATCATCATAGCGCTCAGTTTTGAGGATTAAACTGGATGAAATGTGGTGATGAGTGCATTCATACGTACTGTTTGTATTAACAATCCTAAGATTACCAACTAAACTAAAGAGAAAAGAAAGTGCATAAAATTTAAAGTTTCTTATATTGATTAAAATATCGTAATACATGTATTTCCCCCTCGCCCTTCCCAATTTTGAGGTGATTTCGGTTTGGTAGCACAATTAGTAAGGTGACAACAGAATGGCCGCAGAATACTATAGGTACATTTCCTGCTCGAAGTATATTTTTTTAATTACGTTAAATTGCACATGAACAGTGATTGTCAGAAATATGTTTTCTTCTCGTAATGATTTTACTAAATTAAATAATAACAATTTTTAATTCACTGCATGCAGTTGGCTGTGTAACGTACTCAATCAGTGAAATTGTTTTCCTAAAAGAACCAGCTTTTTTCCCCTCTGCTTCTATGTGTATCCATTTTTACAAATTTGTGGTGTTGTAATTGGCTGTGAATAAGTGATTTTTCACTATTTCAGGTTTAGAATAAAGAGCGCTGTGATTACATACACGAAATTTTTTAATTCAATATGCAGCCGAGTATTTCCTAAAGAAGTTTAGATTATTAGATTAATTACCACACAGACACATGGGAAAAGTATCTGGCTATTCGTACTTCAATATTACGCCTAGTTTTATCCGACAAAATTGTACAAAATGTGCGAAGCGACTTTTGATGGAGAATGAGACAGTAAATATAATGATACTTGTAATCCAACGTGGCTTTAGAATGAGGTACGCACCTTTAATGCAAGAGGTTTGGAAATACTTCTAGTTGGAAAAATTAGAACCGACATGAGATTAAACAACAAAACTTGGTTTGTTGAAGGGCTCTGTTGAAAATGTTAATATTTGGTTGGTAATATCATCCCCACTGTTATTAGTAAGATATACGGATATGATATTGTGTAACTGTAGGCTTGGTTTCGTTCAGAAATTTTTAGTAATTATGTTCAAATCAATAAGAATAGTTCTCTTTGAAACGGCACAAATGATTAAGTCCACAATTATACAGTATCGAACGTTACCATTTAGGCAGATCTTATCTTACAAGCGATGGGGAACGATGCTATCAACAGTATGTTCACATATAGTAAACAAAGCCTTTCAACAAAACTCTGTATACTATACCAGGATTTCATGTTGTTACATTAAGCATGAGTACGGTCTCCACCAGTCTCCAAAACGCCTTTAGGCTGTAAGTCGTATTATGTTTATAGTCTAATTTTACATAAAGAAGCACCTCTCCTATTTTGTACCATTGGACTTAATTCAAAGGTTTATTTCAGAATGCTCAACTGTATGCGAATCAATTACAATGGATTTCACTGATTCGTAAATCGCGAACTGCAAAATTACTAGATTTACAGTGACACTTATGACATCGGTTGCAGAAATATACATTTTACCAAAACCAGTTTTGACTGAGTCTAGGTTCCATTGCAATTTTAGTTTTTCTGCGGGGCAGACGGGTTCATGGTCAGAAAGTAGAATTAGCACAGGGCTTCCAAAATTGGCATAATGTAGTATCTAAGCAAGGCTTCCAATATCCACACGGCAATTGCAAGATATAGTATATAACTTAAAACATTCGAATTCACTGTAGGCCTAAATCAATACTCACTGGGCAGGGGGAACCCCAACGCCAAATTCTTTGTAGTGGAAACAAAATTAATTACTATATTTATTATTATATTAATTTAGCACTTATGAAAGCCTTGAGTGGTTTGTACTTTAACACTTCTGCGTTTCCTTGCGCCACATTTTAATATTAGAATCGCTTTGTGATTTTCACCTAACGTAACAGTAACTGCTAAGTTCACTATATATTTCAGCAAATAAAAACATGTATTTCTATGGTGGTGAATAATATAAGCACATTCACTGTAATGTCACATAACGATGATGTCGGTGTGCAAACATTGCTTGATAATAATTACCTTTTCTATTTAGGTATCAATGCCGTCAACACTGAGTTCCATTCTCCGGGGATCACAGGAAATATTTTTTTTGTTTATAGTGCCATTTCAGATAGTCGTAGGAGGGTAGAGCAGGGTGCCCATTTTTTATACTCATAAGAATAACGCGGAACAGTTTACAATGTTCATTTTCAAACGCGTGCATGTCTCAAATTTTTGCCACTAGTACACGTCATACGGTGACGTCGCGCTTGTAGATTATAAGGAACATTTGCTCTTCGTACAGCACACGAAAGGTACTCAACAAGCTTCAAATGACAGAAAACAAAGAGTTGAGAGATTTGGCTGGCTCTTAACGTCGAGATAGTGGAATTCGATAACAGAAAAAGTATTTTTAATTATATTTACGAGTACAATCAAGGAAGATATTTTGCGTGATTAATACATTTTAAGCCACGGTCGTTGTCAATTTATTTCAACAGGAAATTATATTTATCCCATGGTATTCATCACAACAGTAACAATATTTGTAGACGTAATAAAATTTTCATGAAAATGGTTTATGCATTGTGGGAAAAAAATATATTAAAAACTAATCAAACGTTCAGTAACACCACATCCTACGTACAAACAAATGACTAGTGCGGAGCATTTACATCGCGAGTGAAGAAAATACTTGTCATTGAAAGAAATAGCAGTGCCGAATTGCTCCAAATTCCTCAAACGTAATTCCATGCTATCTCTTTATCACTTGATGGAGTTTCCACGAAAAACGTCGAGCTGTATGGTTTTTACACATTAGTTGATGAAAATGTATTTTATGAGGCTACTTTCTCATTTTTAATCCTGAGGACAATTCTCCCTCAGATCTTCCAGGTTATCAGAAAATACTGTTCCTTACATCAGTTCGTAAATATGAAGCAAATTACAACGCTCAACAAAACGTCATAGAGCTGCGTTAAAGAGTTTTTAAGACACTACAGATACTCCACGGGCAGTATCAACAATCAACCTGATAACTTAAACAATGAGTCAGTCAAGTGACGTTACAAAATTGGTAGAAACACAAATGTGTACATTTTATTGCAAATGTCATTCTTTTGTACATAAAAGGAAAAGGAAAAAGAATTTAATTTGATTCCAATAAATGCGAATAAGTTAATTGGTTGACAGCCAACTTTAATGCAAGTACTGCAGCATGTGCCAACGTTAAAAAGAATGCATTTACGAGCAAAGAATTTTTCAAAAGTGTTCAGTTTGAGAGGAAACAGCTTACAGAGTGACAAAACATGTGCGGCAAGCTTGTTTAAGATTGCGTGGGGAATTTATTAACGCTTTAGATGTTAATTACCTGTTGCACTTTTATGAAAACCATAGTAAAACGACGAAAGGGCGATGCTATACAATTGTTTTTGCTAACTTTGCGAGCAGGTTCTTCACTGCGGCATAAGATACTATGCAACACATGGGTTGGTCTGGCAGAATATTTGCCCACAAAGTTAGTAAAAGCCACTATAGTCCATTCCCCATTGGAAGCAACTTTCTCAGAGCCCTGCTAAATATCTACTTGCAGACCCGTTTCGTATCCTTCCGTCAAATTTAAACAAACATTACCATGTGACTGCCATGTAGCATCTGTCAAAATCAATATTTACATTCCATTGTGTGTGTGTGTGTGTGTACATATGTTCGTATACTTTCGCTATACCTAAAAATAAACATTGAAATGTGACTTCTACTTTTGTACCTGTCAAATGTGTTGTTTACTGTTTACAGCTTTTCAAAGAATTTTGTCATATTCCAAAAACCATTCCGTATGAATATTCAGCTTTATGACGTTCTAAAAAGGCCTGAATTGAAGACAGTTCTTACGGTTATTTTACATTTACATATTTGTTTTCCACGACGTAGCTCAATACATGTAATGCACGTTAGTATTTTGCCGCGACTGTGTTAAATACTGTTACAACTGTGACGTAAAGGGCTGTACTAATTGTAATTATCCATTTGTTGTTTATGTGTGTTGGGTCATTTCTCTAAAAGGATGGCCTCAGTTGGAATAAATATTAAAACGAAGGAACAACCAGTGAAAAAGGCACATTAAATTCAAGCACGCAACTCGTGTTGCTCATTTTTGTCATACAAACTTTAAAAAATAGCGGTGAACATGCACACAAATAAGCTTACGATAACTTTTATTCCGCTCATATTTCTATGTATTGCTACGTACTGTTTATAAGGTTTATTGAAATTTATCGGGCTGGGCTTAGTATTTTTCTTCTGGGATTTTGGCAAATTACGTTACACGACTGTGTTTCAAACCCCTTACGGCAAAGGTACAACGTTGTGATAAATAAACAGACGTGGATGTAAATAAACAACTTCGTCATAAAAACAGGTCACATTTAAAACTTATAACTAGTGCTAATCAAATATTTGAAACCACGCACACACAGGGTCAGAGTATCGACCACGATGCACAAAGGCACGCCATTTCACAGACGCAATGATTAACGAAACACACGTCACAATATATTTATTACTGCCGTGGAAACACAGATTTATTACAACATCGTAACTTGCCTAGGTAGGTTTAAAAAACACAACGTCTACAAACGTGATGTATTATTTTGAAGAATTTTTAGGAGTAAGAATAATTTAAGTTTCGTTTGACATAAAGCAACACGCCATGTCATGGCTCGCCACGTCTGCCAACTTCACTATGTAACTGCCCCGTCATCATATATAAATATATTAAAAACGTATTCAAACATTAAAATTTCTTTTCAGTTATAAATAAAAAATTCAAAAATAATTATTTTGCTGTAATAGGTATGAAATATGCTACAGTTGAAAGCATGTATAATTCAGTTGCTTACAGTCGAAATGAAATTTCCCGAGTGTGAAAGAGACGAAGAAAGAGAAAGAGTGCGACAAGCCTCGCCAGCAGACAGTTTTTTAAATGCTTTCTCGCTCGATAAAACAATACCATACCTTTACGGCCTACTCACGATATTTTCCGCTGTTATTTTAAACTGTAAAAATGAGATATGTTGCCATCGGGGCTACTTAAATATTTAAATATTTCGATAGGCACCGTTTAATTTACAAAGAGTATAATAAAAAACGAGATTAAAATAATATTTTTACTGCGAACTGTTTCTTACCGATCGTTGCCAACACGTCGCTGCACTCGCTGTTGTTAATTCATATTTAAAAAAATAAATAAATATTACAAGTTATAGAAGATATTAAGGTAAAGGTTAATTTATTCAATAATACAGTACTCTATGAAGTTAACCACTTCTTATGTATTTGTGGAATACAGGTTATGGAAAAAACAGGTGACATGTTATGCCTACAGTGTTTTTTCAAAGGTTGATTTTCATAAGTTGCTTACAATCGGGAAATGACTATATATAGAATTGCCCTTTCTTCAGTTTATTCTATATGTTGACTTCCAGAATTTTGTGTACTCAAACTGCCGTATTAGAACTGCATTTATGTCACACGCACTTTTAAACTGGGTGACTGGCGATATTTGTAGACTTGACTGTATTTAGTGAGTCACATTACATTGACTGCACTAGGTTTAATTTTCCCAACTAAAAAAATAGGAAGTGATCTCAGTGAAGGACATCACGTCATGGCAGCCGTCTTGCAGAGTGGAGTATCACTTCCGATATCGAAAGATATCGATCGTGATGGTGGGAGCATTTGGATTTGGCAGGGGGGGGGGGGTCTCACTGGCACGGGGGGTGCGCGATGCGCCAGCCGCCCCCAGCACGACGGGGGTTTGCAATGCGTGGTGAGTCATCGCGCACAATAACTAAAGGGGGTTGCAACCGGGGGTTGGTTCCCAGCTCACCCCGCGCCAACCCTTCTCACGAGACACTTCCATCTGCAGGGCACTTGTGGGGCCGCGCTCATGCGATCGGCCGGCTAACCAAAGACAGCCGAACGGGGCCGGAGCCAGAAGTTCCCTGAAGTCCAAGTTCGGGTCTTAACACTTTCAGACCCACTTTTAAGTTACAGTTTTAGGTGGCGCAAACAATGACTTTTAATGCGTGCTGTAATGAAGTCGGCGTAACACTTGTTCTGATGTTACAGTCAATGAGCTGTAGGTCTACTTTTCGGATGTATTATTGTGAACGATTCGTAACCTAGACGAGTAGTACGGTTTATGAATCAGTCACCCATTGGGAATATCATTCGATATCTGAATATAGCAGTGTACAGTACTAACCAAAAAGCATTCCTTTGTGTTAGACGAAAAATCATATGGGTACAGTGAGTTTGAATGGGTTAAGAGCATACAAGTGCCTATTTTTAAAAGAAAAAATTGTTTTAAATATATTTTACAGTTTTGTGACAGCGTATCAGTATAAATTTGACAAGCACGCCAAATAAAGCAAAAAATGATTAATTTTTTTAATTGATAGGACGATTTTAACCTCAAATCTTAAGAACACAATGAAGCAGATTCTTGTAAATGTAGCACACTGTTCACCTGCAATTAAGGTTTAAATTCCGATTACATTAACATAGAATTTCATTATGAAACTTAGAATAAAACTGTGAGCAAACCACATAACAAAGTGCCTTGAATTCACTTTGGGGTATTCTGGTGGCTTTAACATTTGTTTCGAACTGTAACCAAACATGTTAATAATGTGAAATTTTTGAAAGTGTATGGCAAAATCAATTAAATAAAAAATTCCAGTAATTTACATAAATAGTTTTGTAAACAACTCTGATGTTTTTTGGAATCTCATTGTACTACTATTTTATATAACATCACAACAGTTTAAAATGAACTAACAATATACAAAATGCATTTCAGCACTTGAATCCGTCGTAAAATATTGTCTGTAAAATCGGTGTTTGCCAGTATACACGTATCTCAGTAAATAAATGGTCTAAAAATACAATTTTTTTTCTAGAAAGGTGAAAACTATTATCTACAGTCTGCGAGTTCATTTGACGCCAAAACTAAAATTGACAGTTGTGTAAATATTCCAGGCGCTGTCAGTTGTATATTAACTGGTGTTAAGCACTTTATCCTGTGTACTAAGTTGATTCACTCGGTCTCTTTCTATAGGCTGTTCAAGGTAAAGTGAGCACTACTGAGGTCCTAGTTACTTTTTTCCTTCCAGTCATTTTTTTAAACTACAGCCACCTTTTTAAACAAATATTGTCATGTACGTAATAAACACAGCATATATTGTGATGCATCACTCTCGAGTCCACTGGTGCTTATTGTATTATATTTAAACTCAATTAGCAGTGTTTGTAAGCCGTTATAGGCAGATTAACTTCATTTGCAGCGCCATTTGCTACAGTCAATAATTATTTCCTTTATGTGTGATAGTTCATCCATTGTTATTTTGTGAGCCAACCTCGATGTATAGGTTGCCAGGGAGTTGTTGATTTTAAAAAGGCAGCAAGTTTCTTTTCACTTACTCGAAACTAATTTTTATTTTAATATTCACCGCTTACTACAATCGAATAAAATATGGGATAAGATTTAATATTTACCTATTTTTGTTTCAGTCGACATATGTGCCATTCGGTTGGTAAGTCGATTTATCATACTGCTTAAAACAGGAATTCTTTCGTGTTCTGGGCCCTAGTCCACCTCAGTAGTCCTAGATACTAAAGCTCAAAAATTAATCTAGCCGAGGTCTAATAATTTATTTAATTACTCACCTCTGCAACCATACGTAATATTTGGACTAATATTCTAATAATATGATTATTTAATTACACATAGGAAATTCATATTAAATAATTCAAAGTAATTTGAATATATGAAGTATTACTTATTTGAAGTATTTAGACGGCTTATTAATTCTACTTCCCGTACAATATATTTCAACCGCACTCGGAAGTTAACGTCTAAGGCTAAAATAAAATAAATTTAATTACTATTATTCCATATGAGAGGACTTTCAGAAGTGCTCACTTTACCGTGAATAGCCTATACACGTGTGTTACTCGCACACAGTCCTGCAGGGCGTTTCAGGAAACGAGCTGTTCAATAAAAAGGGTAACAAGAAAGCATAAGCGTTTGAGGTCTATCCTATTACAGCTTTAACTTGCAAAATACACAATTATATTAGGCCTGTCGGCCTATCAAACCAAAACTATGCAGGCCTTATTTAGAGCATACAGTTCGCAACACCAGCCTCACTTTCCCCGACATTCCGTACATGCATAGTTAAAACACTGAATTTCAGTCACTAAAACTATCTCTAATATTTAATTCGTTCGACAGAGAGCGAAACAACTTCTACGCACAGACAAGTAGACGACTTTAAGACGTGTTTATAGTTGGCTCTTGGTAGGAAAAGGGTAACGGTGAAGATCATCTATCCCCTACCACCAAACGGTAGCGTTTATTTAGTTGGTTTTGGCATCCCCATTTGAGAAGTTGGGGGGGGGGGGGTTATTTAGGCCTGATAGGCCACACATATTACAGCCGAAGATTAAAAAAAAAAAGGAAGGATTGTAATTAACAATAAAAATGTAATTATCAAAGGTAACGTACATGAAAAGGTTACTGTAAATTGCAGTCGAATTGTAGTAGCTTTTGAAGATCCAGTTATGGCAACATCAAATTCAGTCCTTTATATTTCAAGCACAAAATTTTTACGCGACTTTCTCAGATAATATTGAAACATAAAATAATTTTCGTAAAAAGTTATTCATTCATCTTGTTTTTTTTTTTTTTTTTTTAATATGTTAATTTAAATATCACATTTTAGAAAAAAAAAATTAAACAAAACAATTGGCAAGACGTCTTAACGTAGCAACATTCCTTAAAAATGTTCATATAGAATACGTTTTGTTTGAAACAGTTATCATTAAAATTGACGCAATGTGCAGGAATTTCTATTAACATTGATTCCCCTTTTGAAGTTCGCGGCTGCCGGCTTGGTAGGCAGGGCTGTTAATAAGTTTGAATCACTAATGTAACGAAAAAGTTGTAACAATCTGTAATAAAACGTTAAATTTAACACTTCTGTGAATTAAAAAGAAATTATGAAATGATAATGGAATATTTTATTGTAAAGATATCACTGATTAAGGAAGGGGGTAAACTGTAAAAACAGTGTTTGCAAAAATATATATTTAATGCAAACCAAATGGCACAAAAAACAGTGAGCGTTTGGATAGTATTAAGAATCGTAGCCTGCTGAATAAAAAAAATTGCCAGTACTTGTTGACTCGCATAAAGAAAACTGGAACAGCGTGGATGCACTTCCAAAATCTCTCATGGAAATTATGACTAGCCATAAGAACTATTTTCACAGCCACTTTCTTTCAGCCGAAAACAACAATGTTCTGAAGTTGTAAATTGCACTAGAGGCTCCAGACTCTAGTGAGGAACGATGTTGGTAGGAATTAGATATCACGTATAATAAGGCCACGAATAACGGGGTAAAATCAAAGGTTCGCTTTTTTTTTTTATGAATGTGATGCACTTGAAATGAAGAGAGACGTATAAAAATAGCCCTGCCTACATTTAACGTGAACCCTAAATAACTTAACTTATGAATTGTTGGAAGTGAATTATGGAAAAAAGATGCATCACTTAAAGTGTTGTTACTTAATTATTTTAATTTTTGGCCACTGAAAGTGATTAATTTTAATTTTAAACACATTCGAGATGTGTACTATGTAAAATGTTTTGTATTTATACAAACACGTTTTTCTCGATAGTAATTGTAAAGAACATTTTTGTAACACTGCGAGCGAACAAGAGAAAAAATTACAACACGTTAGTGTGGAATGTGAAAAATTAAAGCTCAGTGTTAACAGACAAATACTGTACAGGCCATTCACAGTTTATGTCAACATTTCTGAAGTCATGCTTAAGTTCTACTTGCAGGATATTTCTCCTCCTCATGCAAACGAAGCTTAACCGAGTCTAGAAAATTTCACCAAAGGGACATTGAACTGCATGCGTGCGCACTCAGAGTGATCATATGAGGCTGTTGGTATCAAAAGGAGCAATTTTTGTCGAAATTGAGATACTGACAACATTGAACTGTACTACTAGCCCTCTACGAAACTACGTTGTGTGTGTATTTCGAAAAGACCAAAATCCCATCGTTTCAATGGATGAAAAATGTTGGTTTCAAACAGAAAAATCTCCGCCGTCTGTTTGAATCAAGTGGGAAAATCTCCACAACAATCTGTTTCAATTCCGGTCATGTGAGCGCTGCCACATCGTTTCATTGTACTTATAAGGTGAGATTGTCCTGCTCACGTATGCGCAGTTGACCGAGTATTAGATATATTGGAGGTAAACTGTGTTAAGTTGAACGAATATATTATATTATCACAAATGGTAACTTTCTTCTTCGCGTTGTGTGATGGACACGACATCTCAAAATGTGACACCTGTGTCACCCCCAAAAACTATTAAATGGAGCCGGGATCCAAGGAAATGGAAATTAGTTGTTGCTAAAAGAACATAGGTAACTTTAATACTCAATCAGGAACTAATTAATATAAAAAGTAAACACACTGTTGGCTAATGGGCTTATACACTGTAATATTTATATAAATTGTACATCATTTAAGGTGGAAACCATAACCTCATACTGTTATCTAGTAATTTTGAATTGTATCCATTTATTCAACTTTAAGGGGTGTTTTTTTAGAACTTTCTGTACAATGTCACTTTGTAAATGAGAACTATTTTCATTTTGTTACCCGCAAACCGTTATGCCCCCAAAGAAATGTCTATACCACCCACGTGTAAAGAGAAACACATAACAAAAGTATTCAGATATGGGACATTATCGATGACTGACATGAAGATGTTCTATGAACAGTGTCACTGCAATAAAACGTATGGTGTTCAAAATTGTTTATTTGTAAGAACATTGAAATTGTACCTGTGCAGAGGAGGAGGAGGCCAAAAAATGAAAACATGCTTGAAAGCAATTCCAAACTAAACTTTATGTTAACAAAAGTAAAAGTAAGAAGGTTCATGTTTGTCAGCAAGCTTTCCTAAACATCCTTCATGTCTTCAGGAAGTGTGTTGATAGTATTGATAACAAATATGCACAAACAGGTAACCCTCCTGTTGAAAACCGTGGGGGTGACAGGAAAACACTATAAAATTCCGATAAAAAAAAGGAAAGCATAGTGAAGATTATATCTTCCTTACTGTGTATTGAATCCCACTATTGCCATAACAAGTCAAGGCAGAGAATGTATTTGCCTTCTGAATTAAGTGTATACTGTTTGCCATGTATGATAAAATAGTTACCGATACAGCATTAAAAACCACCAAGTCTTATTTACGTATGGGTTAAACACTAGTATTTAATCTTAGATTCAAAACCCCTAGTAAGGACTATTCCCTCTGCATACAATTAGATGAGCGTCTCAAGCAAAACGAAATGAATTCATGGCAACGAAACGTGTCCACAAACTAAAAGCGAAAGCGAAGAGACTCTTGTATTATCCTCTGACATACAAAAAAATCTGACTTTACCACGAGTAGCAGATCAAGAGACTTACTACTCCCATCAACTTTGCTTTCACACCTCTGCTGTAGTTCAAGGTACTTCCAAATGCAGGTTTACTAAAGCCAATGTGTTTTGTTATTGCTGAATGGAGGACCAATATGGAAAAGGGTCGAATCAAATTGATTCAGCACTTTATGATAGGCTGATGAAAACTGACATATTTGACATACACAGAAGTGAGACACATTTGTAATTCGTGCGGAGGTCAAAATAAAAACAGGAACCTCCTCGCCATGTGTGGTAAATTGCTTCTGACTGCTTCACGTAACATTGAACACATTGAACTGTTGTTACCTATAAGAGGCTAATAATTCATTTCTCCAGATCGTGTCTTTAGTAATATCGAAAAAGACATCAAGAATGAAAGGGAGATCGCTACTCCAGCAGTTTACTTGGGCATAGTGGGGAATCATGGAAGGGTTATTAATACTGGAGAAGACTGTCACGTTTTCAACTGGAAAACCAGCACAGATGAAGTTGTGAAGCAATCTAGAGTATGGCACATCAAACATGCTCCAAGTAAACAAATAATACTAATGCGGAGTGTCAAAAAGTGCACTGAAAAAAAAAATTGTTGTTGAAACCATAATTCTGTAGCCGGTACCCTCCAAGATTGTTAAAATAGGGACAACAGTCTGTTTGGTTTGGCTACCCTACAAATATTCTTAAAGGTATATTGTAACGACAACAGAACAAGACAGGGCGTCACTAATCAGTGACGTCATTACTTCCTACAGAATAGAATGTTGCATTTACAAATTAGTAGGGTTCCGACTACAGTCCAGTACGGCATTCCCTACAATGCTGCTCTGACGTCGCTACAGAGATGATTGTGCACCCAGCAGTAATATATGGTGGTGATAACAATCTGTTATGTTGCCTTAACTAAGCAGTATGGTGGCTCCAGCAAAAGTGTAAGGAAATCCTATCTATCTGATCTGTAACATTTACAGAGCGGCTTGGTGGCCCCAGCAAAAGTGAATGGTAACCCTAACGATCTGTTATGTTGCCTTTACTGAGCAGTGTGGTGGCTTCAGCTAAAATGTATGGTAATCCTAACCATCAGCTCTGTTGCCTTTACTCAGCAGTGTGATGGCTTCAGCTAAAGTGTATGGTAATCCTAACTATCTGCTCTGTTATCTTTACTGAGCAGTATGGTGTCTCCAGCAAAAGTGTATGGTAATCCTGACTATCTGCTCTATCGCCTTTACAGAGCGGCATGGTGGCCCTAGCAAAAAAGTATGGTAATCCCAACTGTTTGTTGGGATTATGGAGCGGCCTGGTAGCCCTAGCCATGCTGTGTTGTCTATTTACCTGGTTGTCATAGAATGCGCGGCTATTTGTATTTATTTTTCAGAACTTGAGAAATGCCTCTTGGAAGCAAGCAGCCTCGAACTCCCGCCCTTGGTTTGATAGACACCTTAGACCGCTTGACCATTGCATCAGTTATGAGATTTGGGTTTTTGAGATGTATTTGTCTTACTTGGTTTAATTTAATTTATACCCTGTCATGTAACATGTCTGCTGACGAATATTACGAGACGAATTCATATATGTTATTTATTTAAATATTTATATATTCTTTCCTTTATGTTATATATATTTGTATCATATAACATTGGATATCATCTTATATAAAATTGTTTTTTTTTAGTTGTAACGTTTGTGTAAACAGTTTTTCTTTTCACATCAATTAACTTGCAGTACAAATACAATTATGGCATTAGTATAATTCACGTTTATGTCCTGTTTGTGTAAGTGATATACTTCTTGTAAAAGCAAATCAGACATCCCAGCACCCTTGTTGATATTATTACTTGTAATGCTAACATGGTGATGTCTGTAAATACTTTAAAGGGTGCGCATTCCCCTCACAGATTGTAAACAACATCCACTAAATAAATGCTACTTATATTAGCAACATTTTCCTATTTATATTTTGTATTGAAAATTCTACTAAAACTGTAATATTTAAAATGAAAAAATAACAACATAGAGGTTGCCTTTAACAGTCCGCGACACTGTTGTAATTGCCATGCTTGTTTGATACCTCTACAATACTAGCTCTGTAATCTTAACAGAATCGGAGGGTATCTGCAACAGTTCACGACACTGCTGTAATTACCATACTCTTTCGTTAACTCTACAATACTAATTCTGTGTTTTTAACAGAATTGTAGGGTACCTCAAACAGTTCACGACTGTGTTGTAGCTACCCTACTTTTTCTGTAAAATTTTGAAAAGAAAAGAGGTGGTTTCTACAGAACATTCTGTTGCAGTTATCAAACAGCACTGTTGGGTTTACAATATTTGGTTATGTTATCGTTACAATACTGTAATATTGTATTCACAACTATCTATATTGTTCCTACAACAGAACGCACTGTTCTCGATACAGAAATGAGGGTTTCTACAACAAAAATTTTAACAATATTTAGATAGTTCTGTTTAGAATCTGGATTGTAAAGTATTACAGAACATTCTGTTCCTAGTACTAAAGTTTAGTTCTCGCTACCATATAATGCCATTATAGAACTGTTCTGGTAAATTCCGTCTGCTGATTCCTTTCAGTGTGAGATGTAAAAGTAAGAGGGGAGACAGCATAGCAATTTGGCACAAACAAGTCCATGTTCATTATACGCTATTCAGGGTAAAGTGAGCACTTTTGAAAGGCCTCTCATTTAGAATAACAAGCAATAAATATAATTTATTTTAGCCTTAAACTGTTACCTCAGAGTGTGGAGGAATATACACACTGTGTTTATTGCTGACATTGAAATATTAATTTTAAAAAGGTGATTAAAGGATATCTTGAACAGCGCATACAAAGAAAAACTGATTCATGTCTGAAATAAAACTCATGGAAATATGTGTGAACAGCGTCCGGAACATATCAAAGGCTAAACTGAGAGACGTTGCGAATCTTTTGTCATCCCATTTCGGTGAAAACTGGAAAACACTTTCCGAGCTTCGATACTACGAAGATGTGCTGCACAGAGCAGAAACTGAAGATGAAGATGGCTAGTATCTGCAAGATGATTTCTTGTGTGAAAAATTTGATAATGATGAAGAATCACTTTTGATGGTTTAATTCATATTTGAGTTTCGTACAGAGTTCTTCATTCGTTTTGGCACTGTAATCCAAATCAATTATTTTTTGTGTGTTGTTTCGAAAAGTACATTTAAATGTTGTTTAATCTTTAAGATTTTTGTTTAAGTAAGTCCGAAATTACAGGGAACTTTATTACTACTGAAAGTGTTATTTTTTTGTATAGAAAGTTGGTCTTTTTGTTTCGTTATACTCATTTTCGGAAGTATAACTTTTTTTGTTAATTACAGAGTAGTACTATTGTTATAATGTTATTGTATCCTGTAATGAATGATTGGTAATCTGAAAGTATGCAAATCTCAAATATAATGTGTTTCATGTCATGTCTTCTGTTTTGTGCAGTTTAGATAATATTTTCTTTCGCTTTTGTAACAATATTAAAGATATAGGCTTTTCATGGTAAAGTGAGCACTTTCTAAGGCAGTGCTAAATTTCTCCTTTGAGCCAATGTTTATCTTTCCGCCACTTGTTAATGTAAACATTAGCATGTGGCCAATAAACACAGTGTAAGGTAAACCTGGGAGATATGACACACCTTTGAATTTATGGCCTTCAAAAATACAAAATTAATTCTACCCTAAAACAAACACCGGAAAAAAACAGTCAAGGGTTTCGTGTATTTACATAATAATTATGAATACAAAATTACGTTGCCAACTTAGTCAAATTTAAAAAATACAAATACCCTTTTTTGGCCATATCTCCCATGGGGATGGTTAATATGGCCGTGATGGGGTGGGGGATATGGCTTATGGCTTAACAATGTTAAACTTCTCAGCTGCAATAGGAAAGGGTATTCCGAAACGAAATGAATTTAATCTGTAACTAGTATGAACGTTAACTTTAAATTTACAATTTTGTTTACTTGTACAGCAAAATAACATTGTTTTAAAAAATTACTAATATTTAAAATAAATATATGCTTCTTCCTTCACCCCTCTCACCGCCTCTACAAATCACACACTTTAAACACTGAAGTTTACAAAGAAAATGTTGGGAACCTTTTAGCCACATAAACACAAAACCTCTAAATTAATCCAAAACAGATGAAGATATGCAGAAATTGGTAAAAGTTTTTGTAGCTGTTTACATGTATCATGTTCATTTTGTTGCTCTTTTTTCTCCAATCTACCACACGTGTTGCAAATTAAACCATAGATGGTACATGTTTCATGTAGTCACCTACTACATCTTGTATATTTAATCCAATCTGCTCTTGATGAAGTGTCTGCATAGTTTCGAAAGATTCACAGCACTCGTCTTCATCAAAATTTTTGCCATATTCACTTGAAGAAACTCCACCACAGTACTATCTTCTTCACTAGAAGATGAATAGTCAATACGTTTTTTGTAGATTGTTTCGATGTACATTTACGTGTCTGACATTTCTTAGGCCTATCCGAGCCCTATGTTAATTTTTTGGGATCCTTTGCAGCAGTACGTTTTTGCGCATCCACTCTCTTCTTCTTCTTGTTTTCTATCACGCCAGGATGGGTAACTAGTTGCGCACATTGTTTTCTTGCTGGGCGTTTTCCTGGAGCACGATTTGGCATGAGAGATACTGTATTTAGCAATTTGTTTGGTGTCACATCTTGGCTGGGGATGCATGGAGGCGGAGAAGCAGGAAAAGTAGTGACAGTTTTCATCGGTTTGAAAACAGAAGATGTGGAAGGAGATTTAGTGGATGTATCCCTGTAGCCCTGAATCCTGAAACACCATTTTCTACATTAGAAGCACAAAACCACGCACTCTTCAGGAGAACTCCAAAGTGGTACGTTCAATGCTGGTATGATTTAGCATCCAGTTATTACATGTGTCTGCTCAATAGGCCTTCAGGGGCTTGAAGAAGCTCCGATCAAGAGGCTGAAGGTAGAGCGTCGTGTGGCTCGGCAGTAACAGAACCGAAATATCATTATCAACAGCTTTTTTAAGTATGTCTGGAGAGTTTATATGCGAACCATGGCCATCCAACAGAAGAAGACATTTCCCTGCATTTTTGTGTGGAATGAAGTGGTTTTCCAGCCAGTCCATAAATATATATTCATCTATGTATGCAGATATCTAACTCATTGTTATGACTCCTCCAGCCGGCATACTTTCTTCCCACAATGCTTACTTGTTTATCCCTTTGAAAATGCAGTAGGGTGATAAAAATGAGCCCTCAGCATTACAGCATGCCACTACAGTAACTGTTTCACCCCTTTACTTTGCTTTTCTTACATGAACATCTTTGCTGCCTCGTACAGCCATAACATGTCCAGGCTCATTCGTTAATGACAAGCCCGATTCATCCATGTTGTAACTGTTACCTGGTTTTAACAACAGATCGTCTTCTGTCAAAATAGGCTTTAACTTCTTTCTTGTCCATTCCTTCTGCACGATTATTTGATATGCCTTGAGATTTCCTAACACATAAATCTGTGTTTCTCTTCATAAAAGACTTGTACCAATCACAGCTTGCTAACCAGGTTTCTTTGTTGACCCTCTGTGCCTTATTCATTGAAAATGCTAAGCTATAGGCGATTCTTCTAAGGGTTTTCCTAGTTGGAGCGAATCCTGCTGCCTGAAGCTTTTTAACTTGGTCAGCAAGCTTCCTTTTAGCATCTCCCCCTAACAATGAAGGTTGACCAAAGTTCCCTTTTATGAAACACCCAGTAGTTAAACTAGTGCCCAGCGTTTTCTCCGGGATGTTATTTTACCTCGCAGCTTTCCTTACTGGATTTTTTTTTTTCATCTCGTAACGCACTAATAGCCTATCTAAGTCTTCCTGTGGCCATGCTGCCCGATTGCTCTTTCTAGGTCCATACGTCGTAGACATTTCAACCATTTGAACTGGAAAAAAAGAGAGAGGAAGTAGAATTACGTATTAAACTAAATTGTTTTTTTTTAAATAAATATCATACAAAATGAAGAGGACTATCTACTTTCCGATTTCTAAGACAGAACAATAATTTCTTTGTAGCACCCAGAGTAGTGTAACCTGCGACTTACGTAAATTCAAAATTATCTAAGTGCTTACAGACGCGCATACGGAAAGCGAGGGAGCGTGGTCTCTATTACTAGCACAAGGCACACACGTCTGTGACTCATGTCTGCTTAGCTGTCCGTGTAATCTTGACTGCCGTATAGTGCATAGGTAGAAGCAGACAGCTGACTAGAGCTTCGCTTATTATCTCGTGCGGTTCAGACAGTGTAAACTTCAAGAAGACGTGCGAATGTTCACCGCCGTATCTACTACACAGACAAAGGACTTACCTACTTGTCTTTTTCATGAGAACAATTCTTTTCTAAGGATATTTGTTTCTCTCTAATTGTATTTATCATTAAGTCACTTTCGCTACAGTACATACAGTAAAGAGTGCCAATTGGCTTTTCATTTATTAGGCGCAGCATTCAATTAACTTATATGACATAAATACTACGTGGGCATATCATTTTTTTTAAATAACATTTACGCACATGGGTACTTGACATTGTTTACATTTTAGTCTTTTGTGTGTTTTTACATCGTACAACAAATATTGTCACATTTTAAAGGCATTCTACTTTAAGTAGGCCTAATGCCATTTTTTAAGTCGCGTTTAAGTAATCAACAAATTCAACTTAACTCAACATGCATTTTACGTAACTAATATCAAGACATAACCTTCTACGTCAGAGTATTACTGTATATAGATATACGAAAGGATACTTTTTATTTTAAATTAACTATGCGTCGTGTCTCTCTTTCACTAAATGCGTCGTATCTGCCAAAACCATGGGAGATACGACGCAGCCCATAACTGTGGTTTAAGATGGCGGAACGTGTACGAGACGGCGTGAACACAAGGTTAGCTCAATACCCTTCGCAACTATACACCAAAATTTGCTTCAAATTACAGAAATATGAGATAAAGTAAAATTTAAGTAACACACAACGAAACTTCCAGTACTTACCAATGGTGAATTGAGGAAGAACGTGATGTACTATTTTAGAAACAAACTGGAAGTGCTCGAAAACACAAACGTACACTCCCGCAGACTAAAATCTCATGGAATTCTGGAGCTGCGTCATATCTCCCGCCGCGCCATATCTCCCGGATTTACCTTATACATTCCATCACTCTCATAAGTTAGCACCCGAGACTGCAATAAAACATATTAATTAGTGGTTAATGTCATTTGGGAGGGCCTTAAAAAGTGCTCACTTTACCGTGAATTGCCTATAAGTACCTTATAGTGCTGTTTTGACATGATGTTTTAGTATAAAGAATATAAATAATAATAAAATGGTATATATAATAAATTTAATTAGCGTATATATCACACTTCTATATTCTATTAGTAGAAAGAGCAATCTCCAAGCATGTTGGTATCAAGAGAGTAATATCCACGTAAATCGTACAGTATGTATCAAGAGGTACAATCTCCAACACAAAAGTTAAAATATCTAGTAAACTATTAATCATGTGTTCAATTTCCTTAGTTACTCGCATAAATATAATTTGTTTTATATATAAGACAGAAACGATCGAATAGTGTGGGTAGAAATACATTAGATAAAAAAATCACTCCTATTTTACACTTTAAGGCAGTGCAGATAGCTCCTTTTGATAACAATAGCTTCATATGTTGTATAAGTACTATTTCTTACTAGGCATTAAGAACACGGCTTTTTTCTCACTGTTTTTATTAGTACTGATTATAAATGAAATACTCTATTTTACAGATATAATAACTATTTCAATTTAACCAAAAATAAAGAACTTTTTGTAAACACAAGCATAAAACACTTGTGATACAAAACATATTTAAGGCTCATCCAATCATGTCATGCATTGGGTGATTTTTTTTAACGTTTAGTTGAAAAAGTGAGAAAAAAACAGCTAATAAATTATAGACTTAAGTTTTATTATAAACAAGTAGAATATACCCAGCATCGCCCGTGAATATTATGAGGGCAGTGAGAGATACACTCTAAATTAGAATAAGTGGAAACACTGATTCGTAGTGAAATTTAACTACTCGAATCAGGGAAAATAGCTCCACTAATAATCAGTGAAAAACCACTGATTGTTTCAGTGAAAAATTTCACTGATTGAAAACGCGACTGCCAACTTTAGCGGCGAATTAACTGTTGGTTTTATTGTATTTAGCCAAATAATTACGAGAAATAAACATACTCACGATAGTTTACTATTTATATCGCGCAATATACCGTAATTTAAAAAAGTAAAAAATTTACCGTAGGTGGACGGGATTGAACTCACACCCTTTCCAATTCACTTTTAGGCCGTCGCCTTACTATATTTGTCTGAAGTTGACTTCATTGACCGATACATTTGCCGTTGGACATAGCGCGTGGGACGTTTGACGTTGGACAGTGTGAGTGTATGCTGCCGTGTGACGAGCTCAAGTAGTAACAGACCAACTTGATGACAACTTCACAGTACACACGTGCGAGACATGCGAACTGAAAATCATCCGCGGAGGAACCACAAGTCGACCACCCTGCCTCTGAGCTATGGCGGCAGGGCATTAAGTTACGAATCTTGCTTTAACAGACAGCTATGGTGGAATAGAGGAAAGTACGCACAGGAGTTTGATTCGATCGGATTGGAAAGAGCCCCCCGGTGTTTTGCCTGAAGGTTTATCCGGGGACGGCTTTGAAACCAACTTATAACCTAACTTAAACTAATACCTATGACCATCTGAGCCACCAAGTCAAGTTCATAAAAAGAGGAAAATATACGTCTCATATTCCCTCATCGAAAGCGTGTAGTTCTACTTTTCGTTTTTGGTTTGATTGGCACCGTTAGGATTGTTAAAACGTATGAGTGCACACGTTTTACCTCAATATATGCAGTTAAAACCTTCAAACAGAGCGCTATTCTTATTACATAACGTCAACAAAATGAACGATGTAAAAACGGATTGGAAGATTGAATGTTCATGTTACCTCATAAAATTGTGTTTCGAAAAACGACACACATTTGAGAAAATATTTTGTATTGGTTTTATTAGTTTATGCTATCTTATTTCAATTCATACACGTTTAACGGCCATTTTTACACGTTGTTTACGGCCATTTATACACGCTGTTTAACTGGTCCATCAGTCAAAAAACAAACCACCGAGAAACAGTAAAAAGAAAAAATGACTAGTGAATAAGCGGAAAATGTCACTGAATCAATACGCGAAGGAAAACGGGAATTTTTCACTGATTCATCGGTTAAATTCACATAAGTGATTCTTGAAGAAGTCAGATATTGTTAACTGATTGAAACAGTGAAATTCTCATTGATTCGGATTTAGAGTGTACACGACCTCTTTTTAGGTGTTTCGAAGGTACACAATGGGGGACCGGAGATACACGACCCCATTATAGCGGTTTCTCGCCCAATGGGGGGTTTGGCCCGCACAGCAAGGGCATTCCTGCTCAATTTAGTCCAGATTCTTCAAACGGTGTAGGATTGTATACAGAATAAGTATACGTACGTACATAGCCTACATACACACAGACAAACTTTGAATTATACACACACACACACACACACACACACACACACACACACACACTAGCGACCCACCCCGGCCTCGCTCGGGTGCGAGTCACAAATATGGCGTTATTTAGGTTTACAGCAAGTATATATACTAAATTCTTAAGATAACTAACATAAGATTAATACTGTGTTGTTCAAAAAGTCTCTGTAAATGAACCCCTATTTTCAAAAAGATAAAAATGGTTGCTGTGGGTCATCCTTAAAAGATAAACATATGCTGTCCGGGAAATTTTTGTAGACCTTTTTGAGATCTATAATTCTGTAGTGCAATAATTTGGCGTATCTCTTATTGTTTATTCAGCGTAAGCCATGTAAGCACTCGAAAAGTTGCTTTTTCCGACTTTATTAGAACACGTTGAATTTTCTCTACTATCCTTACATTAAACCTTCCTCAAGAAATTCTCGAAATGATCTAGTAGTTTAGAAACCTTATCCGATTACACAGACATACGTGGTCGGGCGGATTTGTTTTAAACTGTATGTATAGATGAATAGCTAGATATTGTAAACATGAGATATTATACTTATAGGGGTATAAGACAATTTTTGGCAATTTGTTTAAAAGAAATGTAAGTAAAGTGTACGAATTTTTATTGTGTATAACAGTAACATACTTGTGGTTTGAAAATTATACAGTGCCATTGGTCGACGCATTAAGTTAATGCCGATTCTAAATTTCCTTATGGCGGAAGGGTAGGTTCACAGTTGGCAGAAAGAAGAAATCGAACAGGGCTTGAAAAAGATCTCAATTAACGGCGTAGAAAAATAATATTATTTGGTTCTCGAATGTTTAATCTTGGATATTAAGCGACGGATCTAAGAAAAATAAAACCAAGAAGGTTTAAAAAGAGAGTACATTTGTTTATCATTTTTTTCTTATTGAGGATCTCCTGCTTAATAGCTGTGCGGTTTTTTTTGGGGGACGATGTTTAAGACTTAACGTCTTGTTTGACTTACAAAGTAGATGAAGAGTAAACACAAGAGCAAGAGCTGGGATTCCCTCCAGCAATCAGACAGGACAAACCAGTGCGTGCACTAATGCGCAGGAGTAAATTATTAAAAGGAAATATAGCGAAAATTATATTCTGAATACAAATACAGAAAATTGCATGTAATGGAACTTATAGTGTACGAAATACTTTCTATTTCTGAAGAAAAATTTTTGAAGTTCCTTTTTCATTGCGGATTCACAGTGTGTTTGAAACGAAATCTTTATAGACTATAAAGGTTTTTGCTACGAACAGAAACGTAGTTACAAGAAATAATGTTAATCTGCTGCATAGGAAAAGATAGCAAAATGAGAATAATTTATTTCACAGAACGAGCTGACATTGTCCGTTTCTGGTCCTCTACGTTGAGGTGACATTACCACGTTTACCAAACACTGATGTAATGCGAATTATATTCCCACTTAAAATAAAACTAATTTTCAGAAAGCAAAATGAAACCTCTCACGAGCGGACGGTTTTACCAGTGTATCAGAAATCAATTAGTTTGGAAGCTGATTAACATTTAATTACGAGACATGTGTATAATTTTATTTTAACGTATACTGTTCGATAACCAAAGCCTTTTATGTTAATTTCTACTATTTTTGGGAGCACTGCAGACACAATATTATCGGTACAAGCACGCACACAGAGACACACACACACACACCAAAAGTAATTTTGGTGTATGTGTGTGTGTGTGTTTTGTGTGTGTGTGTGTGTATGTGTATTGTCCCGCGATACTCGGCCCCTGCGCAGTCGCCCTAGAAATAATTTCGGCAGGTGAAATTATAAATACATTAATCTTACTTAATACTATTACATTAGGCTATTACCCCGCTCATCCCCAGCCAGCTGTATGCATGTATGGCCCCTTCGTCACTGCCGATTCCAAGGCAGTCTCTGGGCATATATACCTGCAACTATCTACAGCAGCTTGTGAGAGCACCCCTCAAGAAAAAAGAAACTATCCGTCCTCAAACGAAGCTCCATGCATTCGCAGCATCATTGCCGTAGATATGCTTTGTTATGGCTGCAGAGATCGGCCGCCGCGAGATAGCACAGCAGTAGAATTAAACTTACGTCCCCGAGGACATACACTAGTAATAAGCAACTTGGAATAAATAATCTAATTCACCTTTCCTTTACAGGAGATTTTCTTTATCTTTATATCCACAGAAGTGCACAACATATTTAATAATTTTATACATTATGGTGGATGAAATATTCTCGACGGCCAAAGTCGTATTTTGCAGTTCTTCGTCACATAGGTATTCCAGCCGTTATTATTTGTTTAGTGGATGCTGCACCCACGATCAGCTGTTTCTTCTGTGCACAAAGCTTCTTTGAAGGCATTAATGTTTACATTCACAGCTGAAGAGTCTTCTAGGGCGTATGGCCCATTCTCAGAAGTAAAAATAAAGTAATATGTTTAAAGTGTATCCTATCACCAGATGAACTAAAAAAAAATTCCGCTGTACAGATTTCAAAACTGAAAATGAAGTGGAATGTGTCTGCAAACCAACTGAAACTGCTCCGCTGAATGTCGTGTCCATCATTTCAGTAGATGGATTTTATTGACTTTCCACAAATCCATGTACCTGATCCACAATGAGTTCCATTGACCCGCGCAGCGCTACGATACATTGCTTTACATTTGTTAATCAGCCAGGAAAAAGCTTTTCAACTGAATTTCCAGAGAGTGGCTAGTAGTTTTTGAAGTTCAGTGGCAAATGTGTAACAGAATCATACTGAAAATGTTATTAAATTTCGTGAAATGGTTATGGCGACTACAAATATTACCAACCAGTATCACAATTGGTTCAGCTGATTTATTGGTTATATTAGATAAATATATGTTATCCTTTTTGCTGTGGAGTTTTTTTTTATGGTTTAATTTAGTTGCTAGTCTTGGCAATTCAAGAGAAATTACATTCTGAATTTATTATCGACTCATCCGCTAATTATTACCCTAGTTTCCGCATGTAGGACTAATGTTTTCCTAGTACAAAACAAATCTCTCGGGCGACACCACCACGGAAATATGTATCAATGAAGGCGTGAAGTTTAATGGCGCGTTACCTGGGTAACGACATGCTCCTATCTGCCACGAGGTGTTGTGCCTGGCGCGTGTTCTTACCTGCAGACAGTGCCTGGCTGGCGCGCTGCGACTCAGGCGGATATTGATGAGAAGCTAATACCTAATTACAGTAATGGGCCAGTAACCCAGGGCGCCGTGATTACATGGATCATGTTTAGGTCTCCTGTCAAATTACACATGCTCCACTCCCTCCTACACTCTGTCCCAGCTACGGAGGCAGCTTTTTGACAGTTGGCAGCCAGGCAGAAAATAATATCCTCTGAATAAGACACGGTTCGTCAAGACTCATTTTGTCAACTTGACAAAACGAACACACTTTCACGTTTCATAATAGCCCAGGCGGAAGAATGAATCATCCACGTAACAACACTGGCGCTATTGAGATGCAGTATAACACCGTATTTACAAGCGGAGAGGTGCTGGCGATGTCTGAACTGTGCATTACGGAAAAAATAAATAGTTCGGTGAACTAATTTGAAAAAATTCCACATCTGCATGGTATTTTGCAACCTATATCAAAGCATTCGAATGACTGAATAAAGGTACATGTTTTCAAATGCCTTTCTTGAATTTCTGTACGATACTGTGCCAAATAAATTGAATTATTTTTACACAGTTTATGCAGCGAATTGAGTACATTACTTTTTCTCGTCTGTCTGGAATTATCTTCCTCGTTTCAGGCCGAGAAGCGCTGGAGCGATACGGGCGACACTTCCACGTGCATCGAGTGCGCCATCGTCACTAAGCGCAAGTAGTTGAACTGGCGTGCAATCTTCTCGTCGTGCAGCGTGTACCTATGAGATTTCAAGCTGTGACTCTCTCCATTTTATTGCTGGAATGTCTGTGGCAAGGTTCGGTATTCTGTATGTATCTGACGTGTATAGTCTATTCGCAGTTTCTTCGCCCTTTTGTAATAAAAACCTTTAAAAAATCTCCCCATGTATGACGTGTTTAGTTATTTCAAAAATATGCCATGTATCACAAGCTTTTTATACTTATGTTCATTAAAGTTACTTTTTTTTTTCTTGTCAAATCGAAATTATATTCATATTTTGTCTATAAATTATAACGCTCCGTTTATAAATTATTTGAATAAAAAAACAGTGAGAAAATACGTGTGTTGTTAGCGCCTATTAAGAAATAGTACTGATACAAAATACTGTTACAACTGATTGTGTACAAATGCGGTGCCTTGTCCTGTGGTGTAATTTTCAAGACTTAGTTAAGCTTTGTTTGCACGAGGCGGAGGAATATCCTGGAAGTATAATTTTTGCAGGACTTCAGAAAAGTCTGAACTAACCGTGAATGGGTTATATGCTGGGGGGGGGGGGGGTTATATGCTTCTCAATAGACGATTCTCGAATAAACATGTTTGTTGATTCTTAACACGCTTCGAAACAAACCTCTGAAAAACCACCCCTTCTATGAGGTGTTCTATTGTTTCCTAAATATGTCATGCATCACATCGCAAGCGTTTTTTTCTTGTCTCAACTAAAAGTACGTTATTTTTGGTGGACTTGAACTTTTGTTTAGGTTCTCTCTATAAATTATAATATTTCAACTAGAGTTAACGTGAATAAACACAGGGAGAAAATATGTATGTTGGTATTGCCTAGTAAGAAATACTTCTTATGTAAAAAATTATTACACTGGTTGCGCGCGAATGTAGTGCGTTGTCCCTTTGGTGCAATTTTCTACACAAACAGTACGTAGTTAAGCCTTTTCTGCATGAAGCGGAGGAATATCCTGGAAGTAGGGCTTCAGAAAAGTTAGACGTAACCGTGAATCGACTATAGCAAGGAATCTTTACTCGCTACCATCCTGCCTCCCCCCTTCCCAAAATTTCGCACCGATTTCCCAACAGTCGCACCTTCTCTGCCGTATCCGCTCCATCTCATCACATATGTTGTTAACCTTCTCGGCATATATTACTGCTTAATCTCTTTTATTGAGATATATGTTTCCTTAATAATACGTTTCTGTTTATATTCTATTGTTGTCCCATTAACCAAGTTTTTCTAAAAAGAAAAAGTGGATTTCTTAAAATGTTTTTTCTTTATTCACGTGGTTTACGTCTATATTTACCTCAATTAATATACAGTAAAGGAATCAACTACCATTTCCACATCGCAAATTAGGTCACTCGTTCAAGAGAAAATCCTTTAGGAAATCTGGCTTATTTTGGTGCTGATGTAATGGCGGAATTCAGACTTTGGTCACAAATGGTTACCTAACACTTCTTATTCGACGTTAAGATATGGAACTACTTTTCATCCTTCGTTACCAACTTTGCTGGGCGAATGTCACTCAGTACGCCCATTAAAATATACGCATACAGGGGCATTGAACTTTTTCTAAAGTTAATTCTAAAGTGCTCACTTTTTCGTGAACAGTCTTTACACCTATAACCATGAAAATTTTAAAAATTCTATGAAGTAGTCCTCTACGTCATGTCAACCTTTGATTTTTGATGCCTGATCACGAAGTCTGATTATGAAGACTTGTAAAAAAAAACCCACTATAGAAGAAACTGCTACCCCCTTAAATTACAATAATAATAATAATGACAAAAGTGTACAGAGCTGCTATACTGACTTTAGGAGCGAAACATTTTCTTCTAATCCACGTCAGTCCATGCCGTCCCCTGCCAAAAGCCGGATGTTCAAGCCGGCCGCAGCTGCTCGCATACATTACCATCACACGAATTCATTCTCGTTCTCTTCGTACTCAATCCTCTTTCCCTCTCGCGCTCTCCTGCATTCCAGGCCCGCTCGGTCGCATACCATTCTAAGAACGTATTCCAGACCTGGAAAGAATTCTCCGCATTCCAGCATGCGCGGCCATGTTATATTTCACGCTGCCCGTTCACCGGGCGTTGCGCAAGAAATGAAAATTTTGCGCAGTTATTTCTGAAATATTCAACATGTTTATTCGTGAGTGCGGAACGAAGATTGCCCATCTACATGGCACGGACATTAGAGAAGGATTTTTTCTAATAACGTCGGCATTAATAAACATACCAGTATATATTTTTTACATTGATAGGCGTGGCAACTGTGAACACATGTCTTACCTATCAGTACCGGGTTTTTACTTTGGGTGTTTATGAATTGAGAATTGGTTTCATTAGTTAAAACATGTAATACAGTTTTTTTTAAATTATTATTATTTGTTACCTGCAGCAACTTGTAGGCCTGTATGTTCAAGAGAATGGCGTCCATTACGCGTGAATTACTAGAATCACAATTTCAATCAAAGGCATGTTACGTAATATAAACAACAAACTAAGGTGGAGAGGATAAAATAGTGACTAGACTGTACACGTTTGTAGCATTTCGGGAGTGTAATATACCCTATTTATGTGTCACCGAGAGTGATACGCAACGCAGCGGGTAGCGAAATGGTACAATAGACTAAGCTTTCATCCATGTTACATATTGTTACAATTTCTCTCTAGAAGTTAAGTGGTCTAAACCAAGTTCGTTAAGGCAGGAGGTCTTAATTAAATAAAAGAATTAATTATAATTTTCTAATTTTATTTACACTTATTACAAACAAAATTCTCTCGACTCAACATCTCGCAAGAAACTGATGTCACTTACTGTTTACGATTAATGAATTCAACTAATACAATTTCTAATTACCACAAATAAATCGATGCACTTGAATAATTAAAAATCAGTCCCAATAGACAGTTCCAATATTTACAATAAAATCCGTATTACATGTCCATTCAGTCCCACCTCAGTTCAGTCCAAGTTCCACCAGTCCTCAATGTTATAGAGTCCTCCGAGAGCCATCACGCACAATAGGCTTCACTTGCCGGGTTTGACTCCCTCGCTTCCATTCACACCAAGAACACTCGTCCGCCGCAGTCGTCTCGCAGCTAACTTCGCTCGCGCACTGGCTAGATGGCCTCCGCCAAAGACTCCCCGCAGTGTCCCGCTGTGGCTTGTATTTATAGGTCATAGGCCGTCATCCAGAAATTTCGCTAATTCCTGAATTGCGCCGAGTGCCCTAATGCCCACAGAATATTCCTGCGCCTCCTGTCGGATTATTCATGTGGGGGGGGGGGGGGGGCTTTGACGCAAGCAAGTCTCGCCGCTGTCAGTTATTTGCGGGCTTCCCAAAAGCGGAACAACCGGGCAACGAGCGCGTCGTTCCAGAAAGAGGGGAGGGTCGAGCTGGGTCACCCCCCCCCCCCCAACAGCGGAGACAGCCTCCCGGCGCCAGCTACAGCACGTAGCAATATTATGTCCATATACATATTTATTTATCAGTATTATATATAATAGAGATGGAACAAGAAATCAACAACAACCTGGATTCAGGAAGTTAAGAAAGATTAGGAAATAAACAATATAAATGAAGAAGAAGCAACAGAGAGAGAAATTTTTAAGAAAAAAAGTGTTAAAAATGGAAGGACTCCAAGGCAGGAACGAAAAGAAAACAGGCTCGAAATGGTCCGAGGAGAGGAAAAAGATACATAGTGAGAAGATGAAGAGCTGGAGAAAGAAGAAGGAACAACAAAGGACGAAGCATTGAAATTGGTTTGTGGTCTCTAGAAGACCCTAATGGAAAAAGAAAGAAGAAGAGATGGTTTGTGGTAAACTGAGTGATTTGGAAATAAACTTTTCAAACAAATGTCTACCCGTCACGTATTTTATTATAAACACAAAAACCATAAACTGGAGTAACCTACTTACGACAATGTTGGCAGCGGACTGGGAAAAACTGTTCCACGTAATAATTATTTATTTGTAGTATAACGTTTAGTATTGTGGCCAATTAAGACGGCTGTGTTTAATTTTTTAAACTTCTGAGCAGTAATTGGCGTAAAAAAAAATTATCCATATTTCTAATAACCTTACAGTATCGTTCCATCGACATTTTGGTAATAGTTACTCACTGGGTCCATAGCAAATGTCCAATTTATGCAAGTGGCGAAAAAAATTAACAATGGACAAAAATGCGCAATTAAGTTTGAACAAATTACAGCAATAAAAGTATTTTCTGTCGAATATTCACAAAACGCATTGCATGAGTAACAATACGAATAATGATGTTTTCAGTAAGATTTAACTTCGAGTTCTGCTCCTACAAAAGAGTATTAAATATTTAAAATCACTCATTCGAATAAGCCTGCTTTGTGAAATATATTATAATAATGTGAATTTAATGGACCACTTGTGCAAACAATCTGGTAAGAGTGCCTTTGAAGCACGCTCAGCTGTTGCCTGATATTCCGGGAATCTCAGCCTTGTGGCTGATTGGTTACTAAATTATGTGGATACTTTTCTGTAGTTCTACTAGCACTTCGAAAACTCGTATCTAGGTTTCAATATTTTGATAGGGTAACTGTGCAGTTTCATATTGCTAGCATTTTAAATGGTATTTGCCGACGCTTCCGGCTGGAGGGGCCACGGTGGCTGAGCGATTAGCACACTCGCCTTCCACTAAGGCGAACCGGGCTCAATCCCCGCCCAGGTCACCGGATTTTCGAAAGTGGGAATCGTGCCGGACGATGCGGGTTTTCTCGGGGATATCCCGTTTCCCCCGCCCCTTCACTCCGGCACAGCTCCATATTCACTTATGTCACCCTCATCGGCTCTCAAGTCCTCGCTGTTACGAGCCGCCCAAATCTCTTCACTCACTCGCTTCCGGCTGGACTTCCGGAATTAAGCGGCAGTTGCGGTTCTGTATAAGTAACTATTCTGTTGTTCGGGGCATGCGGATGGCACGACCGTTGCAGTAATTTAACAGTCTCCACTACAAACTTAGTCACAGGCTACCTTTTCTGGATGATTTGGCCACTTGAAATCATCCAGCACTTAGGGCTTTCTGGTTGGTTGTTTACCTGGTCCGCTCTCCTCGCCAACACGGTATGCAAACTGACATGGTACCCGGTGATTTCCTGCCAGACTCCTTGGGTAATATTCTGATAGCTATAATCATAGATTTACACTCCGATAACAAGGCACTTGGATATGCAGCTTTTATGACAGCAATGTTTGCGCCTCCGGTTTCAATACGCAGAAACTCAAATAGCCTAATTTTGCGACTTGATTATACAGCCTGTACTTAAACATGCGCGAACCGTCGGCGAGTCCATGTTGAACGTATTATTTTGGGCAATAAAGGAGATCGTTAAAATTTTTGTGTCCAAGTGGCGGTAGGATATAATTCAAACACATATCCGTATGTGTCCTCATTGTATTTCAACTACATGCCTTTGGGAACCGTGCACCTTTAAGATGAACTTGACATTAGGGTGGCATAATTGTATGAAATCCTTTCAAAAGGATAACTGTTTTATATATAGCGACTGGAAAGTAGGGTCTATTTAGGTTTTTTTAGGTTGTAAACGAAATTTTTTTTTTTTTTTTCAGGTTTAAGCAAGGGGTTAATTTTTACCTTCCAGTTTTCACTGGTGAAATTGTTCACCAATTTGTGCCGTCTGTATGTCACCTTTAATACAGAACTAAATGTATGAGCGTACGGTAACATGTGTTTATTTAAACTTACTAGCACGTGAATAAATAACATAATCTACCATCACTATTTCACTTTGGCGTATACATGCCTCGAGGCCCGTAATTCATTTAATGAGTCTTTATTAAAATACTGTCTTGTATAATTATTTTATTTTTCGATATTCACATATGTCAGGTGTTAAAACAAATTTGGTAAATATTTTTGTGGGAGAGGAGCAGATCCCTTCTTTACTGCTAATTTTTTCTATCCCTCTATTCACAATTCATTAAACAATAACCTTCTTTTACAAGACATTTTACATTTCGTTTCTATGTTACAAATCAATTCAAATTCTTCTCTTTACATACAGTATTCGTGAATTTGCTTTTTCCAACATGTTTTCTGGTGTACACACTGAAAAAAAAGGGGCTAAATATGTAGATATTTTTTCTTTAGTACACTTGCATAATAATTAATTTACAAAATGATAATGCGGATATTTCTTCAAATAATATATTTTATTTTACAAAACAATTAGTAAAAATACCCTGCTTTTCTGATACAGGCAAATTATTGTGTTACTAGTTTTATATCTATAACCGCAATCAAAGGTTCCCGCATCTTTTTGATCATTTTCTCCCCACGTGGGAAAATAAGGCTATAACTGAAACCATGCAAGTTTCAAAAAATCAGTTAGTAGCCCTCTAAGACATGTCAATCTTTGAATGTTAATGTCCTCTCATAAAGTCTGTTTACGAAGATTGGCGGGGGGGGGGGGGGAATCGGGGCTCTCATTGCCCGCAGGTCCACAAGATGCACTGGCAGCTGACCACAGAACTGGCCCATTGTGATGCAGAGAACACCGAGCGCGGAACGGAACAGTGCGGCGTGTGGCGCAGATACGATTTTTCCTGAATGGGGACAAGAAAACGCAGCAAGCTTTGTTTTAACTATATAATTTCTTCACATGTATAGTGTCAGGCGGTCCATTTAGAAAATCATGTGATCTTTGAATGAATAGACCAATGTGGGTGAAGGACTAGATGGAGATTTTATTACATTTGCCTTTGCGATGCAGATGTCTGTCATAAAAAACAGGACTGAGCACAAAAAAAAACTTAAATAATTTATGTACGAGAAAATAAATACATATATACAAATTGCAGAATTCTAAGAGATGATAGAGTCAAAAAACAGAACAGCAATTAATTAAGAATAGTATATGACCAACTGACAACACATAGAAAACAACACAGGATAGAAACCTGCTTGAAAATGTTAGGACCACACTGACAAAATAAGTAGGAACAAAACTGGACAACACAACAAAGAAACGCATTAAAACACAGCTGTTTTATGAGACACGACAGAATATAAGCCAGTGTTGTATACACATACTTGTCTTATTTAAGTTTTTTTCCTTTGTGCTCAGTCCTGTTTTTCCATGAGAGACATTTGCATCGCAGTGGCGAATGTCCAAAAATCTTCATCTAGAAAATCATGTTTGTCCGTTTTCTTTACTGGCACAGTAGTGATGATAAGGTATTTAATTTAGAGAAAGTGCAGATATGACGGAAGAATTCAGGAACTTCTAATTTCAAAAATAAACATGGCTTGAATATTAAACTTTGGAATCTCGAAATATTTTACAATTTGGATACAAATATAATCCTGCGTATGTATGCATAGGCCTATATACGTGTGTGTACGAGTGTGTATATAAAAAATGCACACATATGCAGACAAATGGATAGTATTACGAGTAAATATTTCGAGCTGTGTCCAATTAACTGTAATTTGTTCAGTTGTAAGAGTTGTAAGAAAAAATTATAAACTAAAAATTCTAGTAACTTTTTTATTTTATTTTTTCTACTTTCCCAATTTTTTTTTCATGCTATTGTTTTATACTACAACGAAAAAGGATATAACTAGGTAAAATTGATGGAAGTAATTTCAGCTTCTTGAACGCCCTTAAATAAGAACACTTGGGTGCAGGAATCGGATTACAAAATTCAATAAATGTGCTTGACGACCGTTTTCTCAGCACGGGAGCCTTCTGTAGAGAGTAGGCTATTTCGCTCTTTGGGGTGAACGAACAAACACCATGCTGAATATGGATTCAGAACCTCTACGTATCGTACCTACGCGTATAAAAGTTCAAACACTGCATATAAAGTACATAAATCTATTCACATTCATACTTAGCGTACATATAGGCTATTCACGGTAAAGTGAGCATTTTTGAAAGCCCTCTCATTTGGAATAATAGTCAATATAAATTATTTTTATTTTAGCCTTAGACGTGAACTTCCGAGTGCGGTGGAATATACACACTGTATTTATTACTTCCATTGCAATATTTATTTTAAAAGGCGGTTAAAGGATAAAAAATTGCTGAAAGGAAAAAGTAACTAGGTCCCCAAAAATGCTCAATTTACAGTGAACAGCCTATACGTATAAAAGCTAGGCTTAGTACTTTAAACGTACGTGCAACTGAACTCTAAACCTATCAAAATGGTCGAAAAATGTATTTTTATTCAACAAGAAATACAAAGGCATAGTCATAAATATCCAAAATTCAGTTTTATTCAGGATTCTTTTTCTTGTGAATTCATCTTGACTGTTTACCTCGTTAAAGCCTGTTCACGATAAAGTGAGCAATTTTGAAATCAACCTTAGAAAAAAGTCACTGCACCTGCCTGCATATATTTTAACGGGCGCACTGAGTGACATGAGCCCTGTAACGTTGGTAACCAAGGATGGAAAGTAGTTCCATATCTTGACGTCGAATAAAAAGTGTTAGGTAACCATTTCTGATAACTTAAATTATTTCTTTCGCTATCTGCTTTTTTAATCCACAGAAGTGTAAAAATGAGCATGCTTTTTAAATATTTACTTTCCTAATCATTTCACAGTTACACTTGACCGACGCATGAATAAAGTGTTGAGGCCCGTGACAATGTCAATTTTACATAAGGCGGAAGAAGACACAACGTTCACACAAGTAGATTTTAAGCAGGGCTTTCAAAAGTGCTCATTTTACCGTGAACAGCCTTTACTCCACATCGGTCTCATGGCATATGTCGTGATAGACGCCGCCTTGTGGTCTATTATAATGGAGTTCTGATTGCGAAGTGGGCAAAAATCGTCCGTGAATGTCGTCTAATGTGCTGTTGAACCAAACTGGTAGGTCGTACAGTTTGTTGTTCCTCATGTTTGTGGAAACTTAATAACCTTGTCTTTTTTTTTAGACGCATGAAGAGTACTCAACCTTTGTAAATTCGTTTCTGGCTGATATATTTAACATACTTAAGGAAATAAGCAGAAAACGTTCGATGCGGAAAATGTACATTTAAAAATGATTTGAAATTGAATAAGTTAATTTTGTTATTTATAAAATAATATTTTAAAAAATCAGTTTTGACGTATTGTAAGATAGATGATCACTTAAAAATGCTTATTTTATTTGTTATACACTATCTACCAAAAAGTAATTGATCACCCATGAAGATAGGTAATTCAGTACGTCAGTTGACTTGTGTTTCACGGCCTTCGGCGTAGGACCACTGGTGTTTGTCTGTGGTAGCATTAACACAGCGGCCTATTGTAACATTCTGGATAGTGAGATGCTCCCAACATTGTGGCGTTTTACGGAATGGACCCGTGTAACTTCCAGGATGACAATACCAGGTGCCATGTTTCAAGGGCTACTATGCAGTGGTACGCCGACAACAATGTTCGCCGATTGGACTGGCCCGCCCAGAGCCCCGACCTCAACCCTATAGATACGGATAGGAAAAATTCGTGAGTTCAATGATCTGTAGGCTAGACTCCTCATTCATGTGTATACTCGAGCCTCAGATGTTTGTTCATTGGCTGCTGCCCCATAGAGTAGCCAGTGTTATTTCACACCTGGCAGTATGTCACTCGATACTTGTTTCCCTGCAAGTCTGCTATTGGCTCAGTCGTCCAGGGCGTGTCTGAAAAACTGCGATCCAATTACAAAGTCAACTTCAATGTAAACGTGTTTGACGTCTATCTTGTCGTGAAATGAACTCGCGAAATGTTCATATCCCTACCTGCAGAACACCTTTGGGACGAATTGGATCGTTGGGTAAGGGCTCGTCAGGCGCGGCCAAAATCCATTGCTCAACTCATGGAATGGTTGCAAGAGGAATGGCGACGAATCCCCGTGGATGTCCTGCAAACACTCGTAGAGAGCATGCCAGACAGGGTGGCTGCTGTTATAGCCGCAAGAGGTGGCGCTACGAGATTCTAACGGGGTGACAACCACCGAGCAAACATTGTGGACAGATGCCCAATTACGTTTTGGTAGATAAGTATAATATACCGTATTTGTTATCGTTTTTGTCTCTCTTCATATTCCCTACATCTTGCTTTTATTTCCATATTATTGACTGTTTTATTGCTTTCTGCGTGTGGTGGGTGTTCTACCCCTAGATTTTGTACCCAATGATGAATAATTTATTTGAGTCGTAATTTCAGCCTGTTGATTGACCATTGATGGTTGGCCTGCAGCTTAAGACTTAAGTGCATATAAAAATATAAAACTATTATTACCCATTGAAAAATTATTAGAGACGCGTGTTTGTGAATTTCCTCGCACTGTTGGTTAGAAACATAGACATAGGCGACAAATAAATGAAGTACTTTTTTCCCCATTAATACTGTAAATAAGATATAAACTAGTTTGTAAAATCAAGCGCTTAACTGGAGTACAGAAATACATTTAAGTAGCTGAAACTGTGCGGTTCCACGCAGCGACAAAACCCAAATTTTCTTCTAGGTTTTGAGGATATTTTATAGTTTCGTGACATGATATCAACGACAACTTCATAAAAAAAAAAACCAAATAATTTACAAAAACACGTTCATTTTTTTTTTTAAACGTAAATACGAAATTTTTACAATAATTCCTATAAATTAAAAAAAAAATTGAACACTAGAGTTGGTTTCAGCTAAAGTGTTTATTGAAATCACAGGTGTGGAGAGAGGCAATTTTTTTTTTAAAATCCTTTACTTTGTTCACATACAGTAAGGCTATAATTTGTTGTAATTTTGACTTAATATTTTACTCAAAATTTAAAACTGAGTTACGGTTGAAGCGCAAAACAAATTTCCGGGAAATATGCTCATGACGATCTAATAACACGAACAATTATTTCGAACTGCAGTCTAACGTATTACCTTCATAACATTTTCGATATTTCTACACAAAAAAAATCGAACTTCATATAACTCGTTTCATTTTTTTAAAAGTCATCTTTTTTCGTTGTACTTTTTTTGCATAACAGAGAAAGTTTTCTTCCAGCTTGCCCATAAATAGATTGGCATAGGATGGAGCCATATGTGTACCGAATGCTATGTCTTTGACCTGAAGGTAGTGGGTATCTTGGAATCTGAAGTTGTTTAAATACAGTACTCTTTAATTATTTTGTGTCCCTTGTAGACAATGTCTGTACAGGAAGCTTGTGTTTGGCCGATACTGTTCACTGCAAGTCTTAGTGCCCAGTGAATTTCACTGTGGTAACCGAGTCATAAACCGTGCTGTGCCACTGCTTTACGTTCTGTCTAGTACGTATCACTGATTGCCAAACACAAAGCCCACAGCTTAGTGTTTGTGGTAATGAAACAAGTCTTTCTCGTCTTAAGTACAGCACACAACAAAACATTTCGTAATTTAACTCCAGAAACCATAAATGAATGAGGAAATAAAGCTTAATGGCTTGACATTATCTTTGGGAGTAGTTACCAGCAGGCTGCAGGATAATCAATGTAGCGTTGCAGTGTGTCATAACGTAACCTAATATAGAAAGTAATTGTAACCTCTCGAACGCGCTTAACCTGCCGGTGCTAAGCATGAAAATATTGCAGTGCCACAAACTCATTAATTTTAATCTGTATTCAACCTAAGGTGTTTTTAGACGCGCAGACCGAAAATGTAATTCCTAGCAGCACTTTTAAAAGTTTTTTTATTAACTGTCTGAAATGATTATAGGATTTTTCGAGTTTTTGGACAGCATGAACTTTCTCCCAAATAAAACCTAAGGTAATACGTTTGTAACTTCTGTTCAGAGGCTGCGTGTCGTTTTCCCACGCTACCAGTAACCAAAGAAATTCAATTACAAACTTTGTCGTACTGAAAAATGCCCGACTATGATAGCCTCCAAAAATGGCTTTATGTATTTGAAATATTGACGTTTTATATTAATTTTTCAGAGATATTTGTGTGGCATGTTATAGGCAAGCTGAAAGTGGACATCGGCGCTTCTAATAATTTAGAAATAAAGTTAAGAAGTTAAAAATATAATTTTAATTATATGCTTTTTGAATTATTGTTGAATACGTATGTATGTTTTAATTCAAAATTCAACGTGGCGCCTATCAACGAAGATATAATCTTTTCTGAAAACTAAAATATATAAAATCCTATTTTAAAAATATTTTATTAGCCACATACTTCCTATGTACCAAATCAAGCTTTAATCAGTTGTTCTGAAGAGCCTGGTTACAATTCTAGTGAATTCTAGTTGCCAAGATTCCTTAATATTTGTAACCAAACAATGAACTCTTCAAATATTTTAATTTTCTTTAGCTACTGCACAAAGTGCAGTGATTGAGTTAACGTTTCGGTTCTAGAGAAATGCCAAATTGTGCTGTAATGAATTTATTTACAAAAAATTTGCAGAAGTTCTGTCTGAAAACTGTAACCTTATGGCGTTGTACCTAGCAAAAGTTTAATAAAATGTTGTGGTGATTGGTTGAACGCTTACTGATATGTTTACGCAGAGTTTGAAATAAGATAACGACTATTTCTTAAAATGGACGAAGAAAATGAACTCTTCACGTGTTTGGCGTACTGATTATCGTTACTCGAAACTCGAGGTTAGCTCAATTGTGTTAGTATATTGCAAAACGGCTCATGATGCATGTCATTTAAAATCGAGAATGCCGGGAATTATTGTACATATTTGAAAATATGTATCTGGAGTCTTTCATGAGCGCTTATTTAGCCCAAATTTCGACTAAATAGGCTACATGGATCAGATTATATTTGCACACACATACATACAAGTACAGCACAATATTGGATTTTGAGCATTTTTTCAAGAGATATTCCTAGAACATATTTCATTACATCATCGCAGAGAAGTTACAAGGTCATGCCATTCCAACTTTTGTTAACCTTTGCCTTTGTTTTCTCTTTCTACATAGCAGGTAGATGAGAGCTGTAATTAAATAATGCATCCAGAGTTTGGAAAGAACTTGGCAGACTGATAGTTATCGGGTGCCTTGATTTGTATCTCTTAACATTTTTTCTTTATAAATATAATTCCAAAGACAGCATTGACGATGATAGAGAACTGCGAGTCCTTTGAAACTCCAACATATAATATCTGTACTAAAAACTTCGTAATGCATTAGAAATTTCGCTGTACCTATACTTCCCAATTTTCTGTAAAAGTAATGGAAAATATTACATTTGCCAGTAATGATTTGTCACCGCAAATTGTCATATTTGAATCAGCGGAATAAACTAGAGTGTTAGCAGCAAACAACTAACACAATTCCCCAGCTGATTAGTCTAAAAATTTTCCAGTTTTCAGAAAACTCGTGGCAGCCCACCCAGAAATGTCAGCAACTAGCTTACCACGTCGGCATGTTTTGCACCAAGAACCAGTTGTGAAGTAAGCTGACAGGACGTTTCATCCCTCGACTTGAAATATTCCAGACGAGCTGGAGATGCCTGTCGGGTCAGACGCAGAGCGATTTAATTCGTAAAGCCCCCCCCCCCCCCCCCCCGACGTTTTCGATTTCAGGACTAATGTTGCTGTTTCGGCTCTCATAGATTTAACCTTATCCTCGGGCATGTATATAACTATACACGCACGCAGCATGAAAAGAAAAAAAAACTGAACACAACCTGCCGATACTGGCCGTACAAAACCTCTTTACTTGTGTTAATGCTACCGTGCGTGTGCGAGGTATTTCGTCCGCCCCTTTCCTCCCCCCCTCCCATTTTTTTCCACGGCACATTTTCCTTTTCGCAACATTCCTTTTTTTTTGCTCGCCATCGCAATGGACCCGCGGAGAAGCTAAGCTGCATATTGATGGCAGTGGTTCGGGCGTCTTTCCATCCATCAACAAAAAACAAAAACAAAAATGACACGGGGCGTTCTACATGAACACTCACTCCTCCCCGATATATCGGGTAAAAAAAAAATAATAAAGGCTGCGTGCGTAGTATCGGTAGCGGCCACCAGACACTCCCCTACTACCCCTCCCGCCGTGCCAGGGTCGAGGTGGCGTCGCGAGCCGAATGGTTCCGCCGGCGGCCGCCATGCGCGCTGCGAGCACGGGGGGGGGGGGGGGGCGAAGATCAGCTGGCACCGCGCGAAGGGGGCTGGCGAGAGTCCGAAACGAAGAAGAGGAGGGTAAAAAGAAGAGATAGTGGAGGGGAAATTAAGCGCGGGCCACTGCTGGATTGGCCCGTTTCTGGATCACGTGGGCGTGGCCTCGCGCGTGGTAATTACTAGGAATACACTACACGGAAATAATGAGGAATGGACATTTATAAAAATTTCAGCTGTTTCGCTTTCCCAGTTAGTAGGTGTGCTGAACGGCCGCCCTTGAGCCCTGGGATGGGGACGATGGAGGGGGAGGGGGATGTTTTGGTTTGGGGGACGGTATGGAGGGATAAAAAGGCGGGGTGTATTTAAGAAGAGAATGCGATGCGTGGACGGATGTATTATTTATGACGTTTTGCGATTTCGGAGCATGGCGCGGAGGCGGGGAATAGGGCGAAAGGGGTGTGTGTATTTTTTGACGTTAGCTTTTCACGTACGTGACACACGGTATCCCCGGTGCAGTAAGAGAAAAGGGGTGTTGTCCGCGCACAGGAGGGGTGGTGGAGGGGAACTCTGCGGGAATGTTGGGATAGGGGGTGAGGATGGCGATATCAACTCCACTTCCGACTCGGTTTAGGAAGGGACGCCCCTAGCTAAACACACTTCAATTATTAAAGGAAAGAATTTGAAATATCCCTCCTACAATTTTTTCCCCCCTTCATGGATTGGTTTTCTTTCGCAGTCTTATATTTCTATAATAATTAACAAGATAAATGTGCAAAAAAATATACAGACTCTCTCGGGGAACTTATTCTTCTGCAGCGAATGGCACACGTGGCTTAGGGCCTGTATCAAAACCATAAATACATATATAAATGAGGCTATATGTAAAGCTACGAGACATGTTTATATAACTGAGAATTATTTCTCGCTTAAAAAATATTTTGCAAGATTTGATGAGGAAATTAAATTGACGGCATCTCACACATAAAATTACTATACCTATCGAAAATCACAGAAAGGAATATTTTTAGTGAAGCTTAGATCAAAATAGTGGTGTGGCAATTTCATGTCAGCACAAAGTTCTGTAGTTATAAACGTAAGCCATTCTTGTTCAGTACTCTTTCACTGCTTACGAATCAACCGAGTATGAGTTATGAAGCTGAATTTCAAAACTGTGTCTAGCGTGGAAAAGAATGTACCTGACCTTGGTGGGCGTGTGCAGTTATGGAAGAAGCAAATTACAGGCTGTTCACGTTAAAGTGAGCACTTTTGAGGTCCTAATTACTTTTTTCTACCACTTTTTTTTTTTTTACCTTCCGCCACTTTTTAAAAATAAATACTGCCATTTAAGTAATAAAGATGGAGTTAAGACAACAATAAAATATGTTTATTATCTATTATTCCATATTAGAGGGCTTCAAAAGTGCTCACTTTACCGCGAATAGCCTATAAGTGCTTAGCGGTGAGTTTGCAGTCTTGCGATGTGGTGACGGATACTTGCTTTATCTTACACGGTGAATGCTGCAGGAAGAACTTGTCGAACGGTGTTGCTTAGTTGTTCAATGAAAAATACACAATGAAACTGTGTGTTAATACATTTGCCTAAAACTACAATAATAAAACCGACCTGACGTAGAAACAACTGAAATATAGTAGGAGCCAATGGCATTTGTACACTCTAAACTTAAACCTATTTATTGTACTCAAATCATACAACGCACCGTCTATACGCTGTTTACGGCAAAAAGAACACTTTGGAAAGCCCTGCTTAAGATCTACTTGTGTGTACGTTGTGTATTCTTCCGCCTTATGTTAAATTAACATTGCCATGGGTCTCGTCACTTTATTCGTGCGTCGGTCACGAGAAACTGGGAAACTATAAGGGCAGTAAATATTTTACATAAAGTGCTCATTTTACACCACAGAAAGCGAAGCAAACTCTATAAGTTACCACATATGGTTACCTAACACTTTTTATTCGACGTTAAGATATGGAACTACTTTCCATCCATCGTTATCAACTTTCCTGGGCGTATACCACTCAGTGCGCCCATTAAAATGCATGCAGGCAGGGTCAGTAGTAACTTTTTATAAGGTTAATTTCAAAAGTGCTCACTTTATCGTGGAAAGCCTTTACCTTTATTTCAATGCAGAACACATTTGATGAGCAATGAAGAGGCCAGGCCTAGGCTTGCCTGCACAAATTTTTTTTTATCCAGTCGTAAGAAACGCTGTTACCCACATTTCGAGCGTTATATTTATTAAATTTGTGTGGCATATTCAAAATGTTTTGTGTGTTACTGTTTCCTTTGTAAGCTTCTATGATAACTCGGTTTAGAAATCATTTTATATAAAATAAAATAAGTCGACCTTAGATAATACAGAAAAGTCACACTATGTTTTTACAGATCACTTAGAACGTATACAGGTTCCTAAAGGATGGGCGTCTTAAAAAATAACTAACTTCTTTTTTCTACAGATGCATGCAGTTATTATTTACAAAATACCACTTTCTAACCCTACTATTAACACTTATTAATTTTATTGGCATATAAATTGTGGCAATGGCCACAATTTATATGCCAATTTCAATTAGTTTTAAAATTCTTATTAATGTCCTTAAACCACCTAGTCACTTAACCTTCACTCATTAATTACAAACATGCAAGCCAAATATCCACTGTTATAAACACACACGTTTTCTCACTGTTTTGTAATTCAAATTATTGATAAAAGAAGCATTCTCATTCATAGATAAAATATGAATAACATTTCAATTTTTAACAGAAAATAAGTAGGAGCTCACAGAGGCAAAGCGGCCGCGCGTAACATTAATAACCTCGAAATGAATGGACTGGAACAAGTTGTGGAATAGATGAATGTGTTACCTTAATTGTGTGCAGTGTGCATTCCAAACATTTATTTTATGAACTGGTTATAAAACCATGTTTTAAGATAACGTTATTCGTTCTTATATTCGGTTAGTGGATAAGATGTTACTGACCGTGTTTGATTAATTTTTGCAGGGTGTACCTGGTAATTTTCTAATTTATGCATCTACCATTTAAATGTAGTTCTTCAGCTGACGTCACAGTACGTGTGTAATGGATGTCTCGCAATTCGCTAGTGAGTGATCGCAATACGTTCATTTTCATACGCCTGTACTGTGGTTATTGGTTTTTGGTTATTGCACTGAGAGAGTATGATTGTGAGCAAAGATTAGCATACCCTGCAACAAGTCACCATAAGCCACTAATTCTTGCCTGTATCTGAAATAATGCTTAACTCTCTGACGAATTCCTTGCATTTATGAATGAATCCTACATTTATGTCAGACACCTACATTTCACACAAAAATCCTAGGTTTATACGTAAAACCAAGTAATACAATAGCTCCAAAATATTTTCGAAAATAAAAATATAATTTTTTAAACTGTCAGATTTTCTATAGAAGTGTTTCCAAAAGGGGACAAATTAGTTCATTTCAATCGAACTTTAGAAGAAAATGCCTATTTACAAATTTAGATTAGAGGTGATGATCATAAACATATTTCGTCATAAACATATTTTTGTTCCCATAGATATGATTGAATCAAATTTGCTTGAAACCCTTCATAATTACCCACAAACTTCTGTAACCATTTTAAGAGAAAAGGCCTAACAAAATCAGAGGGAATAAACAGGTATATACACTTTAAAAAATGAAATAGGTTTGTTAAATTTTTTGCAAACCTTGAAATTTTTATTTTGTGAGAAATATAAATAGTGCCACCTATTGTTTGGCTTGTAACACTCAGTGACCTGTGGATTTTTTCCCCCAGATTTTTTCTTTAAAATCTTTATACTATAAATATTTTTATATTTATATTTATATTTATTTTATAATTTTTTTACTATAAATATTTTCTCCATCCTTCTAGATGGGTTTCATATTGACTCCTGTAACTAATCCACAAGACCCAGTAAGTCCAGTTCGATAAGCTTAGGCTTTAATGAAACTGGTAGGCTAATTGAGCTGGCAGGGATGTTTCTTGAAAATCAATTCGCATACATTAGCTGTTTTTATGAAATACATTTTTAGTAAAGCGGTGTTCTTAGAGCATGTAAAATTATAGTTTCATGTTAGTTTATTCTAGTCGTCTGGATGATGTAACGTGCTAATGAAATCAGTTTATTATCTTACAAATTATTTTCTTACCGTGATGAGTCATGGACACACCCACTCCTCGTTTTCCGCTTCTCCAATTTAATGCTCCTGACATAAACCGCAATCAATTATGTTGCCTTTTTTCCCCCGCAACTGAAACATATAGTATATATTTCTCATTCACCAGGTTCTCTTCTTGAGTTTTTATTTTATTTTCATAACCGATGTGCAGGATTACATTCAAGAAAGTAATTGAAAACGAAACCAAAACGCATATTTTATTACCAAATACACTCAATATATTTTTATATCACCATTCCGGCTTTGTGCTAATCGCGACGGTGCTGATCATAGCGTAAGATCAGGATTGAGATGATGTAACGATACAAGTAATATAGAAGACCTTATATTTTCACGTGTACGTAAAACGTGGTCGCTTCGGGTGCCAGATTCTGAAGCGGTAATAAATTATTTTAGATTGAAAATGTTAACATTCTGAGTTGAAGGTTCGTGATTTATTCGAACACCGAAAACAACTAGGAGACTTCTATAACTCCTGAATGAAATGCGCTGGGGATTTTATGACATATTTTTCGTGTAAATTTAAATGAAACGTGGTAGCCTTTACACTGACGAGCTAATCGAGAAAATTAATATGTCATTTATAAAGGCAAGCATTTAATTAAAGTTGCAAACTTGCCGGTAGTGTTGGTCTTAATGGCAAACATTAGAAAACATGCGCAAGCTTTTTTCTCTCCTGTAAAAAATTATTTTAAAAATTCGTTATTAAAATTTTTTTTTAAGTATAATTAAAATGGGTCACCATGAATATTATTTTACTTTGCTTGGTACACGTTAATAGCAAGAGTCGCCCTAATAGGAGCATATTTATGCCCCAAGAAAATTTACATTGTCATTTGACCGACGCACGGATACTAGTAATTTGGTTCATGATAATATTGATCTTAAAATTTAGCGAAGTAATACTCAACGGACAGAGAGAAGTAAGTAAACATAGGGATTTCAAACCTTTCAGTCACTCGTTACTCAACTGTAGTAGTTAGCACTCTTTCAAAAAACATATTCTTTATTGCAACTCATGCTTTGTTGCCGCAAATAAAATTGTGGTCAATATCACCATTGCAGTTAGTGTTGCCACAAACAAATGTTCTGTTTTATCTATGTATTAATAGCAATGATAACCTTTCATTATTGTTACAATAGTTCACCAATATGTTTTATGGTAAAGTCAGTCAGTGTACACCGAAGGTTATACCATTATGTTGATGATTTAAGGAATTTGTTATTTGGTAATTCAGTATTCAGTAAGCTCCATTAGGTACTAAAAACTAAAATGTACGAAAGGAAAATCGATTCCTTCGTGGCATGCCCTGGCTTTGTGCCTATCTATTCCTGATTACAGCATACCTGGCTTGCATTCTGTCCTGTCTGGTAAAACTGCTGTGTTTGAGTGCGTTTCTTTGTTGTGTTGTCCCATTTTGTTCCTACATATTTTGTCAGCGTTATCCCAACATTTTCAAGCAGGTTTCCAGCCTGTGTTGTTTTCAATGCGTTATATGTTGGTAATGTATATATACATATATTTTACGAAATTAGTTGCTTTTCTGTTTTTTAGACTCTATATACTCTTGGAATTTCCCAGTGCTGCATACATATATTTATTTTCTCGTCCATAGTTTACTTGTCTTATTTAAGAATTTTTTTCGTACTCAGTCCTGTTTTTCCATGGCAAACATCTGCATCGCAATGGCGAATGTTCAAAAATCTCCACCTAGCCAGGAAAAATTTTAATTTAACTCTATCCTTTGGTGCCAAGAAAGATTTCTTTACTGGAAACAAAAGAAGCTCAAATAAATTTTTCTTTGCTATACAGAAAGGTAGCGGAGTGGAGAGGTTTTTTGGGCTGTTAGCATCGAGGTCTTGAGAGCCGAATAAAGAAAGGTAATATTGCCATAAAACATAAATGTATTAAAAAAAAGTAATACCAGCAACCCTAAGTTTTCTCAATCTTCCCTTTGAATTAAAGCGATATTTACTAACTTAAAATAAAACAGCGGGAAAGAAAATTTTTTCTTTGCTATAAAGAAAGCGTTTATACAGTGCAAACAGTTTTCTCCGTGGGTTTTGTAGCCATTGACATTTTGAGTCGACCACTTAGCTGAAAGCGACGAGTAGAGGCAGTGGTTCGTTGGGAATATTTTAGAGCACACAGCTACACATGGATCTAGGCTTTTGAAGTATTTTTTTCTATGCTGTGTTGTGAAACGTAAGACTGATAAGATGAAGTGAAGTGGAGCAGTTAAGCGAAATGAGTGAGACGATTTGGACGGCTCTTTACATCGAGGTCTTGAGAGCAGGTGAGGGTGATTGAGGTAGGTATGGAGCGGCACGCTCCGGAATTGGGGGGGGGGGAAACGGGAGATCCCCAAGAAAACCTGCCGACCAACGGCATCGTCCGGCACGATTCCGACATGCTAAAATCCGGAGTGACCTGGTCGGGGATTGAACCCGGATCGCCTTGGTGGGAAGCGAGCAACCTAACTGCTCAGCCACCGTGGCCCCCAGTTAAGAGGAGTTTAGCCATTTTTTGCAATATAGCCTTGAACGAATTTGTTACATCAACGTCTTTACATGATTGCGGCAATCTTGTATTACAGTATCGTGGCTTTTTGTGCCGCCTATCATTTGCTCTTTTCGCCAAGTGTGAGTTTGTTTACATACGATCTTTACTGTGCCATAGGCGACTCTTTATAAGTGACATACCTAAAATAGACCTAAAGGAAAATACTATGTCGTACTTCATGCAAAACATTTCAACGGCGTTTAAAGAACTTGACAAGTGGTGAAAAGTTTTTTTCAATAGTCTACAGTTAACAAGAGCCACGTAATACTTACTTTGACTCAATACATACGTATATTCACAACAAATAACACTATTACATATATATCGTGATGTATGATCGAAGCGGAAAATAAACTGAGATTGCTGGATGGTGTTAAATAAACTTCTTGCAGCTTCCCCTCTACTATCCTTCTCTGTACCGACCTACGCCTGTATGAGAAACTGTCACCCCATTTGTCGACGTCGATCAGAATTCTAATACTTTAAAACTGAACGTTTGAGATTCTTATGCAGACTTGCTAAGTTATGTAAAAATATATCATTCGATCATACAGTAGTCAGACACAACGGTTTAAAATAAAATACGCGTTAACAGCAAAGATTGTCGCAATTAACAGTCCTTTGAGAAATGATCCACACGAATCTCTTCCAGAAGCGTGGCTGACCAAACGCGCTCAACTTAAGTTCCCAAAAAATTGCAGCGATAATGTCCACATAACATTTCAAACCTCATGTTTTGGGCCTTACATTTCAAATAGATATTGGCTGCAAACACACACAGATGTTTAGTGCAGACCGTGTAAAAGCGGGTGTCAGATTGTGTTCTTTTAAAGTTGAGTTTTGGGACTTAGGTTGTTTCGTGATCCACGGTAAAACTAAAGACAATAGGGCCACAATTAGTATAGGCTCCGAGCCACAGGTGATGTTCATGAACGTTGAGCGTTATGGCGTAGCCGTTCCTTTGTATTATGCGAACTCAATTTCTTACTGGCTACAATAGGCTCTAAAAACAGGTGCCGTGTCAGACTGATTACTGTGTATAGTACGGGGGGTAGGGTTGTGTGACTCCAGTGTGAGGCACTCTTCGGGACATGTCCCTGAGGTGTAGTAGTCTGGGAGGAAGGTCCTTGGCATGAGACGTGGTGTGGCAGTCCCGTGCTATAGTAGCCGAGCCAAGTTGCACCGCACACGACCTGTTCAGGGTGGATGAAGCGTCTCTTATAGCCTCTCTCCACTCAAGGTGACCCAAGGCTTCCTGTGCCACCCCTGATTCCGCAAATTGGGCTACGCCGCTCGTTCCTTATGGGTTACCAGTTTCCTCGCGACTGGCCAGGGGTATCTGCCGTGATGGTTGCGCCGATAGATGGTACCTAGGCTCGACCACTTGGTGGAGTGTTGGACCACTTGGCACTCAGGCCGCTGGGGCCCAATGCTTGTACTTCCATGTGTGTAGAAGTACAAAGACATGGGATGGAGTGTGGCCGATATAGCTCCTTCGAACTGGGAACGTGTCACGTAAGGACTTCAGGGGTCGAGGAGAGCGATGGCTCGGATGCAGTGATGAAATTTTGGAGGAACGTATGACGATATATGATATAAATTCTCCAATGTCAGAGCAAGGGCTGCTATTTCCGGTGAACCGCGACACCAGGGAAGGACCCTGACTGCGCCCTGGTGGCTCGGCTGCCGAGGTAGTGGCCATTCTGAGTCATCGTAAGGCCCCACCTTTGCAGATTGTGGCTCCCAGGGAGTGGAGTGTGACCGGCCCTTAATTGGGTGCAAGGCTTATGCCCGGTGAGGTGTTCTCAATCACTTTGTGTGGAAGGGATTTCCTCTGCCACTCCATCGGCGGAGCAGTCAGCCATGAATAACCCACCAGTGCAACGGAAATCAAGTGGTAATATGGGACGATCGGTTGGCTCCACTGGAGGTTCTCTCTAGTGACCGATCATTGTGGTTGGACTCGTGCTGGCGGTGGTTGACTCAGTATGCTGGAGAAGGTTTGGAGAGATACCCACTCTCGTGGAAAGACCGGGCGGTGAGCGGCAACCCGCTCCGGTTGTGCCCTGGAGAGGCACTAGGGGTATGGGTAGAACCCGGCTAGACCACACGCTTGGTTTCTGAGTGCGAGGGTCTGGGAACCTCGGTGGTATAGGGGGCAAGGATGTGCGGACGTGCCAGATTTGGACTTAGTATCTGGCCAAAGGTCGCATATAATCCTGGTATCCTTGCGGTGAGAGGATGTGATTCCTCTTCCCCGCCTAGAGTGAGGCCGGAGTGCGGCAAGGCTTTCGGGCTAAGAGCGCTGCAACAAAATAGAAAATACAATGACCGAGAGGTCTAATGTAACTGTGTATAGTACTATTCAAGTGAGAAGAGAATGCGCAGAATTACGAAACAGATAGTGCAAGTCCAATTTTCTGAAAGCAGGGGTGGGTACTGAATACTTCTGTCGTTCTGTCCCTTAACTCGAGTTAGGACGCGTGGTTGGCGTCTGCGGATGCATATCGAATATAGGAAAATCTTTTCAGTAGCGTGCATGGAGAAACCATAGACAACTGTAAGATAAATTTTTAGCTCAGACATTACAACCACAGTTGCCTTCTATCGTACGTACCATGCTACCTTTCGGCTCTTCTATTCTTCAAACTGCACGAGGAGAATCTTTTCATTTGAATGGCACTCTACTTTGAAAGTTTTTTTCATTGCCAACTAAAGGTGGGACACACTTTCTTATCATTCCCGCAATTGTGCCCTTTCTGGATAATACAGAGGTAAAGGAGTTTCCTTTTCCTGATAATTTCCCAGTCCCTTTTTTTGGCCTTTGGCTTGCTATCTGGACTACGCAGTTTTCTAACTCTTTGGTTCTATTCTATTACATCTACATCCAGGTAGTCTGGAGTTGTGGTGTGGCGCGGTTAACCTGCCATCCACTCAGTTCCTCACACTCCCCGTTATCTATGCAATTGTATATTGGTATTAACTACTTAACTAATTAACTTTACGTCTGTATCGACATCCAGTGGTAAGGGGAGTCTCCGGGCATCTTATCGATCCCCTTCCCCCTGTAGTGAGTCCTTTAGTCATGAATCTATTCTGGATCATGTTCCGTTTCCTTTGCTACTGTCTGCATAATACCTGGTTCGTTTCCCTTATCATCTCCCTGGCCTTTGTTACTCCATTCCATCAGCTCCTTATTCATTGCCGGATCATCATACATTTTATCTTCAGTTCATCAGAGAAAGGGGCAGGGCCCCCAAACTCATCAGTAGCCTGCTGATAAATCCTTTTAAATTTCCCTATGATTTTCTTCGGGATTATCCCAGGCTGTGTAGTGGGGCCGCCCCCACTGCAAGATTTATATAGTGGTTTTACTCATTGTCAAATCCGGGAAGTGGGTCCGCTCCCACTTTTCGGTTTCTGTAACGGTTTAACACTCTCAATTCCAGGGGTTATGGAGAATTCTCTGGTTCCTCTTCTGGATGATTCATCAGTAACCCCATATCAAATACCTCTAGCCTATTGATGACGTCCTTTGCAATGACGTCCTTTGCAAATTATCCAAAATATCTCGCTCTCTCTTTATGAGATAAAATACTTCTTATGTTTAGCTTGTCTTCTAATTGAAATTTTTTACGTAACTCAATGGTGACGAAATATTTCCTTAATATCTGGAAATATGGTGTTAAGTGACCCTCGCCTTTTCCAACCTATCCCATCTCTCCTGCCAGATTCCTAGGGATGCTTTTCCCTTCTCCTTCTTTCTTACCGAAGATGTTGACTTCCAATTCGTTTCACCCAGCAGTCAGATATTATATTGGTAGATACCTGGATAATTCGCGTTATTATTTTGGAACAAATTAGACATCATTGCCCTATAAGTTCCTGAGCAGGACCCGTGATTTCGTTGGCTGATGGCTTTATACGAGGCCATGTGCCTGTGTAATTGTGTTACAGGCGATTGGTCACTCTGACGTTGAACTGTTACTATTGGTTGAAAAAGTCTTTCAAGTCGTGCCAAAAATACTCTCTGCCATTGAAAGACGTCAGTAGCACGCATAATATCTTGGAGTTTTGTCTGATGCAGTAAAATAACGCGAATTTTGCAGGTCTCTACATATTGGTTATGGTTATGCTATCGTATAACCAGTTCAAATGCAGGCAGTGATTTGATAATGCTGTTACGCTATGTTGCTGGCAAGTCTGGCCATTTTGCTAGCGCGTGTGGCCGGGTTTCGCTATATAAGTGACAATTGCTCTTCAGTATTGTGTTTTCTGCGATCTTACACGAGTTCGAATGCTAACCAATACCGGCGCGGCCTCCTCGCCACACGAATCTCACGCCTTAGCACAGAGTAGAAATTGCTTGGCGGTTCCTTTGATGTGGACGTACCTATTCGCTGGGCAAGGATCTGGAACGGGCCTTGTGTTTGATTGGCTACTGCGTGCTGCGACATATCCTCTATTGGCTGGGCTGCCGGCTGGCCAGTAAGTTACAAGGCGCTGATTGGCTTACGGCGTTCGGACGTGTCGCCTGCCGATGAAGCCATTTTGCTGGCGTGTGCAGCTGTAGCTCGTGGTATAAGCTGCTATAGTCTGTTCACGGTAAAATGAGCACTTTTGAAAGCCATGCTTAAGATCTACTTGTATGCACGTTGTGTATTTTTCCGCTTTATGTAAAATTAACATTGCCATGGGCCTCGTCACTTTGTTCATGCGTCGGTCATGTGAAACTGTAATTATTGGGATTTTTTTATTTTTTTTTACAAATCTGGTCATTTTTATACTTCGATGCATTACACAAAAAAAAACATAAAGCGAAAGGAATAATTTAAGTTATCACAAATGCTTAATTAACATTTTTTATTTGACATTCAGTTATGGAACTACTTTCCATCCATCGTTACGTTACCAACTTTACTGGGTGCATGTCACTTAGTGCGCCCGTTAAAATATATGCAGGTAGGAGTCGTGACATTTTTCTAAGATTGATTTCAAAATTGCTCACTATATCGTGAACAGTCTTTACTGTTAGCGCCGCAACTACTGGTGTGTGCGGCCGGCGAGGGGAGAAGTAGCTGCGCGCGCAGCTAAAAACATTAGTCTCCGTATAATAAGTCGCGCGTTGAACAATGCGCGCCGAATGTTTTAGCAACAGTTTGTACACAGCTGGGCCGTCGCTAATCTCAGCTGCTGCCAGCCGGGCCGTGCTGACGTCCTTAGAGTAGGCATCTCTAGGGAGGCGAGCTGCTAGGGCTTGTGGCGCGTACATTAATTCACCTCTGTATTCTTAGGTGCTCTAGTCCTTGGCGTACGGGAAGAGCGACGATCCTCGGTGAGGTGTGTAGGAGCAGAGATAAAGAGACGAGAAAGGGGAGGGGGTTTACCAAGTGTGAGACGTGTCGTGGACACAGCTCCAGACAGCGACGAGCAACGTCGCTACGAGACCAGAGCAAGCAGTGACGTGGCGCACCGCCAATATTGACTCAGGCCGGGTGTGCATCTGGTTCCATAGCAAGCGCGATGCTGGAGGAAAAAAAAAAAAAAAAAAAAAAAAAAAAAAGTGAATCGTCTTCCCGTAACACTGTGAGAGCTATCTATTCCCGAGTGTCCCTCAGACAAAGGCGGTACGACAATTTAACAGCCATCTAAGACAAAGCTCGTACAATTATATTTCCTCTCTTCCCCTCGTGTTTATGAACATATTGTTACAACACCACATCATTTCTTCAATAAATTTTGTGAACAAAAATAAGTTTGTAAGATTACTGGGATGAGCACCATGAGTTGTGTTCCGTGCTAACCCGTTCGGACCCACTTTGTTTATAATTACAGGTGTTGCAAACATGAATTTTTTAATGTAATTTTCTTACAGTAAAATAATATAGGATATTAGCACTGTTTAAGAATAAGTCAGCCAGACCGAAGGCCAACGAGCACCGAACATCGCAATGTACAGTACCACCCAAAAATAACATTTGCGTGCGTTATGTATGTACATAACTGTGTACACGGGTTATGAACGGGTTAAAATGAAACGACATTTAAACTGAAACATAATCAACTTGCTGCTCCATTGATTGACATCTGGAGTGTCCTGTGTGGTGCGGAACAATAGAACAGTTTATGAGCCCGCGTCCCCCGCCATGTTGAATTATTTAAATTTATTTCCTCTTCATTCAATTTTAGGAAGATTTACTGAAAATACGATAGTAGAAGCCCAGCTAGTTACATTACCCATTATTACGCATATAATATATATAATAGCAGTACCCTCGCCCGCTTCGCTGGGAGTCTATTTATTATTCTATGTATATAATTAATAATAACATTAATATGTTTTATTATTACTTTTATTAAAAAATTTCAAATTTACATTTTAAAAGCAATTAAAAACTTTTCTCCGTAATTACAGCTTAAAGTATGAAAATTAATTTTAACATAGCTATTATTTTAAACAGCGACCGCCTGCAACTTAGTTCGTTTTATTTTTCATAGGTTTTATTAAATTTACATTAACAGTACAAGGGAGTATGATCCTCAAATTAAATTCGTTTTTTCGTAAATAGGAAATATAAACCTGTTATTCCAGTTTTTTTTCTTCATATGTTTTATTAAATTTATACTAACTTGTAAGAGCTTCTCTGTATACTATGTTTGTTTTATTATTTTCTGCTAGCTAAATATATTGGTTTTCTGGAGTTCCGACTCTAGATAACTAGACATATAATTAATTGGCCATGAGAAAAACATCGCTTGCTCAAATCTATTGCCACAAATTTGAAAATTTGTCCCTGGGACTTGTTTTTTGTGAGAGCAAATTATATCTTCACCGGAAGCTGCAACCGCATGAGAGGAATAGGCAGATCTGTTGGGATCATAGGGATAGGGAAATATGCTCTAGCTGTCCGGCGGCAGGCCCAATTAATATTATTGCTTCGATGATGTTGTATCGCAAATCTTTCACCAATAGTCTCGTGCTATTACACTTATTCGGTGGGTTTAAGTTGCGTAATAGCATTATTGGGATACCAGTCTTTAATTTGAGGTCGTGTGGCGGCAGGCCAGAAAGATTCAATGAATTTAAAATTCTTGAGGGTAGCGCACATTGTCCTCAATGTCGGTGACGGTATCAAAGGATTTGTAATATTTAACTTCGCTGGGAACTTCTTGTAAGATCCTTGCATTTATTTCATTAACTATCGTTGCTTGAAGCTAGTAATGCCATTGAACAGAGTCAATGATAGTCTCGTTGCACTAGATTTCCTATATTGGGATATATTGCCTCTATAAAATGTTCTAATTTATGGACTTTGCGACCCAATCCAGCATGAAGTTTGATTTCAGCGCTACCACTATTTGCGCTTGGAAAAGGGAATTTTCCTTCTCCAAGCTTTAGCAATTATTGTGGATAACCGTTATAATTATTTTCGATTAAATGGGTTCTCATGTAGTGCAAAAATGTTTTGAACTGAACCTCATAACGTAGATGATTTTAGACATGATTTTACAATGTCTGCACTTGTTCTTTTTGTTGTGACAGGAAGTGTGTGGCGAAAATCACCAGCATAAACAAAAGTGACACCACCCATGAGTACATTTGAGTTTCTGAGATCTTGGGTATTTCGTCTACACATTACGTGACCCCAAAGCTTGCGGAAACCAACCAGTATTTTTAAGAGTTTAAAACTTTCATTCCTCACACTAATTTATAATTTTTGGTGAGATATTTTTTTGATGGGTGCTGTACTTAAACTAGCCTAAAATTTATTTGTTATCACATGAGTACTCCCCATTTGAGAGAACTCTCTGTATAAGAAATGTGTACTATATCACCTTCCTTTTAGAGGAACAGTGTAAAAGATTGCGAGGTTCTAGAGAATGCTTTTAACAATGACATCATAAGTAATGCAATTGTTAATCCTCCCATAATTGTTCTTATGTTCAGCAGTGTACTACAACTTGTATGCATGAAAATTCATCTGTTATGAATATTGATCACCGAGAACAAGGCATCTTCACCGCCGACAGGAACGACTGTGGTGCTCCGAAGAGACGCCGCACTCCCGAATTGGAAGAGGCTGTACATCATCACGTTGGACAGTGCCCGTCAGCGAGTACGCGAACAATTGTGCGTGCAATGGGTGTTGCTGCCAGCATAGTCTGGGAGCTTCTGCAGGAGAAACAACTACATCCTTACCACCTCCAAAGGGTACAGTCTTTGGGTCCAGCCGATTTTGCACCACGTGTTGACTTCTGCACGTGGTTCCTGCATCGCTGCACGACGAGCCAGTTCCCACGCCGCGTTCTGTTCGCAGATGAATGTAAATTCACTAGGAACAGTGTTTTCGATTCTCGAAACAGCCATGTCTGGGTAGACGAAAACCCTACTATCACGCATGTCCAGGGATTCCAGCACAGATTTCCTATTAATGTGTGGGCATTCTGGACGGCGATGTGTAAAATACCTGATTTGAAATGGTTATATCACGGAAACGGTATGTTTTCGCACATGGGTTCCTATTCGAAAGATCATCTATTCAGTCCCCTCTACAAGTCCTATGAGTTTGTAAGGGAAATTTTCGAGCATTCTCTATATGACTTATATTTCTTCATCTAAAGCGCGTAGTTTAGAATTGTATGCCCTTACTTTGTATTTTTACTTTAATTGGCACCGTTAGGATTGTTAAAACGAATAGTATACAGTATATGAGTGCACTCTCCTTGCCACATTATATGCAGTTTAAACGTTTAAACAAGGCGTTATGATGATTACACGAAAACGAAAAGAAAGACGTAAAAACGGAATGGAAGGCTGAATGTTATTACTTCTTAAAATGGTGTTTTGAAAGACGAAACACATTTTAGAAAGTATTTTGTATTGGTTTTATTAGTTATGTTTTATTAGTTATTAGTTAAGTGTTATTTTTGTTGATACACGTTGTTTAACAGCCATTTTTAAAGGTAGCTTGGCGGTGATTTGTACACTCTGTTTAACTGATCCATCGACCAAAAATAAACCACTGAAAAACAGTTAAATAAATGACTGATGAATCAGTGGAAAATGTCACTGAATCAATGAGTGAAGGATATCTTGCATTTTTCACTGATTCATCGGTTAAATTCACTGAAGTGACTGTTGAATCAGTCAGGTACTGTTGACTGATTGAAAACAGTGAAATTCTCACTGATTCAGTTTTAAAGTGTATGTCGATATGTATTATCGACCTCTGGCATTTTTTCATTGGCTGTTGCCTCAGTGTGTAGCCACTTTTACCTCAGACCAGGTGGCATGGTATTCGGTGTTTGTTTCCTTGAAAATCTATTTTTGGCTCAACGTTCACGTGGGCGTGTCTAATAGACTGTGATACAATTGAAAACACAACACAAATGTACATGCCTTTTGAGTGTAGTCTGTCCTAAAATGAATTCGTGAATTTTTCCGATCCCTATTTATAAGAAGACCCACGGAAATTTCGCGAACTTGTTTTAGAGTGGGTTAGAATTCAAAGTCCTCTATATATTCGATACCACTATTGTAACAGTCATAGTGCGAAACCTTTGTACAATGTTGCTCACTGCTCACACTATCGCTTTCTGTTTATCATTGGCTCACAATTACACTGGTCATGTCTGAAGAAATGCGGTCCAATCAAATCAGTACAGCATATGTGTAACTACTTGAATGATATCTTCGTTGCCGACGAATGAATTCGCGAGATACTCTTAACTCCAATAATTCATAAACTCGTGAGTGAGGGAAGGGATTTGGACGTCTCTTATCATCGAGGTCTTGAGAGCCGATCATAAACTCGTGCGTTTATATTACGTACGTGATTGGTCGACGCCGTATTTGTAGAGTCCCAGAAATTTCGCGAATTCATTGGAGAACAATTAAAACTTGAACCACATTGCATTTGAGTTTGTCCTTACATCGGCCATACTTAGGGGTGCGTACTTTCCGTGAAAAGATTCCACGACTAGTTGAAGAGCAAAACATTTTATTTCAGACGCACCTTCGTGATTGGACGGCATTCGCAGTCACACGCCTTGAGTGGGATGGACCCTCACATGTTTTGTGAAACAGTTGTTTGAGCGAATACGCGTATCTCGATAAATAAATATTCTGCAAACACGATTTTCTGTCAGAAAAAAAAAAACATATTAAGTGTATTCTCGGAGAAAAATAAAATTCGTGAATGTGGTCAAAAATCGTACTCTTAAAGCTTGTGTATGAAGTTTTCTAAGCGGCAACAGAAAAGTACAAAGATACTGCCGTAGTTTAATATTTAGTCTTTCATCGCGTGTAATAAAACCCCTCTGTTGCAGTTCTAACTTGCGCAGTACAGCGTCACGACGGAAACACTGCACGCCGTGCACGTAGGAGCGATGAGGCGCTAGGCGTGCATGTTAGTGTCACCCGTATCGCTTCTCGTAGACACTTGCGGTCAATAACGAAAGGAAAGTTTCAAGAGTGCTGTTTAGATACTGAGCACTAGTGTGCGTGGGAAATATTTTCATGAGAAAAAGGTGGTCCTAGCCATAGTGTTTTATAGATAGGGGTAGTGAAATTTCGCGAAAAGATTTCAGGACAAGTTATATTTCAAAACACTGTAGGGTCATTTACTTGTCCTGATTGGCTGAATTACTTTTTGACAAGTGTTTACTGTATGCACACGAATCACGTAGGAGCCATGCCGATGTTGCCAAATTCTGAGAAGCCCGGTCAAATATGAAATCACCTTCCTAAGCAGAGAGCAATCAATGGCAATAGGTAAGGCAAACTGGTGTTGGGTGATTGTAGTATTAAAGTCTACCCTGTACTCATTTTGGGACACGCTAGAATTCAAAACACGTGTGTTTATATAACTTTAGCCATTGGTACACACGGGTTTGACACCTCTTGGAGAACGATGGCCCAATGGTCGCTTTCCGCGGTGACAGCGACAACAAATTCACAGTTGACATCGCCAAATTTGTGCATAAGACTGTAGAGTCTAGCTTGCAGGTCATTGAACTCGTGAATTTTTCGGGTCTCTACTAATTGATACTCGAATTGATTGTGGAGTCTAGCTTGTTGCCGAGTGAATTCACAAAATTTTCAGGTCCTATTGTCACCTTCTGAAGAGCTTCGAACATTGGGATGTGTCTTCTCTAATGACATGGAGCTAAGTGAATAAAACTGTACATGGAACCTCCTTATATACAAACCGAAACCCTTACCCGAAGTACATCAACGCAAATACACAAAATAATATGACCCGAATCTATACGCTCCCACCTAGCGCGAAAATATTTGCTGTCTCTACCCATCACTATGGGCACGAGTATTTCACATATTCATTCTGTGGCAAGGTAGTCTCCAAGCTATTACTGTTTTGTTGTACTGTTATGATAGCACCGCATTTCTTCAGACAAGGTTTGTGTGACTTTTGAGCTAAACAGGAAGAGATAGTGTGGCTGAGCGATGAACAACTCTGTACAGTTTCCACACTATTATGACCGCAGCCAATAAAAAACAATAGTAGCTCGAATATATAGATAGACGTCTGCGAATTCTAGCCTAATCAAAAAACAGTTCTCGAAATACTCGTGGCTCTAGTTAGTAGTGGAGTGTCTGTACTAAAGTTCAGATTATTCCCCGTATGCAAGGGTTGCAGGTATTCATTTGGCATACTTTTCAATACAACAGTTTAAAAATTAATTTTTAACTACTTTGAAAACCTTCGAGATAAATAAATGCTATGTGAAAAATGTTATAAAAAATCACTGACTAGTCTGTAGTGTTATTTTATTTTTCGCGTGAAAAAAGATTTGGAATAAGTTCAGTCATTTATGTAAAGTACATCTCCAACACTTTGTTAAGCAGTTCACGCACCAGGTAGGAGGACGGCGTAATAAAATAAAGTGCGTTCGAGTTTCGTGCGAAGAATTTTCAACAGGTCCGCACATCCGCACGAAGATACTTCTGCGAGATTGCAGAGGCACGAGGCATCATGTGATGAGGGTGGCGATGGTGATAAAGGTGGAAGGGGGATGTCGATATCCGAAGGACTGGAACGAAGACGACTGTTTGGGTATTTCGGCTACATATTACAATGACCCCAAAGCTTGCGGGAACCAACCAGTGTTTTTTAAGAGTTTAAAACTTTCATTCCACACATTCATTTTTAATTTTTCTGGAGAAATTTTTTGATGCGTGATGTTCTTAAGCTAGCCAAAAACTTTATTTCGTTATCACAACCAATAAGTAGGGATGTTGGAAAATCGCGAAAAATGTTTGAGCCAACATATCTTCTATAACACTCTAACTTGTTTATTGTTTCGTGGTTAGATGAACACAGTTTTTGACTCTGCTAAGTTGTATGCTGACCAATCGCAAACGTTATACCCAAGGATAGGAAAAATTCGCGAGTTCAATCACCTGTAGGCTTGACTCCACAGTCATGTGTATACTCGAGCCTCAGATGTTTGTTCATTGGCTGCTGCCCCATGGAGTAGCCAGTATTACTTCACACCTGGCAGTATGACACCCTTACTTGTTTCCTTGCAAGTCTGCCATTGGCTCAGAGTCGTCCAGGCCATGTCTCATAAACTGCAATCCAATTGCAAAGGTAATTTCAGTTTACACGTGTTCGACGTCTATCTTGTCCTGAAATGAACTCGCGAAATGTTCCTATGATTAGTTATACTATATAGTATCAAATTCTCACTGACCTAGTGAAATGGGGTAGTAACTTCATACATGCATGACAGCCAATAAGGAAGGAAAACTGTCGGACATGTATACAGTACGTTGAATCCTAGCAAACAGTCAACTTTTCCCCCGATAAACCATCATATCTACCAATAAGCTGTAGTAATTGTGCTTGGTGGTCAGTGATATGAACCAGCTATACCGTAGTGCAGTAGCGTGGTTTAAAGGCTGTCCACGATAAAGTAAGCACTTTTGAAATCAACCTTAGAAAAAAGTTCACTGCCCCTACCTGCATGTATTTTAACGGGCGCACTGAGTGACATGCGCCCAGTAAAGTTGGTAACGACGGATGGAAAGTAGTTCCATATCCTAACATCGAATAAAATGTTTTAGATAACAATTTCCGATAAATTACTAATATAAGCATACAATTTATTTTTTCGCTGTAAGTTTTTATAATGCATCGAAGTGTAAAAATGAGAAAATTTGAAAAATTATTACTTCTAATAATTCCACAGTTTCACTCGACCGACGCATGACTAAAGTGCTGAAGCCCGTGGCAATGCTACTTTTACATAAGTCGAAAGAATACACAACGGGCATACAAGTAGCTCTTAAGCAGGGCTTTCAAAAGTGCTCATTTTACCGGGAATAGCCTATAGGAATCAGTTACCTACAGGGAAGATCACTGGGCACTGAGCCACACAGAGTACAGTGCCGGTCAAATATAAGCTTTCTCTGCAACATGCTGACGAGTGTCTATAGGCTGTTCACGATATAATGAGCACTTTTGAAAGCCCTGCTTAAGATCTAGTTGTATACAAGTTGTGTGTTATTCCGCTTATGTAAAATTAACATTGCCATGGGCCTCATCACTTTATTCGTGCTTCGGTCAAAAGAATCCGTGAAATTATTAGAAAAGTTAATATTGTACAAATCTGCTCTTTTTTACACTTCAATGCATTAAAAAATACGGAAAGCGAAAGAAATAATTAAAGTTATCACAAATTGTCATGTAACATTTTTCGCTCGACGTTAATTTATGGAACTACATTCCCCTTCGTCGTTACCAACTTTACGGGACACATATCACTCATTGCGCCCGTTAAAATATATTCAGGTAGGGGCAGTGACTTTTTTCCAAGGTTAATTTCAAAAGTGCTCACTTTATCGTGAACAGTCTTCACAATGGGCATGGAATGGTTAGCAGGCAGATGCGCGGACAAACCATTTATGGCAAAGCCTTAACGAACGTCGAGGAATTCGAAGTGTGAGAAATCATAGGCACTCTCGGGTGACAGAACATGTGCGCACACAGAAGTGCAGTGGATTGGCGGTTCCTTTGATCAACGTTGTGATTCATTGATAGTTGAATACTTTTGAAAGTCGTGCTTGACGTTCTTCTGCCTTCCCATTCCCGCGACAAATTTAAATTAGTGTTCCCATTTTCAGAATGTATGTGTATATGAAGATAATATTATAGTTTAAAATTTTGTGTTTTTGTACATGTATATGAAAATTATTATACAGCATGTATCTAAATTCAACTAACAAACTTTGGCTGCCGGTTAACCATGAAAATAGACGTCAGATACACGTATACGACCTATGGTCTAAAATGAATTATAAAATAGACGTCAAATACATGTATATGTTGTCTAAAATGAATTATAAGTAAACCCCCGAGTATTTCGCGGATTGAATTGGTGAACAAGTGAGGCCTCTGTACAGGACTGTTAAACACTCACACCACTGCTTCCTGCTTATTACTGGCTCATAGTTAAACGGGGCGTGTCTAAAGAACTGTCGTCTAATCACAACAGTAGGAGAAAAGAACAAGTGTTTGGAGTCTACTTCGCCTCCGGGTGAATAGAAACTCGTGGCTCTTATTATAAGGGACGTACATATTTCTGAAGTTGTAACTGAAGAAACATTTTATTACACTGCAACTGTTATGTACCTCTCTCCGGAATATTATCTCACTTTATTAACAGCATCACTTTTACCGAGTTTTCACAAGGGTGTGGCGTGACTTGTTATGAGGAGCTCTAGGCCAGCTACTAAGAAATAACTACTTGCCTAATTTTTCAATAGAGCAATGGACTACGGTAGATCATTGGCGACATATACGGTACTGCCATTTGTTATCTTGCAAGAATTTCACCTTCAGGCACCAAAAGCAAATGAAAAGCAATGGAAATTTGTATATTTTTTGCCACTACCATGTGTTATAATTTAGAGGTGTAACAGTTTATTTTCTTTTCAAAATAAGTTTTAAATGATCAGTTCCACAGAGCACAAATACTCTTTAGGCAAAGAAAAATTCCATAGTTACTTTTATCTACAAACTACAACTATATCAATTTTGACTGTTATTAATATCGTTGCAAACAATTTGTACGAAAAATTTTATTGGTTACTTACGTTGACTAATTGCTAGTTTATTTATGTTGTTTGTGCAGTGTTCTCATTGGCGGTCACCAATGCCAACGCTTTGATTGGTTGGAGCTTGTCGCTCCTCATCGTATTGCGTCGCTGAGTAACGAAAACCACTTTACACATATAAGCGACGCAGACATTCACACAAGAATAGCGGACATTCCGAACATCACATCAGTGGAGACTGGCTGGTTCAAGCCAGGTCAGACTGTTGGCTCTTTTTCTGGCAAGCCCCAAGCTCTTCGCAAATTAAACTGAGTTCGTATGAAAGAAACCACAAGAACAATTAAGGAAGTTCTCCCATTAAAATCAAAATGTTCCGAAAATTGGAAATTGTTTTTATTATTATTACTTGCTAACGCCCGCGGCTAAGCGCCTTCAAGACTTCCACGGGCGCCGTTAGAACTCAAGTTAAATTTAGTGAGGTTCCTAAAAGTCTGTGTTTCTAACTAAAATTCTGTTACCAAACTCTAACAGCTGAGGAAAGTTAAGTCACACCAAGGGATCGCAATGAAAACACGCTGAAATAATTTCTTGTATAAATACGTTATAAGCAAAACCATAACTCAACAGGAAAAAAAACTGCCACACTCCAAAATCTGATTTTTAAAAACTGGGCGGTGAGGAAATGAAATGTTAATTTACCCTGAAGCGCCGAGTAAGATAAGTAACTAACTACTTATTACTGAACTACCTACGGACAGTTTAATGCATAATTTACAAACGAAACCCTAGCTTCTTCGCCCGTTCTGTGCTTATCCGGCGTTTTCTGTCTGTGGCTGAAAACCTTTGGCAGGTTTTCTCTTTCACGTGTGATTCCTAACAGGGCACAAAACACAGTGGAAACACTCGAGTTCATTAACCATTTCACATCAAAACAACTTCTCTCAAATGAACTCTTAAATATATACTGAGTTGCAGGTGCGCAATGTGACATCCGACAATTTTCTCAAATTTACGCACATTAAAAATATACTTAAAAATTCCAACGACTTTGACAATTCACGTTTCCCCAGAATACAATAAAGAATTATTAAAGCAGGCATAAATTAATTAGCAAAACAAACCTTACCAATACACTGTTATAATACTGATAAGTGTGAAGTGATTCCCGTGCCCTAGTATTTTCTTTCACCTTTAAAACTAGTCACCAGGCAAGCTTATAGCTTACATGAAAATTGATTTATCTTATTATCTGCATTACTCTACCGAGCCGCCGTCCGGTTACAACTTGCATTACCATAAGCAATTGGTTGCTTCTGGTTTGAATTGTAATTACTATAATTCATGATTCCAACCTACATTAAATACTAGGTAGCCTATCGCACGCAAGTACACTGACATGTCAAAATTTTCTCCCCGATCCGGGCTTCTCAGTCGTAATAATACTACAATAACATACATACGCAAACTCTATTACAAAAACCAATACTTTTTTTTCCCATATAACTTTTTTATATTTCGCCAATGATAATTTTTGACAGCCATATGTTTGTTCGCACTTCTGCGCTGAAATTAAAGGTAGGGTAACTGCAGCACGGCATATCGTCGCTATCGTAATACACACGTGTGTTATTAATGTTGTACATGTTTACAGTGGCGCCCTCACCAACCAAGGCCATTCTAGCGGCCCGGGACGAAACTCAGACTTACGTTTGCGGCAAAGACGCCTTTTATCATGAGGTACGTCGGCCCGCTAGCTGGACTCACAACCGTGCGTCGCACCCGTGAGGCACCCTTTCCGTCTCTCAGTCACGTGAACTTCCACCAATCGCAGGGAAACTTTTCTTCTGTCCGTCAATACGTCAAATATTTCTCAAACTTTAACTTTTGACGGACCGACGGATGGGCCATCGCCGTGTGACGACATTCTGCAGAAACGAATTCGCACTTTGAAATAAAATACTAGAAAGATCACGATGTTATGTTGTCACACGGGCATGAGACCGCGTCTCGATCTTTTCACGTGAAAAGAAAAGTACATAGGCCATACTTAAAATAGCTTATAAATAATTTTCGTGATCTGGCCTATAAATAAATAAAAATAAATAAATAAATAAATAAAATATATATATGTAACATTTGCACATTATTGCCTAAAAATCAACACAAATTCTCTGAGTTCCGATTTTGAAAACTGCATCCTGAATTCCGAAGTTTCTAACTGCATTTAAGAAAGTATTTATAAGATCTTCTGTATTTAAAGAAAGCTCCGTAAGATAACCGGAAACGGTTCTGTGTTGGACCGAATAACATATTGACGGGCGGTTATCTGGAAGAGCCACTTAAATTTCCCTCGATTACGTGCATATACAGTCTGTTCACGGTAAAGTGAGCACTTTTGAGGCCCTAGTTACGTTTACCTTTCAGTCATTTTTTGTCCAACCAACTTTGAAAATAAACATTGTCATGTAAGTAATGGACACAGTGTGTATATTTCACTGCACTTGGAAGTTATCGTCTTAGTCTAAAATAAAAAATATTTATTGACTATTATTCCAAATGAGAGGGCTTTCTAAAGTGCTCACTTTACCGCGAATAGCCTATACGTACACGACATCCGTGCCGCGATTATTCGCTACGTCAGTTCACACTGTCTGCGTTCAAACATCGTGTGACATTACACATACATTTTCTTGTAAATGTTGTTTCCCAGTGTCCTCAGTTTGCGCCGAAGGGCTTCGGAGGCGGTTTATACCCAGGTATGGATTACTTAAATGTACAATTTAAAACGAAGCAACTTCAGCGGCCAAGGTCATAAAGGCCAGACCTACACGACACTAAATGTAGGTGCTAATTTATTTCACATTTACAGGTGTAAAGAGCACACTAGTTTCTATAGCAGTTGAGAAATATCACGTTAGTTCATACCCACGCGTCGCCTAAAGTGCTAACAGAAAAGTAACTGGCAAGCAAACGTAATCAGCACACAGAAGTGTAGTTGCAAATAACATTTTAGCTGTATATAATATTTCCAAATCTTTTTTGCGAAATAGGCTTTTTTTTGAACACGTATTTTTTTAGTATATCTTACGCATGTAATATTGAGCAACCCTACTGCCTTTATATAGAAAATAACACTTCTGTTCACGTATACCGTACTATGAACACTTGTGCTATTTATTAACACATAAGGGATTATTTATTTAAACAATAAATTTCGTGCATTTTCATGCTTTTTATTATTATGTGAGACGACAGTCAGACTGTGCAGTTAATTAAGCATTATTACATGTAGACAAAAGGAAGATTAAAAAATATAAATTTTAAATAACAATAGGTTACAAACAGTAATAATGTAGTTAAAACAAAACACTTGAAAAAGATCCGACTAGGGTTTAAACACTGAAGGGAAACTTAGCTGAACTGAAAAGCGCACTAAATTACTTAAATAAAAGTACCTTTTGGAGTACTCCGATTAAGTATGGAGTATGTAGAACTGTCACGGCTTGACGAATTTTTAATTGTATTAATTGTCTTATTATAACAATTTGATTTCTTTAAAGTATTTCAAGTTACTTATAATTTCATTACTCTTTATTTAGGGTACAAGTACCTTTCACAGAAGCCCTAATTTTTACATAATTAAACATATACGGCTTGAAGTTACTACGCCAGTGTCCGCCATTTAGTTTACCTGGGCTCATGATTATGTCATTAATTTAGGATAACTTACGTCATGCTTTTAGGCATGCTCATGGGTATGAAAACTGCTATACCTCGAGCCAAATGCCGGGGGAAGGGGAAGGGGTGCTGGATTGAACATGTGTGATCTACATGAAAGCAGAAACGCTAGCGGGAAACGGGTACGAAACTTACTACAGAACTGGATGCGTCTTCGGATTGTGAGGTTCCAGGTTCGCATACCTTGTAAACCGCTGGTATGAATGCAGTTTTGAGATGTAAGTCGCTTTTATTAAGTCCCCCTTATCCAGATTTTAAAAAATAAATATTAATAGGATAAGTATTTAACTGGTGGACATGAAACAAGAGAAACTAGTTTCCTGTCCAATTAAAAATTTACGTTTTTTTTTTTTTAATCTGAAGATAGGTAGAGTATTACTTAACACGCTTTCTGCAACCACTACTGTGACAGCTGTTGTCAGTGTTTATGTTGAAACACACATAATTACAAACCGTGGCGTTTTTCAAAGTCAACGTAAGCTAACCATGCTGCGATTAGCCAGTGTTTTGGTAAATTAAGGAGACGTAATAGCCAATCGCTCGTATTCATGAAGCCACCCACGTAATCAGCAGACGAACATTTCTGTCCGAGAAGAATATCATGTAGCGCGTAATAACACCGAAATATTAGCTTGATGATAACAGTCACAGTGATTGCTGAAAGTAACGGGAAAATATCCTTTTATGAATTGCGGTACGATAGAGTATACAAATTTTTGGAAACTATTTGCAAGAATATTTGAGTAAAAATACTACCAAATTTGTAAGTTTTACGTTACAAATTCGCAAACCACACGATTAGCTCAGTTCCGACGTTCGAAGTGCGGTGAACTGCCTGTACCAGTTATTGACTGAATTCCAGAATTAACGCTGCATTTTTAATATGCAAATACAAAAAGGATTTTTTTCAAAGTGCACAAACGTGAGAGGGATTCACAATTTATTTTTGCACATACATTCGCGCACATCCTTCTAGACATGCAGCATTCCAGATGTGTTCCATAGGAGTGATGGGTGACCTTGGGTGCCAGGCAAGTGGGATAGACCCCCGTGGGAACTCCGCATCCAAGGTCAAGAAGCGAGGGAGCGATACAGGCGACACGAACACGCACGCCTAGTGCCTCATCGCTCCTACGCGCAAGGCGTGCAGTGTTTCCCACGTAATGCTGTACTGTGCAAATTAGATCTGTAACTGTGGGGTTTTATTACTCGCGATGAAAGACCACAGATTAAACTATGTTCGTAACTTTGTGCTTTTCTCTTGCCACTTAAGGAAACTGCATAGGCAAGATTTAAAAATGCGATATTTGACCATATTCACAAATTTTGTTCTCCAAGAACATTCTAAATATGACAAAAGTAAAACGATAGGGACATAGGTAATTGTTTTTTTTTTCTCTTTTCTGACAAAAAGTCGTATTCGCAGAACATTTATTTACCGAGATACGCGTATTCGCGCAAACAACTATTTCACAAGAAACGCCGGGGTTCATCCCACTCCAAGTCCGTGGAGTGTACATCCAACCACTCGGCCACAGTTCAGAGTTCAGGAGCGGTAGGTCGGTGCATCATTTTGCTGAAAATACAGGGCTCCTGCGACGTGCTGTATATAGGCGCAGACATAGGTGCACATGATCTGCCAGCAGGTCCATGTATCGTTCGCCGGTGACGAACAGTCTCCATACGAGCATATAGTCTATTCGTGGTTTCTTCACACTTTTAAAATCAAACCTTTGAAAAATCACCCCTTATATGACGTGTTAAGTTATTTACTAAACATGTCATTTATCACAATCGTTTTATACATCTGTTAACATAAAAGTATCTTTTTTTCGTTAAATTGAAGTTTTACCTATATTTTATCTATAATTATAATACTTAATTTATAATAAATATGAATAGAAACGGGGAGAAAACACGCGGGTTGGTAGCACCTAGTAAGAAATAGCTCTCATGCAGAATATTAGTATAACTGAGTGCGCACGAATTCGGCGCGATGCCCTTAGGTGTAGTTTTCTAGACTTAGCTAAGCACAGTTTGCATGCGGCGGAGGAATATCTTGTAATTAGAGCTTTAGCTAGGCTTCAGAAAAGTGTGAAGTAATCCTGAATGGATTATACTAAGACAATCGGCCCGAACTGTTCCCTGTTGACACGACTGCTGTACTGACTGTGCCAGGCTACCACTCGTATCCTGTCACCTGTGTGTGCCCAAGTACCTTGATTCATACGTATAGAGACACGAGAAGTTCGCGGGTTCCTTTCTAGACAAGTTGGAATTCACACATTTGTACGTTCATGTTACTTTTGTAATTGGTCGACGTGTTGTTTGACACCTCTTGGAGATAAATCAGCCAATAACAAACATGCAATAAATTGTGTGCCCAACCACCGAATTTTACTACCACAACAATCAAACCAATAAACAGTTGGTATCTGTATGAGAGTATACAAGACTGTGGAGTCTAGCCTACAGCTAGAGCTAGTGATTTTTCGCGAAAAAAAAGTATGAGTACACGGTAGACTTCAATACTATAAGCACCCATCAGCAGCTTGTCAATTGCCATTGGTTGCTGTCTGCTTGAGAAGACGTTTTCATATATGAGTGGGCCACTTAGAATTCTGCATCGGCAAGGCTCCTACGTGATTCGTGTGCAGACAGTTAACACGTGTCGAAAAGTAATTTTCTCAATCAAAATAGGTGAACGACCCTATATCGTTTTGAAATATAACTTGTCCTGAATTATTTTCTCGAAATATCACTACCCCTACCTACAGGTCATTGCACTCGCGAATTTCTCGGGTCTCTATTCATACGTCCAGGAGCGCAGACGTTCAGTTCGATGCACGTCACCTATCTGTATAATATCTGGGAGAGTTTTTCCGACATCAGAACGAGGTGACAAATTGTTTGGTATTTCAATCGTTGAGTGAATACGGGCTAGAGTACGCATTTCAGCTGCGCGGTAACACTCTCCATAAGTTCTTTGATTTGATACTACACTGCTTTTGACCAAGCTGTAAAGCTAAACACTATATAATCAAGTTAAGCAAGATGTTATTATTTTTCGCCCGAGAAAGCTTTATTTTTTTTGGGTAACCAAATGTAAACAAACGGAACATCATTGTTGTAACATGTTAATCTAACATTCCTGTTGGCAATTCTTGGGCCAGTGTTGTGGACATGTGCACAGAAGACGATAATCACTCTATAGTCAGTTCACGGTAAAGTAAACAATTTTGAAGACAACCTTTAAAAAAATAATCACTGCCCGTAGCTACGCATATGATACCGTGCACGCTGGCATACAAGTCCCCAGTAAAGTTTTGCAAGGAATTAATCAAATTAATTCCAAGTAGTGACGTTGTATTGCTAGTGTAATGTTTAAATTTATGAGTAATCAAATTTCTGTTTTTTTTTTTTTTTTTGCTTCATACACGCTTGAGTTAAAAAAAAATGCATATTAGTAACAGATTTAGGCTTGTACTATTTTCACGTTTTCATTCGACTGGCACACGAATAAAGTTATCACGCCGATGACAATGTAAATATAACATATGGCTAGTGATACGAACTGAGGAGAAAAGTAAATCTTGAGCAGGACTTAAAAAAATTTATACACTGTCCGCACGGTAATATGAGCACTTTTGAAAGCTCTGCTTAAGATCTACTTGTATGGACTTTATGTTCTCTTCCGCCTTATGTAAACTCAACGTTGCCATGGGCCTCATCACTTTATTCATGCGTCGGCCATGTGAACCTGTGAAATTATAAGAAAAAGAAAAGTTTACAAATCTCATCATTTTTACACTTCGATGCATAAAAAAACAGATAACAAAAGATATATTTTAAGTAATTATGAATGGCAACCTTACACTTTTTCTTCGACATTAAGTTATGGAACTACTTTCCCTCAATCGTTACTAAATTTACTGTGTACATGTCACTCAGTGTGACCGTTAAAAAATGCGATTTCAGGGGAAGTGACGTTTACCTAAGGTTGATTTCAAAAGAGTTAATTTTATCGTGAACAGCCTTTACTTCATCATTTGTCTATGATTTCTACAGCTATAGCAGGACACGGGGTCGTCAATTGCAACTAGTGGCGACGCACGTGAACTACCCTAGCACTCGGAACAGTTTTGATGCATTATTCGTAATTCGTGCGTGGCTCGCCGAACGCCGCGGTGAAACTGTATTCTTCCGCCGGATCCAGCGCGCTTGATTTACTCCAGGGCCTGCTCCGGCGCCGTCCTTTGTTTTCTAGCCGGTCCCGCCCGGCTGATGGTTATTCCAGAATGGGGGCTGGAAGAAGCAGGTATAAACCTGGGGGAGGAATTACACAGAGTGGCTGCTCCGCCCGCCCGTGGAAATCGAGACTCAGGAGGCCTGGGAAGAATTTACTTCCTTCTTTTATGCGAGAGGAACAAAATGAACGGCTCCCTGGCTCGAGCAGGAACAAAACGGCGCCGCGCACTTCCAAGAAGAAACCTTTCAGACGCTGAGCTTGAAAGCTGTTTTGATTTTAACTTTGAACCTATCGCCTAAGACTAAAACAGTGCCACTGGTTAGAAACGTTTTCTTTGTTGGGTTTTTTTTAAACCAGCAGTTCAGAATGTTCGTCGACGGTGGTCAGATCTGAATAAAATATAAATAATTTATACCTCATTAAGAGGAATTTAAATCCTATTTCTGGAGAAACTATCGTTTGTACGCTCACTTCTAAGCAAACTGCTGGAAATTTCGTCGAAAATTTTATTGGTAAACGCTGTTCACAATAAAGTGAGCACTTTTGTAATCAACCATAGGGAAAAGTTACTGCTCCTACATGCGTATATTTTAACGGGCGCCTTGAGTGACACGCGCCCAGTAAAGTTGGTTACCATGGATGGGACGTAGTTCCGTAACTTAACGCCAAATAAAAAGTGTTAGGTACCCAAATCTGAAAATTTAAATTATTTCTTTCGCTTTCTGTTTTTTTTTAATGCATCGAAGTGTAAAAATGAGCAGAATTGTAAAATATTTACTTTTATAATAACTTCACAGTTTCACTTGATCGACATATGAATAAAGTGGCGAGGCCCAGGACGATGTTAATCTTACATAAAGGCGGAAGAATAGACAACGTGCATACAAGCAGGGCTTCAAAGTGCTCATTTTACCGTGAACAGCATATAACTGAATTTTCGTATTGGCAATCAGCATTAAACGCATTTGGGGATTTACAAAAGGCACTTCAAGTCATTTGCTGAAATATCAATACAACATTTCGACTAGAATAATGTACCGTAAGGTCTCAGTTTTGCAATGCTTCAGAGCTGTGTGTTGAAAAACCTTTCATACCAATAAAGTTAAACGAAATCGGCCTTTTTATACCCAAAACGCACATTTTACATCCAAGAAGAAGAATTTTTCCGTGCCTATATTGATGCACCGGATATAAGTTACACGTAAATTTAAAAGATTTTCAATTAAAACCCTTCAAACTTTCTAACCTTCTTTACTGATCACGGTTTTCCACTGTGTAGGCCTATATTGTAAACCACTGAATCCACTTCCTGAGCAAACTTTCCATGCGCAAACTATGTTCACTGTCACTGAAAATATTATGTAAGGAAGGCCAAGTAAATGTTCTGTATCTTATTGCGTTCATTTTTCTATTCTCTTCGCAATATGTTACTTGAAGGGAAATTGTCATTCATTTCTTGGGGAACTCTCCATATTAGTTTAAGTTTACTTAGGAAAGAAAGGCCTTTATACGACCTTATTTGGATGTGTGTGTACTCGTATGCCCAAGTCTCTTATCGAAACGGTTTCGATAACATATAATCAAGTGCTTGATAAAATCAGTAGGCTACTATGTTGTGCGAAAATTGAACTTCAGCCATTACTAGGAAACATTTTGTCTCTTATACGATATAAATTACAAGATTCGTGTTCATTTTGATGGACTCGAAAAATCCAATGCGAAAATACACAGTCGAATCACATTATTATGACCACCTGCTAGTAGCCATAGTAACCGCCCTTCGCAGCACGGATAGCAGCTAGACGAGCTGGCAGTGACTCAGTCAGGTGCTGATTCTCCACGGGTATATGAAGCCATGCTGTCTGCAGTGTGCCCCACAACTGTTGAAGGGTGCATGGTGGAGGAGACAGAAGGCGAACACGACGATCGAGTTGGCGCCATTCCAGCGCGATAATGCGCCAAGGCGCATTATCGCGCTGGAAGAGCCCATATTCCCGAGGAAAGACAATCATCATGTACGGGTGGACGTGATCGCCGAGGATGGTTTCATAACCAAATCTATCAAGAGTGCCTTCCACACAGATGATGGGACCTTGCTAATACCACTAGAATATTCTCCAGACCATAATATTGCCCCCACCGCCTTGTGTTCGTCCAGCAATGGATGCAAGGTGTCGGTTCTCCGACGTTTCTCACCGGACACGCTGACGTCCGTCCTTTCTATGCAGCTGAAAACGTGACTCGTCGGAGAAGGCTACCCATCGCCAATCAGCAGCGGTCCAGTCGCCATACTGTCGAGAAAATTCCAGTCGTTTCCGTCGATACACCACGGTGTTAGCATGGGTGCAGTCACACTCCGTCTACTTCGGAGTCCCATTCGCAGAAGGGTTCGCTCAACTGTTGCAGTGGACACGTGTCTGGATGCCGCCTGGTTCACTTGGAAGGCGAGCTGTTTCACTGTAGCCTGTCGGTTGGTCTTCACGTACCGTCGTAGTCGACATTCATCTCGGACAATAATAGCGCGCGGAGCTCCGCAGTTTCCACTATGGTTATTACCAATGGTGTCATTCGTCCACTCATGATACACTTGTACCACAGAGGCCCGTGAACAGTTCACAAACGTAGCTGTTTCCGAAATACTGGCTCCCTTAGCCCGAAATCCGATGTTCATCCCTTTTAGCAACTCGGTTACATCTCTTCCCTTACCCATGACAACAGGAAGCGTAATGTGTACAGCCTGCCTGTCGGTCGCATTCTATACGCGCTGTAGATAGCCTTTCTAGCAGGTGATCATAATAATGTCATTCGACTGTGTATTTCACCTCTTCTGCGCCAGCAGGATTTGAACTCGCGTTAACCGATCTTGAAGGATACCCTCCTGAATTTTCTGCCAATGAGATCCACAATGATATTTCTTGACTGGTGTAAGAAGAATGTAAAGTATTTCCTTACTTTAAAACTTCTTAAAATATGTTGTTTTTTGTTATAGTAGCCCTTAAATAAAAAATCTTTATAACACCCCATTTTCTTCGATAAAAGTACATAAGTTAATCTATTTGCTACACTCAATCATTATTTTATACTGTGGTTAACTTTACACAACTGTTAGGCAAGGGAACACAAAACGCAATACACCACCGAAATCTGGCTTTTTTTCTGGGTCCGGTTTTTATATAAAACGCTTCATTTATGCCAATTAAGTATCAGCCAAGTGGCAGCATTTTATAAGCGAAATCTGAGTCGCAGAAACATTTCTTATGAGTTCACAGACTCTGTTGTAACTATAACACAGGCTGCTCATAAAAGGCAACTAACCAGGGTCACCAATTTTTACTGACGGCGAATTTTTTTGTATATATTCTAGAAACGAAAAACCGAAAATTACTCCAAATCAGTGAAATTTCACTTCAAAATAGTAAACACTGCCTCAGTAGAAACAGTGAAAGGCTACTGATTTTTTCATTGACTGAAAATCACTGATTTAAAGGTGATTTGTACAGACTTGCTACGAATTCCACTTCGTCTGGTTACGATTTATAGTGATTTCCATCGAATCAACAATATCTCGTTCGTGAACTGAATATACAAAAAGAAGTATTTCACTCCTTGAAAGCATCAGTTTGGTTTCAGAGAGTCCAGTCTTCGATTATCGTACGCATGACACGCATTGTTCGTTCGGCGCCTTACAACACGCACCTAGTATTTATTTAATTCGCTATATCAAATATGTAAGGACCGAGGAATTTCTCGAATAAGTTTCAGGACAAGCTAGACTTCAATGACAGAATGCGGTGGTGAAACAGCTGCTTATAAAACGAACTACAGTCGTACACTTGCCAGCAAAAGAGCGTCACTTGCCAGGTATTTGTCCGATTGACTTACGCCAATAAGCGCCCAGTAACTCACTCACCAGTCAGCAGTCCTGCCGATAGGTAGAACCACTTGTTTTTTCGCGAAAATATTTACGTGGAGTCTGGACTTACATTTACTACGTGCACACTTGCAGTCTTGATTCCTTTTGCTAGTGGCCGCTTGTCTTTTAAATATAATGTTTTGGAACACAACTTGCTCTTCAAACTTTTCGCGAAAAACTGGTACCCCTACCAATAGATGGAACTGCGAGTATTTCGCGGATTGATTTCGCATCAGGCTAGACTTCACAGTCCTCTATACGCTTGAGACAATATCGTTTGCGTATTGGTTGCTGCGATCAAAGGAGACCTTTGTACAGCATTGTTCAATACCCAGCTGCTTCCTGCTTACTATTGGCTCACTTTTAAACGGGGCGTCTCTAAACAACTGCCGTCCAATTAAAATGGAAGGAGGAAAGACAAGTGATTGAAGTCTATCTCAAAACAGAATGAATTCGTGAAATACTCGGGGCTCTATTAATAGACAGACCACGTGTTTTTCGCGAATTCATTCGGAGGCAAGGTAGACTTCAATCACTTGTTCTTTTCTCCTACTGTTGTGATTGGACGACACTTCTTTAGACACGTCCCGTTTAACTGTGAGCCAGTAATAAGCAGGAAGCAGTGGTGTGAGTGTTAAACAGTCCTGTACAGAGGCCTCACTTGATCACAGCAACCAATAAGCAAACGATAATGTCTCGAGTGTGTAGAGGGCTGTCCAGCATAGCTTGCTGCCAACTCAATCCGCGAAATACTCGAGGCTCTATTAATAGAGGTTCTTTCGCAGCACGCATTAGCCAATCACGCACAAGGCCCTTTCCAGATACTCGCACAGCCAATCACAGAATGTGTACGGCCACATCAAAGGAAACGCCACGCTTTCTCACCTACTCTATGGTGCAGCCAAGATGGAGGTATTGATCTCAAATTCTAAAACTAGGGTCGCCTATTTTTCGCGAAAAAGATTCACTCGAAGGCTAGATTCCAGTGTCTTATGGCATACGTGCAGTTTTCCTTCTGTTATTTGCCACGTGTCTAGAGACAGTTCCTTACTTGACTGGTCCAATCAAAATTAGGCAACTTAACTCTGACACTGAGTGCCTGTGATTCGCGAGCGGACACCTGGAATACGCGACAGTTAAAATCACCCAATCACGAAAGTGGATCTGAGCTCTAGTGTTTTGGAGTACAAGTAGTCTTGGGATATTTTCGCGAAAACCAGGTGGCAATTTCTATAACACGAAGGTGTACTCGAGGCCGGAACGAAGTTATACGTTCATTGGAATCACTGCTATAAAATTATATGCTGAACACATCCTTGCAGGATATTTTTGCGTACATCAATTGACACTTTGAGCTCAGCACACTTTTATTAGAGTTAAAGACAAACAATGTGAGTTGATTACATCAACTGCAGGAACACACTGTTCTTTTGACCTTTAATTTCGTTTATCTCCATTGTATTGGTGGATAACCAGTCAGTCTTTCTTTATTGGCCGGCTAACAGCCATTGGAATGCCGAGCTGGCCTTTTTCCAATCAATGTTCTTTAGAATGTAACATGATGTACAGTCAATGGTGGTAATGTTAGTGGTTTTACAAAAAATAGTTTTTTGTTTGCAAAAATTGTTGTTGATGTTATCCTGTTTCTTGTTGAAATTCAGGTGAAAAAAAAAAAAAAAAAATTCTAACTACATCCGGGCCAGTTTTGTTTATTATGGACGGAGAAAATGTTCGTGCGTGTTTCGCTCAAGCTACGCCCAAGAATATTTCTCAAGTGTTAAAGAGGGGACATTTTAATTATAGGAAAGTGATGCTTACCTCTATCAGTGTACACACACCAAAATATGTAAGATAGTCGTCTGGCATCTTCTACGCATTAATTTGATTCTTTCGCAGCTATCCGCCACATTTTGTGCAAGACATTTCATCAGTCAATCGAATTATACATTGGTAGCCTAATATAAGCTACAGATGGTGGAAAATAAATTTCAAAGATTTTCCTGGTAAGGATGCGACAATATACTGAGGTTCGATAAAGGCAACGTCTGTCTCTCGCATTATAAAACTCTTATCTACAGCCAGAACCCACGGCTCATTGGTCAGTAACTTTCTAATAACAGATTGATTTCCAAAGCTCCAGCCATAGGTAAACGGGTTCCGAAAGACCTTCACATGTCATTCTCAGTATCCGAATATTCCTTCATTTTACGCAAAAGTGCTGGTAAAAAATTATCCAGGACTCTCCGTAATATTACGGTCACGTCACTTTTTCAATAACGGACTCTATGTGCATTCACGTAACCTCTTCGTAAATTCGCCAGTTAGTTTTTCTGTACTTCCGGTATAGTAAAACTACTATGGGAAAAAATTTCATTTCCATGATGCGGGCTTTTCACGGTGTGAAAAAGTAATTTTATAATGTTAAAATATCTTTTTATGGAGCGAAATTCGATCACGTATAAAAACATTTGCATTCCGTAACTCTCACCACCCATCTAAGGTAATCTAATAACAACCGAAGGTATAGATAAAATACTTAATGTATTCTAACATTTAAAAAAAATTTCAGTTTCTAGTAATGTTTGCGGGTTTTAAGTTTAGTTAACTGTTACTGGCACGTTATATTATTCTTTCATGTTTGAAGGATTATGTATAAAGCCCCTGTCACACTCTCAAATTTTTCCATCAAACTGCTTCCAATAAGTTTGGACAAATAAATTTGGACAGTTATGACATCATTGAAACGTCATAAACGCCACTATATTTGCCTGGAAAAGGTGAATGGCTTCAGTTTCCATCAAACATTTGAAAATTGGACCGGTTCTAAAATTTATTTGATGTTTAATGGTCTCAGCCAATCAGAATCGTGCACGACAAACATGGACGTCAAGAAACTTAAAATAACGAACAATTGCTGGAAACGAAGTAAGCTATGAAGATAATTAATTTATGTAGAAGCTGTCTGGGCATGAATGTTATTTTAAGTGAATATTGCACATAATATTACGAACTCAGAGGCATTTATTTAATGTGCAGGAAACATAATATATTATAAATAAAACTTTAATTTAGTAAATAAAAGAAAATAAATTACAACATTACTTACATTTCTTCCTGTAATGGACTGCATGGAAAAACAAAAGCAATATCTCACTATGGAAATAATATTTCAAATTAGATTCTCCCAATAAAAAAATTTGACATTGTGACACATTTTCAAACACATTCAAGATTATTTGATAAAATTTGTAGGAAGGAATAATTTGATGGTCGTATTTTGTCCTCAAATTTTATTGTCAAATATAGAGAAAGGTAAAAATTTTACAGTGTGACAGGGGTTTAAGTGGTGTGGATCTGTTAACTGCCGCAGGAACCATAATTTTCTGGTTACAGTGGCGAATAATGCTTCGTGTGGACTCGTCACTGTTCGTTCCCGAAAACAGACACTATAGGAAATACGAAGACGTTCCGTATTTCGTATTTACGGAGCACAGCTACGTTTTTTTTCGCCGTTACGTATCACGTTTTCCGTATATCAACTGTACATTTCTGTTAAAAACTACTTATATTCACGGATTATTTTTACAGTAAACTGAGCCATTTCGAAAGCATTGCTTAAAATCTTCTTGTGCGCACACTGAGTATTCTTCCGCTATATGTAGATACAATTAACACTGTCATGGGTCTGATTATTTGGTTCATGCGTCGGTCAAGCGAAACTGAGAAATTGATAATAAAAGCATATATTTCAAAAATGTAATAATTCTTCCACTTATTTACATTAAAAACACAGAAAGCAGGAGGAACAATATCAGTATACACAAATGTTTACCTAACACATTTACTTAAACGTTAAACCATGGAACTAGTTTCCCTCCATCGTTACCAACCTGATAGATGCATGCCACCTAGCGTGCTCGTTAAGATGTATGCAAGTATGGGTAGTGACATTTTTCAAAGGTTGATTTAAAAAATTGTTCACTTTACCGTGAACAGCTCTGTTGTCAGGGACGTCGTTTCCAGGCACCGGCCGTCCGTTCTGGCCGCAAGGTGACGTCGAGCTGTTTCATTGGTTGAGTGGCGTGCCGCTAGCTGAGAGAGAGAGAAGAGAGAGAGAGAGAGAGAGAGAGAGAGAGAGAGAGAGAGAGAGAGAGAGAGAGAGAGAGAGAGAGAGAGAGAGAGAGAGAGAGAGAGGCTGTGGACACGAGAGCACACACTCCACCTGTGAGGCGCGAGTGAGACACCGGAGCTAGGACAGTCAAGTGTTCAGCCAATAGGTGTGGGTGTTTGCCTTCAGTACACCGCTGAGCTGACTTTGGTGGCCATCAGTAGAATCCGTTTGCCTGGCTTTCGCGTACTGACCCGAACGTGTAGAAGTTCGACTAAATTTTGTGCACATGTCGCCGAGAAACACATGCCATTACGGAGAAACAAACATGGGTGAATTTTTCATTTCGTTTTCGCTTAGCCATCGCGAGCGGAGAAAATTAAACTTCGTACTTGAATACCTGGCAGTTGGGAGTTTATCTTATGTACTCTTAGTATATCAATGAAAATATCAAAGAACATACTTAACTATTTCAGGTCTGTACATACATATTTTACACACATTTAACACAAACTAGAAATTGATATACTATATCCATCGCTATGGGGAATTACTAGAAACACTCGATTTTCGCGAAAAAAATTCCACTACCAGTTGTAGTATTCCATAACACTTGAGCTAAGATCCAATTTCGTGATTGGATGATTTGCGTGTTAATGCATCTTAGGTACCTGCGTGCGAATCACAGGCGTGCAGTATTGAAGTTACCTAATTCTGATTGGCCAGTCAAGCAGGAAAATGTCTTCTCACAAAGACATGCCGCCAATAAGTAAAATAAAACTGCTGGTATGCGCACAGTATATTGAAATATAGCATGTGCGGAAATATTTTCGCAAGATTCGCTTGTCCCCACCACTCAGACACAAGGCCCGTTTCCAGAGCTCCGCGTAGCCAATCGAAGAGTGGGTACGCTCACATCAAAGGCACTGTCTCACCATTTCACTTCTGTTTACTTACCTATTCTGTGCCCGTGTGATGCTCGAGCATTGCGCATTACAGCAGGCGTTTAGTGTGCGGTGTGAACCAATAAAAGAGTAGTGATTATTGGAACTATAACAGGCTAAAAGAACTGGTATTCCTATGCACACCCGAATTTGGCAAAAGTATTTTTGCATGTGCTATATTTTAATACCCTACGGGCGTACCAGCGTTTTCTTTTACTTACTGGCGGTGTGTCTTTGTGAGAAGACATATTCCTGCTTCGCTGGCCAATCAGAATTAGGTAACGTCAATACTGTACGTCGGTGATTCGCGCACATGCACTTAAAGCGCGTAACTCGCAAACCATCCAGTCATGAAAGTGGATCCGATCTAAAGTGTTATGAAATATCCCTGATCATGAAATCTTTTCGCGAAAATTTGTTGTCCTTACTAACTGCCTTCTGTTCGCTGCGAAAGGTTCTCTATTGGCGAGCTACTGGCTCGCGTATAGGTCACCAGGCGCTGATTGGCGAACGGCGCGGCGTTACATGTTGCTGGGTATTGTCGCCACTTTGCTTGCGTTTGCGGCAGGAGTTCGCGGACAAAAGAAGCTGAGTCACTTCTTTGGTAAAACCTTGAACGTGTTAAAAAAAATTCAAAGGTCTCCACACACTTGTGTTTAACATCGCGTGGCACCAATGCGAGTGTTTGTTGAATCCACTGCAGTCTATTTCCAGTGTGACTTTCTAGATGGTTATAAAATTATCCTCCTTCCCTAACAGATAATTAGTCCGACCACCTGCGTTAACACAGAGGCCTACCATTTCGCGTTATAAGTAGAACCACGAGGATTTCGCGTATTGCTTTGGTAGCAGGCTATGCTTCACAGCCCTCTATACACTCGAGACACTCGTTCGCTCATTGGTTACTCCGATGAAGTAAGGCCTTTGTACAGGACCCTTCAACGCTCATCACACTACTGCTTCCTGCATACTACTGGCTCGCATTTAAACAGGGCGTGTCTAAAAAATCACAGTCCAATCACAATAGTAGGGAAACAGAACAAGGGTTTGCAGTCTACCCCGCTAGCGATTGAATTCGCTATGTACTCGGGTTCTAGTTACAACCTCCCACCGAGACGAACTGGGTTTGATTCCCGGCGGTGTCGCTCCCGGATTTCCGCATGTTGGAATCGTGCTGGACCATGCCGCTGGTCCGCTGGTTTTCTCGGGGATCGCCCATTTCCCCCGCCCTTTCATTCCGGCGCTACTCCATATTCACCTCGCTTCAACTTTATCGGCTCTCAATACCTCGATGTTAAGAGCTGTCCAAATGGCTTCACTCACTCCCTCTAGTTATAAGATGACACCAAGTTAGACTACAGAGTACTCTGAGCATATATCACTTGTGGATTGGCTACCGTCCCAGGCAGACCTCAATATCCCGTTAAACCTTGCCATACAGTATGAAGCCACCAGTGCGTTGAAAGTTTACTGTTGGCTGTGAGTTCTGCAGGGCGTGTGGGATAAGCGGAGGTCCTATTGCTACAGCCACGAGTATTTCGCGAATTCATTCGGTGGTGATGTGATTCCAAACCACTTATTCTTCCCTTCTTCTGTTGTGATTGGATGACAGTTATTTAGACACGCCCGGTCCAACTTTAAAACGGTGTGATTGAGTGTTTATCAGTCCTGTACAGAGGCCTCACTTGATCACAGCAACCAATAATATCTCGAATGTATAGAGGGCTGACCAGCCTAGCTTGCTGCCAACTAAATCCGCGAAATACTCGGGCTCTACCTATGGCACGCGAAAAACCAACATGCCGTCTAACTAGGTAGTGCATTATAACACGAATTATGGGTCTATAGTTTTGCAACGAAAGATCTAAGAATTTTATGAAAGAGTCACGTAACTATCAATTGCAAATTATTTTAAATCTTGAAAGCATGTTTTTTTGGGAAATTATTGACATATGTGGGATATACTTCTTTCGAAATAATATATTCTACTTTAGGAAAATCGTGCGTGAGAGAGAGAGAGAGAGAGAGAGAGAGAGAGACATAGAGAGAAAGAGAAGGGAGGAGACAGATAATGAAATAAAAATAAAAATTCCGCATCGCCTATAACATCGTATTACGAACAGTTACGCCTATATCTGTGTGTATATGTATGTGTGTGTGTGTGTGTATATATATATATATATATAATACATTAAGTTTTATAAACCTATTAAGTGCCATATAGAAAGCCAGGAGCACATTCCAGACGCTCTCAAAATACAATAATTCTCTTGCAATCTCTCCTACGTGGCTAGCTCCTCTAATTAACTACATATCTTTGTATGGCGACTCTTGTAATTACGTATTTGTCATAATGTCATGAATCCTAAGGGATCACCCTGGCTGGCGCATGATGTCAGTTACAGAGGTTTGATAGAAAAGGCAATTTTAAATAACGGTTGGTTATTTTGTAAATGTGTCTGAACACGAAAATCATTTAAGAAACGTTTTATGTCCAAAGAAAATTTTCATTTCGTCGTTTCAACTCCAGGGATTATTCGTTTGGTCGTGAAATTGGTTACAACGCGTGTTTTTCAGGACCAGTTTTAGGTGATAAATTTTAGATAAAGAAACTTGAGTTGTCTTTAGACGTGCTTGATACTTTTATCTTTAGAAGAGTCACTGCTTAAAGTCACGTTCAAGCGTGTCACTTGCGGGAAGATCTGCACGCCAGTTGTGCGTAGAGTCTATGAGGCAATTGGTGAGTAAGCAAAAGTTAGCCTTACAGCTCACGCGTTTCGAGGTCTCGAACGTGCAAAAGAGCTGCAGTTAACTTGCGTTATGCGATCAAAAGTAACCGGATACCCTCTTGCAGTTGATTGCAAAAGCTCCAGCTATGTAACTAACAGAATTTCGGACCTCCATGTTCTGTAATTCCAACTTTTGAATCTTCGGAGTAAACTCTCCAGAGAGTGCTGGTACACAGCTAGCGGGATTTGTTCCCGTTATTTGTGAATATACGCTGTTCACGGTAAAATGAGCACTTTTGGCAGCCCTGCTTAAGATCTACTTGTATGTACGTTGTGTGTTCCTTCGCCTTATGTAAAAATTAGCATTGTCATTAGCCTCGTCACTTTATTCATGCGTCGATCATGTGAACTGTGGAATTATAAGAAAAGAAAATATGTTACAAATCTGGAAATTTTGACACTTCGGTGCACAAAAAAAAAAAAAACAGAAAGCGAAGTCAATAATTTAAGTTATCACAAATTGTTACCTAACACTTTTCATTTCCATCTATCATTACCAACTTCACTGGACGCATGTCACCCAGTGCGTCCTTTAAAATATGTGCAGGCTGGGACAGTAACATTTTTATTATAAGGTTGATTTCAAAAGTGCTCACTTTAGTAGAGCGAGCGACCCACTTCTGGGACAATTGTAGAATGATATGTGGATGGAGCGGATAATCGATTGTTTGATTAATCGATATATCGAATATTCGATAAGTTGCTAATCGACTAGTTGATTAATTAATCAAAGCAACAAGTGTAACTAATGAAATTATTTAAAGAATTCTTTAATTTTAAAAAATGTATTGTTTGGTATCAAATTTCTTTGATTTTCATTGTTGTTGAAAGGATTAAGGGTGATATTGGCGGAGCAGCATCAATGTGTCCTCTGTGACTTGCTCGAGTCGACTGAGCAGAGGTGTGGGTTGTAATTTTAATAATAGGTGTTCATGTTTGTGTAAGAGTGGTATAAGGGACAATTTTATTTTTATTTGGGGATGGAGCGAAACCACGCGACCCACTTCTGGGACACTAGACGAGTGAGGTGTGGATGGAACGAGACTACATGACCCACTTCTGGGACTCGAGAGGAGTGAGGTGTGGATAATCGATTGTTTGATTAATCGATTAATCAATTATGAGTGGGAGCACATGACCCACTTCTGGGACACTAGTATTTATGTTTATTTAGCCAACTGAAATAAGTACGAATCATTAAAAGATTACTTTAATCAGGCGATTACCACATGAAATATTAAATCGGATTAATATAGATACACGATATTAAAAATTACTTTAATCATGCAATAACTACCAGACAAATTCATTAAAACGACTTACCCCGAGTACGTCGCACAGGACAGAACGCAACACAACATTTATATTAATGCTGTAATGAAATTCCTTACCAATATTTCAAATACCCGAATATATGATACAAAACAAAATTAATTAAATTAAACAAATGCCCAACTAATATACTCACTTATTGCCCACGAAGCCAGGATGTCACACTTCACAAATCAATAAAAACACACAATTTACAATCAAAATTAGAACTACAAGCCCAGAAAAGCTGAAAATCTCCCCCTAATTTAATGACCTCCCACACTGATCCACATAACACGAATCTCCAGGTGCCATAAAAAATTCCCCGTGACAAAAATCACCTCCAACACTGACACATTCAGAACATACACAAAGTCATATGTACTTCACCCTCATCGGCTATCAAAAAGCGCATCAAGGAACGTAAACGTAAATGATCACCCAAATGTATGTTTTTGAAAACCCGTAAGTATAATCATTTCACAAATGCTTCTTTCGCTAGCTCATACGACCATCACAACACTCACACGTACTTTGTTATATCACACATTAAAAACACACTACTGCGATCCTGATTTTACAAAATGTTTTCCGATAGCCGCATAACTCTCAACGATAGAATAATTAAATAAAAACTGAATCATATATCCAAATACATGAGAGAAAAAAATTATGGGACGTGATAAATTTTCAACACCATGCATTACCCAGGCAACTTGTCTGCTCGGCTATTCGCTACTAACTAAACTCTCCCTTACACCGCACGAGTCAGCCCTCCGACTGCGCTGTCGGCACTGTCAAAGGACTCGATTCAATATTTCACTTCTCAAGACCGCTGGGGGAGTCGCTAGGGCGAGTTTGCCCCTCGCCTGTTGAGACAAGCCTGCCACGCTGAATAACTTTCAAATGTCACAGCCCAAGTTAAATATAAAAGGAATTTATTCTCCAAAAAATTCATATATAATAACACTATTCAGACCAAAATCATTTTCTGGATTTGAAAAACAGGTCTCAACACTCCATTAACATATTTAAAGCAGTGTAAGCTACAAGTTATTAATTAAAAAGCTACGAACTTAACTGGTGTTCTTATAGTGTTACGTTAAAAATATTGTATAATATAGTTTCAAAAATTATAAAGTGTACATAATCCTAAAGAAAAAATCTGTCTTCATTACTAAAAACTATATGGAATCACCTACATTTCAAACCAAATTACACATTTCAAACTCATATTTGTTAAACCTACATTCTAAAAATTTCACTCAGAGAAGTATAGTAACGAATATTAGTTCCGCACAGGACAAATACATCAAAACTGATTTCATTTTGTAAAACATAGATATGTTTACTAAATACTATGCGAGTCGCCATTAACAAATCCGTAAAGGTATTACAAAAATATGTAGACATCTTTGTTTTATAATAAATATATTAAGTACTGTAAATTGCTATTTGAAATACGTTTCCAAAAGCCAGCGTGTAGGGTGTTGTGATTTTTACCCCCCCCACCAAATAATTAACATATCTTTAACAAGATATCTAAAAATATTCAAATTTCATGTTATAACATTAACGTTAGTTTACACCATAAAACAGTATCAGAGAATTCTCTCAAAGTTTTGTAAGTCATTGCCAGGTAGTGAGGCCTGACACTCTTTAACATTGCTCTGCGAGGCAGGAGTCCATTTACCTGTAGTTGTCCCAATCCACTTTCCCTCTGGACAACCTTGCCCTGTTCCACCATTGTGTGTTTTTCAAGTTCAACTAACCTTTCAAACTCCCCCTCATTCCATTACTTTTCAAAGTTCATTCATTAATTTCCTTGTTCCTTTTAAATTTTCAGACCTGCTAGTGTTGGTGTTCACATTGTGTAAAAAACAATGCAACTCACCCAAAAATTACTCAAACTTAAAAAATTATCAAAAATGTGACAAAAGGACATCAAACTACTAATTAACTACTCATACAATTTCTTTCACTGTAGTAAGTTTAATTAAATAATTTTTAAAAAATCCTTAAAAGTTCAAATAATTACAAACAGTTGGAACAACAGACTTTATAGAACATTTAAACAATCAGATATTTACTAAAACCATCCTCTCATCTTCTCAAATTTTCTGCGTATTACAAAAATAAATCATCACAATCACATTAAATTATTTAATCACTCTCCTCACATCTTCTCAAATTTTCAAACATATAAAAAAAAATTAAGTTATCACATTCACATTAAATTATTTAAGCTTAATCACTATCCTCACATCTCAATTTTTTCAAAGTCTTCTTTCAAAGGTAGAGAAAAAAAAGCTTTTAATTGTTTTTCCACTTACTCAAAGATAAGCTCCACGTATTCGGTGCTGGTGGTAAAAAAAAACAGGCAAAGGTGCTGAGGTTTGAATAGGAGGTGTTACAGGGCTGTAACACACTGCTGGTGGCGAAGGGATGAAATGTGGCAGAGGTGGCAAATTTAATATGTTAAAGAAATTTAGATAATCTGATAGCTCCCCATATAAAATTGGTCTACGTAAATCTAAAACATTAGACACTTTGTTTGTGGTTAAGTCCAGAGGACCACATGGATATTTAAAACCAATTTTTTCCAGAAGATGCTCACCTCTTTTATTCAGTGTCAAATCTAGTGGTTCGATACTGGTAGGTAGCATGAATGGAAGCTCCAAGTCTGTCCTCGGAGGCGGCGCTGGGGTCGTTATCACAGGAGATGGTGATGGAGGCACCAAGTCCGTCCTTAGAGGCAGCGTTGAAGGCGCCGGGGTGATCATAGCAGGAGATGCTGCTGGGGGCAGCATCATCTCTCTCTTTGGAGGCCCGTTGAAGATGCCGACGACATCATCTCTCTCACTGAAGCTGGAGGCTCCAGTATTGCTGGAGCCGTGTTGGAGGCAGCAGTGTTGCTAGAGGCTGGAGGCGTAATCGCTGGAGCCAGCGTTGGCGACGGTGTTGCTAGAGCTGAAGGCATCATCATTGGAGCTGTCATTGGTGATGGTGTCGTTAGCGACAACTCTTGATTCACCAATGGACTTGGCGGAACAGCGGCAAGGCCCAACTAATCATTCTCCAGAAGCTCTTCCTCGAGAGCTTGGGTAGACAAACCCGCGAAATATTCTTGGTAAAACTGCAACATTTTAAAAAAGTTGTACATTCCACGAACACTAAAGTTAAATGCTCGAGGGTGTATAGGTTAAATCTCTATATATATAAATTTTCAAACTCCCAGGTAAACATGCAGGAAGCAAGACTCATCCCCTCCCCACAGAACCCTCTCCACATAAATACACATCCCCACCACACACATTTCCGTATATTGGCTTGTATTGTAACATGCAGAGCAAGAAAGGCAAACCATTTTGTTACATCAAGTCTACATGAGGGGGAAGGATGGGAACATGAGTAACGGTGTCAGCAATTCACAAGGGTTCCCACACTCTCCCCAGCGGGGACCTTGTCGGCGCAACAGGGAGCGGAATGTGTTGGGAAGCATTAAAAAATTTACCAGCTCGGCTAGAAATGTCGCTGGTTAGCTGGACAATGCTTCCCTCACCCTGCTGTTCATCATCGACTCGCCTATTTCTCCCGTTGTCTCCTTCCATCAGTCCACTTGTCTCCCACAACTCTTTCACACAGTTCCGACAGCCTTGCGAAAATCCCTCCCTCTTAAAGCCATACATACATGTCTCGACCCAACTCACTTGCCACTGCCGTGCGAGCACTGTTTATCATTCGTTCGTCTCGCTGCCCACATTATTTACCTACCTGGCTCTACCCAGGAGACTTTCTATAAGCGCGTTCCCACCATTTTTCGTAAAAAAAAACTTGTCATGGCTATGGGAAAGACTCTCTTGTGCTGTGGACGACTCACCAAGTCATTTTTTGTTATGTTGATATTCTTGTTCAAGATAAATATGTTAGAAAAAGGTCACACCCACGGACAAATTACATCTTCCTCACACAAATGTTTTGTAATATTATGAACATAGATTGATAAAGTAATATATTTTATGTAACAAAGTTTCACTCATTTCTTTAAGATATGCAGTCTGTTTGGTGTTAAATGAAACACACATTCAGTTTTAAATACGATTTATTATAATCCATTTTTTTCAACAAACATAAAATTTATTAACATAAAAAATCACATTTCTTCTTAGAATATTTATTCACATATACAAGCAATCTTCTTTATTCATTTAAGCAATATGCTTTGACATAATGAAGTTTATATCTGGAGACGATGCTGGTGTTAGCATTTTAGTTAATGATTCAGGGAGACAAACTCAGAATTCTCTGAAACATGTGAAATGGTTTTATGCACAGAGAATCGGTGATTCGCTGACTGTTAGATTAGAAGATTCACACATTCTTGAGGCGGATGGAAGCTTGATTCACTCATTGAAGGTGGCTTAGCTGAATTATTATGATACAGGTTGTAGTCGGAGCAAGTGAAGAGAATTTGACGGCTCTTAACATAGAGGTCTTGAGAGTCGATGAAGGTGATGTGAGGTACCAGCGCTGGATTACATATCTTCTTATAGACACTAAGTTGTTTATTACCAACCAGCAGTGAACGGTCGGTATTGGGAGATTTGTACGTCCATTTTTGTTATTAGTCATAAAGTCCACCCACTTCCACAAGCACTAAATTCTTCAAGTCTGGATGTTAAGTAAGGTACTATGGTAGAGTTATGAAGGTCACTAATATCTGTGGATTGTAGAATGGGCAGAGTTTGAGTTTGAAAGTAGAAAGTTTCTGTAGAGGATTCCTCAGCTGTAATGGATTTAATATATTTACAGGATATATTTACACTAAGAGATACTGGTCGAGGCGATATTGTACTTAATTCTAGCAGAGGCTTCCTACACCTTGAGAAAAATCTTTGAAATTCTATATCAGTATCTGTTTGATCGTTATGTATCCTAGCGTTCTGCCTGCAAATTCTGTGCTTAGTTTTTCATAATTGAGGTGGGGCAAACCAGTAAGCGATTTCCTTCCCAATCCTGTATAAATGTTGCGATGTTTTTGAGAAAATGCAGTGGATACAGGAGGAAATTTTAAATGTGGTATAGTCTGTTGAACTGATCGTGTAGCATGTGGAGCAGATTGTGGTGATCGGCCAGGTTGTGGAGCAGGTTGTGGAGCTTACTGAGGAGCTGTGTGAGAAGCTAACTGAGGAGCCTGAGGAGCTGTGTGAGCGGCTGTGTGAGGAGACTGAGGAGCTGTGTAAGGTGCTGTCTGAGGTGCTGATTGTGATACAATGTTGCAAAATCTATAACGTCTCTTCAAATTATTGGCTCGAGAAAACTGTTTCTGTCAGAAATCACACCAAAACTGTATTCTTGAATTGATAATTCCACATGTTGTTCTTTCACGACAACTTAACTACCTCAGAGTTGTAAAAGTTTTCCCACAGAAGCAACACAGAAAAACAATCATTGCACCCATAGTCTTCCAAGTCTACAATGGAACCTAAAGGTGTACTTCTTTTATAGGTAAATTCTAAAAAGCAATTGCAGTCTCTTATTCATTTGAAATGTATGTTTGAGTATTAAATTATTTTCAAATTTTCTACTATTAATACTAACCTGCAAACACGTTTAGATTTGATTGTTAAATGCAGGTTAAATTTTGTTGTTAGAATATGAGAATATTACAATGAATGTATTCTTAAAGCCAGTAAAACACAAAAAAAAGTAGCTTCAAACCATCTATTTCGCCACAAAGCATGTTTTCGTAACAATATATGTTTACAAAAAAAAACACTCACATTTACGACATTTCTTCCATGTGACAATATTTGTAGTATTTCCATCGGTTTGACTGTCTTGCAGTAGCATTATATAATCTGGTAAAAGTGCAAATACTATTCATTGATGTTAAATAGAACATTTTGACATATCTGAACAAGATATTAACTCAGTATAATTTTTCACTCTCTAATGTACATTGTATATTTTTGAAATGAAACAAACAAAGGTTTCCAGAGATACAAATTGAAATTGAAGTTGATTGGAAAAAAACTTGTAAAAGGTTGATGCCAACATACAATTAACTTGGTGATATTCAGTTTACACTTTGATTTCTGTATGCATGAGCAAATGACCTTGTTCTTCTCTTGATCCATCTGTACATAGAATTGTGTTGCACAAAACAAGTACTTTCATATACTGAATTCAAATGGTAAGTTCTCCCATCCCAGATAATGCCATATCACTCGTATAATATCCACTGGTGATTCAGGAGGAGAATTATCATAGTGTGTTTAACCTCAATCAGTCATCAATTCCCATTTTAGAATTAATTTAGAGTTTTCCTCTGCATAGAAGAATTTAGAAGATCCATATGTTTTACATAATTGTTTGAATGAGGGAAAATTGTATTCTATTTGAATGTCAGTTACTTTGCCATTCCACACACTTTGCTAAATGCATTTTTGGTCGACTCTGCCTACATATATTTCACATTTATTTAAATATTGCTTTCAAATATCTTCAATATTCTCATACTCCATGCACCCACTTTCCCAGGTAAAACCGTGGTGGTGTTTGGTTACCCATCTATTTATTTTCTTATATTAAGAACTTATATATTTCCAGTGTAACTGTGGTTGGAAGCTGAATAGAGTTTTGTGTTCTTCCATGTCAGTAATAGCTAATTCTTTAATTATAAAGTTTTCTCTGGATTTAAATAATTGCACATTGCAAAACATCTTGCTGTAATAGTATCTCATCTGTTGACTCAAGTCATTATATTAACCAGCTTATCTCTTACATTGTAACTCGCCAATCTACTATTAATTATCAATGCATAAGCTTGTATATTTGGCAGAATTGGTATATTTGCAATGATTTCAATTAGTGAATTAATGATGCTATTTGTAACCATGTTGTTATGTTTGCTTACATCAAATACAAATAACGTTCCTCTGGTTTTAAATGATTCTGATTCTAGGATTGGTGAGCTCACTATTCCTGTAGTTGCTGGAATAGTTGCATCTGCTGTCTTGTTAATTGTTCCTCTAAACCTTAAACTTGATTTCGCCAGTAATGTGTAAATATTGTGATTTTGTATAGCAATCCTTATTCCTGATGGAAATGTATACAGCCCTGCTCGAATGGTTCATATACATGTATTTCCATATTGGTTATTGCATCATCATAACCTATTGGTTCTTCAACATTAAGTATGTCTTCCATATATATTAATGGTATTTCCTAATTCCTTTAAAAAGAATTTGTTGCCCTATGTTAATTTTAAGGGTATCTTGTTTGAGATGATTGTTTTATGCTTCTGTTTACATCTTTTTATAACTCCTTTCTTGGAAATATGATTTTTTAGAAATGTAGTTTTTATATGAAATGCCTATTTTACGAGTGTATTGACTACTACACACAATACCCATTTTGATTGTAATAAACACAGAATGCACGTGTTTATATAGCATTTTGTAAATGTAATCGAATGGTAATTTATTCGCTTCTAAAATTAATGAGCTTACCATCTTGTTTGACAATTTTAGCAACTAATTCATCAACACAATAACCTATTACTGGAAGATATATCAATGTAATGGTTTTTTCAAATATTTTATAACCTGGAGCAACCACACACGTGAATTCATGTATTGTATATGTCGGTTTTCCATTTAAATATGATGCGCCTACAATATTAACATTTATACTACGTACATTAACCAACAATATATTAACCTGTTTTGACGAATTGTGTAATTTATTAGCTGGATATACTCTCCTTTCAAAACCTAACATATTTGCAATTGTATTGTCTTCTGTGAAATAGATATCGACATTACTATACATCACACTAGTTAACGTATTTGGTTTTCCATGCAATCTGCATTGTACATTTTCAGGTAATGTCACTTTAATGGATATTTCTAAGTCACCCAACTCATAAGATCCTGTCGATATCACAATATTATGTTTTTTCACTGTTGTTGAATGTAAATGATTCATTGTCAAAATCAATGTTTGGTATTCTGTTGTAAGTAATGAATTCGATTAGACTTATTTGCCATTCTCCATCTAACTCCAAAGCTGGGAAATATACTGACCACAATTGTGATGAATTTCCACTTAATATCAACATAATTGACATATGAAAAACAGTTTTACTATTACATTGACTTATATATCCTATTTATTGTCAAAAATATTCATAAATGGCCACAATTGACTGCATTTGGTAATTGTTCCATTTTTTTTAATTGTATCGTATTTGCATGTTTTTCAAATAATTGCATATTGCAATTGTAGAACATAAATCGCCAAATCTGTCGGAATATAATGATTGATTTAGTTTTTGATTAATGCAACCCAATGTGTTCCTTTGCTTTGTTTCTGATATAAATTAACACTCATACATTAGCGATGGTTTGGTTTCTTTGGTAAGTTGTCTCTCATATACACACCTCGGAAAGAGGAAATATCCAGTTTCTTCACAGATACATTTTGTTTTTTAATGCATGTTTTGAAGACTATTTATGGTTTTCTGAGTTTCTTTCCACATTTGGAGTTTTTTCATCCTTGACCGACTTTATACGGTTTAAGATACATTCCTTTACCACTTGATTTAGCAAGAGCTGAAATGCCTCCCATTAAAGCTCCAAGAGGTGATAATGCTGGAAATATGAATGGTAATGTTCCACCTTAGTTGATTTTTCGTATTGTTTTACATTTTACACTCATAACTCTTTTCACCTTCGCCCGCATAACATTGTCCATGACCCAAGTACCTAGCTTTTTGCCTGTAGATGTAAATGGATTCTTCCTTTTATTTGCTACTTTATCATCTAGAATTGTATCTGCTAAATATCTTTCTTTCAAATTGTTTGTTGATCGTATACTATATCGTGTTCTTTACTAACATTATCCAAAGCTTTATTCATTGATCATTCCGTGCCAGATGTTTTGCAAGCTTCGTTCCGGGTTCCTAATAATTGTATTTCGTTACATGTAATTCTATTGGTAATTTATTAATCTATTTATTCAATACTCCATGTCCATTTTCATTATGTTTAGTACTACACATTGCTTTTAACTGACCGTGAACCTATATATAGACCAACATTTATAGTTTTTACGTTTGTATGTTACCTAACACTATAGAAATGAAGGTTATAAAACAAAATGTTCATCTGCTGGTAATTGTAAATAGAAAAGAAAACATAATTGAACAGAAACATGGTATTCTTTTACCTCCAAATATATGTTGAATAATAAGTGGTCCTTCTTCATGTGGAAAAACTCATGTTATTATGTCGCTGTTGGGGCATCCAAATGGACTTAAATTTGACAACCTATATGTGTTTTCTAACATAATATGACAAGAGAAATATTAACGATTAGTGACCATTTTGTCGTTAATTGAAGGAATGCGATGTTTTCCTTATACAAATAAAGACAATATATTGTCTCCAAATGAAGCATTGATGATGTTTGGTGCAAACCACAGGGTGAAATATAGCAATAATTTAGTTTTTGTCGACATTCAAATGTCGATTGTTTTTATCTATTGCATAGTTATGCACATATACCAAAACATAACTTGCACAATAATGCAAATATGTTAATTGTCTTTAAAAGCACAGTATGAATCTGCAACATATTTACAATGATCATGTTTTAGGCGATATGACATTTACAAAGTTTAAAGATATGTGTTTTTACTACTGGAAAGAAAAATACAGTTTTGTGATAATTATACCAACACTTCCCCTTTATAAAGAGACATATAGGTCTGGATTTGTTAGTTTTTTTAATTTCCCGATGAAGAATAGTGAGTATTTTATTGTTCGGACATAGCGGTAACAAACACAATCATTACAATACCTGTTTAACAAGAAATCGCGATGAGAATTGTGATTTCAATGGACATATATTATGTAATGTAGATATAGCTGTGAAAGATACTGATGCAGTAAATAAACGTTGTGTGGAAGACTTAAAACACCATTACACTAATGGTATTTTAATTGCAATCGACCAATATGCAAGAGAAATTATTAAACATAATTGGAACTATTACAAAAGTGTCTGTTAGTAGTTATATTTCGGAAATATTGGCAAATGTGATGATTTCATTGCAAAATGTAGAAACCTGAACAAACGAATGTTTGGAACATTTAAAAAATGTTATTGATGAAATGGTAGGCACTATGATTACAAAACAATTTGGTGCACAAATGGACAAAATGACACAATATATAAGGGTTGAACTGATCAGTAAAACATCTGGTTCAGCTACACAAATGGAATTGAAAAAGCAAATTGACGATTTGAAATATCGAATAAACTATTTTAGTAACAATTTGAGGGTCAAAACTGTAAGTAAATTAGACATGCTTGTTGATAAGATTGAAAAAAAAAAGAAAACTAATCGACCTAATACATCGGCGAGAAAACCAACGACTTAATTAATATATAAACACTGAGACATTAATGTAAACAACCAAAATGTCTCGCTCTGCTTCAGATTTACATGAGGTCATATCTGCTGTAAAGGCGAAATATTTACAAGCTAAACATGCCCAAATAGAACGGGATGTTTTGAACGAAGAAATATTTAAACATGTCACAAGTAGAATGGATACATTGCATTCTGTGGCAAATATGTTTAATGAAACACCAGTGGAAATTAAATAGGAAAAAACCTATAAAGAAGAAAAAGCTGACCCAATTAACACGACATTATTTAGCTATAAAATAATCTTTGTCTATGCGTGATACAGTAATTAGTGTATATCGACATGGAAATATATGGTTTCTGGGAGATTTGGTAATTAAGTTTTTGCCTGAAAATAGAATTCAAGTAGGTGATTATGTAACTTATGTCAGTGAAGTATTGTTTGAATTATTATTTAAAAATGAGCCGAATGTTTATTCCGACATCGATTTGGAGAAATATAGAGTACTTATTCGTCGAAGAAATACAAATATTGTTTCAGATGATGATGAAATTCACCCAAAACTACATTTATTAACCAATATTGTCGGAAGTGGATTATACAAAGATTAAGTTGGCTATCGGTTTTCTCCTGTGTATTGGAACAATTCTAATGAATTGCTTGATAGATTAAAAATTCTTATCGCTTCGAGAGAGCTGGTAATAATTCACATATGAACAAAATGTTTCTATTATTGAAGAATTGACTTAAGATAGTTTATATTACCAATGAAGTTCAGAAAGATTCCTCAAGAGCTTCATGCCCCTACAAGGTTAAGATATCCTAGAAGACCAGTTATTACTAAAGGCTTAAATGATCTTTTTTAAGCCGATTTGTGTGAAATGACATTGCTTTCCAAATACAATAAGCAATACAAATATATTTTAACCATAATGGACATTTATTCAACATATGGTTGGGGCATACTTTTGAAAAGCAAGACAGGGAAACAGTTTACCAATGCAATGAAGATTGTTTTGAAAGTGAGAAGGTCAAATTTGCTCCAAACCAACAGAGGATCTGAATTTTTTTGTGCACTGTTCTGGAAACTAATGACCGAATATGGTATTCGGAGCTTAACACCAGTGTTGTGAAATTATTTAATAAATAGATTAAGTAATTAATATACAAGCATTGCACGTCGAAAGGTACCTATAATTGGGTTGATCTTTTGCCTGAAATACTTAAATTTTATAATTCCAGATATCATAGAACTATCAAGATGGCACCCGAAAAACTTATGGACAGTTGTTTGATGAAAACTGATAATAATAATAATAATAATAATAATAATAATAATAATAATAATAATAATAATAATAATAACCGATGAAAGAAAACCGAAGTTCAAAATTGGTGAATATATAGGTATCTGAAAGCAGAAAGGAATCTTTGAGAAAAATTTACTGTGTATTGGTCTTATGAAATATTTTTAATTATTTCAATTAGAAATTCATTTCCCAGAGTGTACTACTTTTAGAGCTGCAAGCATGGTTAACTGTAGTAAATGACAACTTTATGACAGTTTCTGCTTTGCTTCGAACTTTCATGACGCCACTTTCTGTTCAAGAACGTCATAAGTACTTAGAGGAGACATTCAACATTCCTAGGTTTACTTTTTATGGTAAACTTGCAGGGCATGTTTTGAATGCAATTTTTTTCTTACATTATAATTATATTACTTAGTTCTCACCTAGCCTTCATAAAAAATAAGTTTTCCAAAAATAGGTTTTATATGCACTTCGCTAAGGCGGTTTCTGTGTGCAGGTTTGAACATTTTAAGGAGATACAAGCACACGGAACACATACTTTGACAGTGCAAAACCTTTTATATCTTTGCTAGTGATAAAAATAATTAAAGTACATGCAAATATTTTTGATTTTATTTAGACGTGGAAGACCTAAATCACAGGAACATTTATTTCAACTGAATAATAGGCTAATACTTTTCAGTGTTTTAGCAATAATACATACATGAACTGTGGTGTGTAATGGGCTACTATTGTGTTCAAACACATATGAAAGAGTTAAATAAAAAACGCATCTTTAAAAATCACTGCATGTTTATTATTGCTTATGATGTTAGTGATGTCATCTTGCATGAAGGTGGTTAACAACCGTTTGAGTAATCTAAAGCCATCATTTTTTTTGGTAGCCTCGCTTATGGACTAGCGTATGTTCCAACTGGACTTCAATTCACTCTTCGTATAGTAGGAACTACTTTTATCGTCATGGTCCTCATACTCACAATTTAACTTGGGTGTCCATATCCTATGAACATGTGGCAGACGAAGGTCTGGTGAGGCACGGGCATACACACTAATTGCTAATTCGCAGACATAAACGACGAATAAAGATAAACGCCAACGTCTGCTATAACGACAAGATGTCAGGTTTGCAGAATTGTACATAATTGTTGCGACGGGACTTTTAAAGTAGCAGTAACAGTCGGCTGTGACTGTGGATTCGGCTGTAGTTTTCCATACAGCCAATTATCGACGTTCCCGTGATATATTTGGGATCCTTCGCAGTATCCACGGGAACTCTAAATTATTGTGTACCGCAAAGTATCACATACGAACACATTTCGTACTTCCTGCAGGAAATGCTGTTGGGAAACTTTTCTGGGCTTAGCAATAAGGTAAGAACAGTAAATTTTTTAAAAAATAAATTCCTAAAAAAAAATTGTGTTCACTAAAATTTAATCAATAGAAATAAATTATATGAAGTAAACATTCATTAAGAAAAAGTTTTCCTGGGGAAAAATATGTAAAAAAATTTAACTGTTTAAAAATTGCGTATTGTCGGTGAGATACATTTTTGGAAGTGATTGCCGAAAACGAAATGGTTTAACATAATACTAAGATACCTGTATCTCACTTCGGCATTAAATATGCCTCTAAAAAAAGCAAATTTAGTAAATGGGATCTCTTCGATATAAATTTTCAAATAATTACTACAAATACGTGACGGAAACACACACAAATTTCACGTAAGATGTGAGGGGCCGCGGTTGCGTAGCGGATAAAGCTCTCGCCTCCCACCAAGGCGAACCGGGTTCGATTACCGGTGGTGTCGCTCTCGGATTCTCGAACGTGGGAATCATGACGGATGATATCACTGGCCGGTGGGTTTTCTCGGGGATATCCCGTTTCTCCCCGCACTTGCATTCACCCCTCATCGGCTCTTATGCCTCCGATGTCAAAATGTGCCCGAACCTCTCCACACGTAGGTTGTGAAGGACTGACGGGATGACAGAGTGCCAACAGCTGTGCCAGACTGTGTCTTGATACATTAAATAAAGTATAGGCTGTTCACGGTAAAGTGAGCATTTCTGAGGCCCTAGTAACTTTTTTCTTTCAACCATTATTTATCCCTTGACCACCTTTTTGAAATAAATATTTCCGTGTAAGTAAAAAAAACGCAGTGTGTATATTCCACCGCACTCTAAAGTTAACGTCCAATGTTAAAATAAAATATATTTACTGACTAATATTCCAAATGAGGGGGCTTTCAAAAGTGCTCACTTTATCGGGAATAGCCTATAGGAATCAGTTACCCACAGGGAAGATAATTGGGCACTGAGCCTCGCAGAGTACAGTACCGGTTGAATATAAGCTTCCTGTGCACACATGTTGACAATTGTATACAATGGGCATGAAAGGGTTAAGAGAATGAGGAAGGCACGAGCAGATGAATAATAAGAAAAGCTCTTATATCTTAAGAATAGCAGGCACGTTCGGGCAGCGTGAAATAGGGAGGAGGATGTGTTGATTGTATTGTACCTACAGGAAATTCGTTAAGTGCCCACGAACGAATATGTGAAGTACAATAGGCTTAATAGTTTTCAGAACATTTGTGACAACCAGAAGTTAAGTAAATAATATTAGGCAGGAAGGCATTTAGAATAATGTGCAAGGAAATTACGATAGCGGTAAAGCGGCGCGATAACACCTTACTAGTAAGCCGTTTCAAACTCGGCGCCTGTGGCTTCAGCGACTAAGGGAAGTGGTCGTATACCAACTCTCTGTTCATTTAACTATCAGTCTATATATTTATCTATACAAAACTCCTTATCGGCACGTTTATGTCACTCCATTTGTCACCCTATTAATTTACTTACTCTTTCCTAGAATACATAAAAACACACACACACACACACAGATATATATATATATATATATATATATATATATATATATATATATATATATATATATATATATATATATATATAGTGTACACAATAAAATGTATAAAGTTTATGTAAATGAAGTACAATCTATTATACACATATATAAACCTTAAAGAGCAGTAAGTCTTTTGAAATATACACAAATGCATGTCTATACTTATAAATAGGGCAACGGAAGAAATTTCAATAAAACAAGCAAAACAATTTTTAATTCTTCAAACATATTTTCCTAGGATTAAAATTTCAGACCTCATTACACTATTACAAGTTTTATGTGCTTAAAATGTATCATATATAATATCCTTATTGAACAGTGACAAAATGGAAGCTTCCGATAAGAAAAATATAGGGCCTACAAGTCACAATTATACATAGGAAATTTCACGAATTTATATGAAATTTTAGTGTGCTCATGTTTCTGTGATGGTGGTCCCATTCTTTATAAGATAGGCTTTGAAGGACTCTAATCTAGTAATAATTTCTTAGCAAAAGAAGATCCAACTCATATGCAGCACAATCAAGAGTGATCACTGACACTGTGGGAGCAGGAAAGAAATACATCTCAGACGCTTCAGTACACGTGGCACCATGACTATAGCCAGCAAGTGATTGAACTCGCTACATTTTCTAGTCTCCAGACCTACGCTGACGGCTAAGGCTGCCCTCTTGGTTTGACCCGGTATAGTCCATTCACGGTTTCTTCGGCATTTTTGTATCAAACCTTTGAAAAATCTCCCCATGTATGACGAGTTTAGTTATTTCCTAAAATACGCCCTCTATCACAAGCGTTTTGTACTTGTGTTCGTAAACGTTTTTTTTTCCTGTTAAATTGAAATTTTATTCTTATTTTATCTATAAATTATAATGCTTCCTTTATAAATAATCGGAATAAAAATCAGGGAGAAAACCGGTATGTTGGTAGCGCCTAGTGAGAAATAGTCCTTATACAAAATACTGTTACAACTGAGTGCGCACGAATGTGGTGCGTTGTCCCCCTGGTGTAATTCTCCAGGATTAGTTAAGCTTAGTTTGTACGAGGCGGAGGAATATACCGGGAGTAGAACTTTAGCAGGGTTTCAGAAAATGCTGAAAAGTAACCGTGAATGGACTATACCACGCACTGAAGTAGCATTTTCGGCAACTCACCAATTCATCCACCCATGTGCACTGGGTTCGAAAACTGCTGTTTCGGTCCAGTCCGTTTAAAATTATCCATCTAACAGTTTAACAGACCTGAAAATTCGGGGGATCTTGTGGTTATGCACCAAAACATAAACCAATAAATTATCAAAATACCATTTTTTTTAATAAAAAAAAGCAAACATGCTATATTTCTGAAACTTTCAGGCATTCCAAAATACACGAAGGTGCATTCGAACATTGAATTTTATGAAACTGCAGAATTATTGTTAATGGCTAGGGACAGTTAAATTTCGCGAAAAAATTTAAAGACAAGTTATATTTCAAGACACTATTGGGTCGTTCACCTATTTTGATTGGGTAAATTACTTTTCGACACGTGGTAACTGTCTGCACACGAACCACGTAGAATTCGTGTCGAAGTTGTAGAATTCTAAATGGCCCGCTCTTATATGAAAACGTCATCTCAAGCAGACAGCAACCAATGGCAATAGACAAACTGCTGTTGGGTGGTTAAAGTATTGAAGTCTACCCTATAATTTTTTTTTCGCGAAAATCACTAGCTCTATTAATAGCATTAATTTACGTCTGGAAGTATACGCAAATACTACTGAAAAGCTTAGACATGGTTAGTGTTTGAACATGATGTATTGGAAATAAAATTTATGCATGGAAAATGCATTTAGTTCAATTTTTTTTTTAAAGTTATTAGTTTTTTCTTCTCACTCTTTTAACCAATGATGAACCGTAAAGTTAAGTTATTCATTATATTTTATACTCAAACCTATGTCTTTGTTTTGTTGTTTTTAAGTAATGTAACATTACACCTAATGCTCGGAGATTCAACAAGCGTAGGCATACTGCATATTGAACCTGGTTCAAACCCCGGCCCGGCCACTCCCGGATCTTCGCAAATGGGAATCGTGACGGACGACGCCACTGGTCGGCGTGTTTTCTCGGGGATCTCCCGTTTCTCCCCGCATTGCATTCCAGTGCTGCTTTAATCTCACCTTATTTCCCTCCTTCATCGGCTCTCAAGACCTCGCTGTTAAGAGCTGCCCAAATGTTTCAACTCAACAGGTGTGCACTACACCGGTGTATTCACCGCGGGTGGATTTGAGGAAAGACACTGCCGGAGGCAGCTGAGTGACTCCCGCCTCCGGGGGCGGACTACCGGGAGACACCCAGCACCGCTCCGCCCCCACCTGCCGCCTCCCTAGATTCAGCTTGCTCCTCCTACTCGCTATTGGCTCACTCACGCATGTGCGGACATGCTCATAAAAGATGTACACGGTAAACTGAGCACTTTTGAAACCCCTGCTGAAGATCTACTTGTACACTGTTAAAAAAAAATGCCTTCATTTTACGGAAAAGTGCGGGTAAAAATTTATCCAGAAGTGTCGGTAAACTCTCCGTAAAATTACGGACACATTGATTTTCAGAAACGGACTTTCCGTAAATTTCACAGAACGTCTCCATTAATTTCCAAGTTAGTTTTCTGTACTTTCCGTTTAAAATAAAAAGAGATGATTAAAATAACTTTAATCTTCGTTATGTGGGTGTTCTACCGTGTATAAATATTATATTACAAATTTTAAAATAATTTGAAAATTATGGTATAACGTTTATATTTATATTGAAAGGACAAAAGCAAACATTCAGTTTCTATTAAATTTAGTGTATTTTTAGTGTTGCCAAATGTTACCGACACCGGATGCTATTTTTTAATGTTTGAAAGAATAAGTCATAGTCGTGTGGATAATCTTAACTGCCGCAGAAACGATCATTTTCTTGTTACAGTGGCGAAGAAAGCTTCGTGTAAAATCGGCATTGTTCGTCCCCGTAACTCGAAGCCAAAGGGAATACGGAAACTTTCCGTATTTTGTATTTACGGACTTAACTCCGTTTTTCGTCATTACGGATTGCCTTTCCGTATATACACCGTGTATTTCCGTAAAACATTCCGCAAATATACGGACATTTTTAACAGTGTATGCACATTGTGTGTTCTTTCATCATATGCGAAATTAATATTTCTATGGGTCTCATCACTTTATACATGCGTTGGCCAAGTGAAAATGTCGAATTACTATAAAAAGTAAATACTTGACAATTTTTAAAATTCTCACGTATACGCATCACAAAAAAAAAAAAAAAAAAACGAATGCAGAAGAAATAATTTTTGTATTCACAAACTTTTTTAACTTGAAGATATGGAACTCCGTAATTGCCAACTTTCGGACCGCATACCAGCCAATGTGTACGTGGAATTATATGCTGGTAGGAGCATTGCCGTTTTTCAAATGTTGATTTCAAAATAACTCAAACAACAGCAAACAGCCTATACCAGCACACATGCAGGCATGCATTAACACATACGCATGCACGCTCTCTAAAACAGAAGATGTGAGAATTTTATATTTTAATTATTTGACTATCAGCATCAAAACGAGGGACGTGATGTGAATCGATATTGAAAAAAGTATTGCAGGAACTTTACCTTAGTCCGGATACAGAATACTTAACAATACAGAAGTGAAATAGTCGCTAATACCGTGAACTCCAGCCACACACGCCAGCAAAATGGTGTCACTTACCGCCAACGTGTCGGAACGTGCAGTTCACCAATCAGCGCCCGGTAACCTACTTGCCAGGCACAACACCAGCCAGCAAGTTGAGTTTTACCCAGCACGCGGTAGCCAATCAGACACAAGACCCGATCCGGAGCCTCGCGAAACTAATCAGAGATTGGCTTGGCACAGGGCGAGTGTAAATGACACTCGGTGAGATAGTCATGTACCAGGTACGAAAACATCAAAGGAGCCACCTCGCATGTGTACTTATCTACTCTGTGATGCAACACCTATCAACACACCATCTCTTCCAGTGGGCCCATGGCACGCACAAATTCCTCTTGCTACGTGGTTCGTGTGCCTACTAAATGCTTTACGCATGGAAGCTGTGTAACGTTCGATATAGGCTGTTCACGGTAAACTGAGCACTTTTGAAAGCCTTGCTTAAGATTTCTTTGTATTCACAAAGTGTAATCTTCCGACATATGTAAATTGATCCTTGTCATGAGCCTGATCACTTTATGTATACGTCGGTCAAGTGGAAATGTGAAAAATATTTAAAAAAAATGAACATTTTAAAAATTTGCTCTTTTTTTATACTTCCATACATTAAAATACAGGAAAGAAAATAAATTATTTCTAGTATTTACAAATGTTTGCCTAACACTCATAATTCAACGTTAAAACATCAGAATACTTGCTCTCCGTCGTTACTATCGTCACTGGGCACATGCTAGTCATTGTGGCCGTTCAAATATATCCACGGTATGAGCAGAGGCATTTTTCTAAGGTTAGCTTCCAAAATGTTCATTTTACCGCGAACAGCTTATACACGCGAGAGTGTTGCTTTGTCGCTACCTCTCTTCTGCTCAGCAGCTTGTGGCGGTTGCCAGTAAAGCTGCTTCCGAGGAGAAACTTAATTTCAACCTAAAAACGCCGTAAAAGCTACCCTGCTCTATCTCATACAAACTCGTATTCCTTGTGTTCCAGGGATTAACAAGTAGGCCGTATCTGACACTGGAAAACCGAGAAAAATTTTTGCGCCACTATAGACTATCTTCAAAAACACTGTTCCTCGTCATGTCATATAGGTAGGGCCCAGTGAGAGGTCCTTCTTTACCCCAATTCAGGTAACATGTCTGTCCTTGTTTTCTCACAAGTATTTTCGTTTGCTTATTGTTGTCCAGGACGTGTCTAAAACAGTGCAATACAATTGAAAAGAAAACACACGTTCGAAGTCTAGTTTTTTCTAAACATTGTATGCGTAATCTTGCTATTTGTAGAGATAGGGTATGTATTTAAAGCGGTATGACTGTTTGCATACAAGTCATAAATGTTCGGTATACCAATACCAGCATTCTCGTTAGCCTAGTGAAATTTGGGAGTAGCTTCACACGCACAGTCACAAACAAACCCGTACACACGGAAGGCAATAACTAGTGATAGGAAAAATTCGCGAGTTCAATGACCTGTAGGCAGAATCCGCAGTCATGTGTATACTCGAGTCTCAGATGTTTGTTCATGGGCTGTTGTCCCATAGAGTAACCAATGTTACTTCACACCTGGCAGTATGGCACTCGCTGCTTGTTTCCCTGCAAGTCTGCTATTGGCTCAGAGTCGTCCAGGGCATGTCTGATAAATTGCGATCCAATTACAAATTCAACTTCAGTATACACGTGTTTGACGTCTATCTTGTCCTGAAATTAACTCGCGAAATGTTCCTATCCCTAACAATAACGAATGAAAAATATCTGACATGTACTCAGTACTCAGTTTTCCAAGAAGCATCCAACTGTTCCTGTAATAAACCCTCGTTTATTATAGAGACTTTGAAATGTCGCGGATTCACTCGGCAACAAGCTAGATTCCAAAATTCTTTGCGTGCTGTAGCTTAATTTATAGTTGGACAAGAAACAAAAGACCCGTCTCCGTTTTTGTTCTGTGCATTGGCTGCCTTCCCCTACTTCGGCAAGGCGGGAGAGGTGAAAAACCGTTTTACGGCGCTTGAGTCCGTATTACACGAGCAGAAGTGCTTCTAGAGAATTTTATTTCGCAGCTTGTTCATCAAGTAAATGTACCTGTATTTCAATATCGTTTAACTGTATTAATAGGAGTCAGCATATCTAACATTTGTTTTGTAATACATATTTACAGTAGGTAGTACCTGAAGGCTGAATGAAACATTAACGTCTTGATTTACTGTTTACTGCACAAAACGGAATATGAGCATATTTGATAGGAGCATAAAAATATGATAGTCACATGCAAGGTTATGTAACTAACCGGCGATGGGTCCAACCCAATCTATGGAGTAGCAAATAAAAGTAAAAGGACAGAGAGAGTAGTCTAGGGTTAAAATCGGCAAGTCCTAATGCAAATATTTACCACCAGAAAACAGATTTTAGCAGGCGCACTGAATGACATGCGTCCAGTAAAATTGGTAACGATGCACAGTAAAAACATTTTCTTTACAGCAAAGAAAAACATTTCTTTGAGGCTTTCTAGCTTGCGGTAAAGAAATATTGCTTAATAGCAAAGAAAAGCTTTAAATATTTTTCTTTAGCGTTACAAAATTTTTTCTTTAAAAATGTTCTTTACCTAAATACAACGAAGTATTTTATATTTGCTGCAACATAAAGCTTGCATTTCTAAAACTGCAATTATATTTAACTTAAAGATTAGTGCTAATGCAGTAAAAAAATAATGATAAAATTACCTGACAAATGTAAAGTAATAGTCGCAAACTTGTGTGGGAAACATAGTTTTCCAAGGTAAAATTACCGATCTCTGGAATCAAATTCACGTACATGGTAGTCAAAAATCCCATACATGGATTGAAAAATTACCTTACGACGTGTGGATCTCCTAGTCCATTAGTGACTATTTGATAATCGTACTTTATATATTTTTTACCTAAAAATTAATTTTTATTTTTTAGTCATACAAGCTTTTCAACATAGCTCTTTATATGTATAGGCCGTTCACGGTAAAGTGAACACTTTTTAAGGCTCTTACAAATTTTTCCTTTCATCCAATTTCCATCTTACTGCTGCTTTTTAATATAAACATCGCAATGTGACCAATAAACACAGTGTATGCGTTTCACCATCATACAAATTTAATGGCTGAGACTGCAGTAAGATATATTTATTAGCGGTTAATGCCTTTTGGGAGGGCCTTAAAAAGTGCTCACTTTATCGTGAACAGCCTATAAGGTATAATTTCCGCACTGTGGAGTAAAATGCACGTACATAGCGGTTGAAAACGCCATAAATGGATGGGAAGATTACCTTACGACGTGTGCGTCTTTTCAGAATAGTCTCAACAGCTAAATGGGAAGACGCCCGGAAGAACAATCATTTAACACCCTAATAATCACTGTTACTGTCGTGCTGTCTTCGTGGTGTAATGGGAAGCACAACGGTATATCGTGCTAAAGGTACGTGGTTCGCGCCCACCCTCCCGCAATTGTCGAGGGTTTAAGGCTTGAGGTTTCGGTTGCTGATCATTAAAGTTAACAGGACCAATTTCACCGGATAATTTATAATGTAATTTTATTATACTATATAGTTAATATTACCTTAATTGTATGGGATTTCCCCCCACTTTTGACAGGTACTTTTTCCGTACGATTAGGATACCTTACATGTTATGTAAATCTGCTCCACATTTAACAGGTAATTTTACCTTACATGTAGAGGTGATTATCTTCCCTTACATGTAAGGGAATTTAACCTCAAATTTTTTTAAAGTGAAATTATTGTTACGGCAATGAAATGTTTTTGTTACCATTATTATATGCTTTAAACAAAATTTTCTTTGCTGCAACACAATTTGCATTGTGGCAAAGAAAGAGTTTTTAGAGTGTGGATGAAAAGTAGTTCCATATCTTAACGTAGAATAAAAAGTTTTAAGGTAACCATTCGTGATAACTGATAACTTAAGTTGTTTTTCTCGCTTTCTGGTTTTTTATGCATCGAAGTGTAAAAACGAATACCTAGATTTGTACAATATTTACTTTTCTAATAATTTCACAGTTTCACTTGGCCGCCTCATGAATAAAGTGATAAGGCCCATGGCAATGTTAATTTTACATAAGGCGGAAGAACACAGAACGTGTATACAAGTAGATCTTAAGCAAAACTTCAAAAGTGCTCATTTTACCGTGAACAGCCTATACCTCTGTTTACTTCAGTTCTCTGTGATTGGACTATATAATTAATACAATATCCTTGGCTATCTTTAGCTGATACTAAATTCGTAACAAATAAAGGACTGAGTACACACGAGCCATTCAGGCGTAAATACTGCCTCTTACTGTGATACCAGCTAATAAACACATCTCAGCCGCCTCAGTATATAGAGGACTGTGAAGTCTAATCAACAGGTAACTGATCCAGCCAGTTTTTACAGTCTGTGCAGCTAATGAAAAGAAAAAATCGCGGAACTGATGTACGCAAGACTTCGCTGGCCTTCGTATACTCAAATCACTTCCAGCTGATACGGGCGCGTACTTTTCGTGAAAAGATTACACGTCTATAGGTTGTTTGCAGTAAAATGAGGACCTTAGAAATTCCTGCTTAAGATCTACTTGTGTGTATGTTGTGTATTCTACACCTTTCGCAAAATTAACATTACCATGGGCCTCATCACTTTATTCGTGCGTCGGTCAAGTGGAACTGTGAAATTATTAGGAAAATAAATATTTTACAAATCTGCTAATTATTACTCTTAGATTCATTGTAAAAAAAAAAACAATGCGAAAGAAACAACTTAAGTTATCAGGAATGGTTACCTTAAAACTTTTCATTCGACATTGAGATATGGAACTACTTTCCATCCATCGTTACCAACTTTACTGGGCTCATGTCACTCAGTGCGCCCGCTAAAATATATGCATGCGGGAGCAGCGACTTTTTCCTAAGGTTGACTTGAAAAGTACTCACTTTATCGTGGACGGCCTTTAGTTGAACTGCAGAACACTTTAATTCAGACGCACTTTCGTGATTGGATGGATCTAACTGCCACGCGTTTAAAATGTCTACCCACGAATAATGGACGTTCACTGTCGTAGTATCTCAATTCTGATTGGCCCGGTCAGGTAATAAAATGTCTTCTCACAGAGACGCGCGGTCAGTAACGAAAGGAAAGTTGCAAGGATGCACGTAGGATACTGAAGACCAGCCAGCGTGGAAATATTCTCGTGAGAGTTAGATGGCCCTATACATTGCCCACTGACTATTGCCACACAAAGAAAACACTTTAAACTTAAAATGGGCTGCATATACTTATCCAATTCTTATTTAAGTTTCTGGCACAGGGCTACGAGACGTGCCAAATAGTTTGATACAATTACAGAAGTTACCTTTGATAGAAGAATTAATTTTCTTACATGATTATACCGTAGTAATTCTAATAATAATAGTGACGTCTGTACATTATATAACATATTTATATTATTTTTTAATAAACAGACAAGAACCTGCCAGAAGTGCTTTGGATTGAATTAATTTGAACAGTTTTCTATTTCTATAACAATGTTCTTTATTCTAACACTATCACATCGACTATTGTTTGTAAGATATTACATTTATAATTAGAGCCACGAGTATTCTGCGAATTCGTTCGATGACGAGGAAAACTCCAAGCAGTCTTTAGTTTTGTTGCTATTATGATTGAACTGCATTTCTCAGACACGGCCTGTGTAACTGTAAGCCACGAGAAAAGCTGTGCAAAATGAGTAAAGAAATTTAAACGGTTCTTAACATCGAGGTCTTGAGAGCCTATGAGGGTGATTGAAGTGAGAATGGAGCAGCGCCGAAATGAAAGGGTGGGGGAAACAGGAGAGCCCCGAGAAAACCAGCCGACCAACGGCATCGTCCGGCACGATTCCCACATGCGAAAATCCAGAGTGACCCGGCTGGGAATTGAACTCGAATCACCTTGGTGGGAGGCGAACAGGCTAACCGCTCAGTCACCGTGGCTACAGCTGTGCAAAGTATTTAGACTATGACCGCAACCAATGCACACACGGTTTTAGCTGTAAATGGAGAGGACTATCAAACTCCTAAATCAACTTGTAAAATACTCATGGTTGTTCTAATAATTTGTTATCAACTGGCAACTCCAAAGAATTATGCTAGTGCACACTACACGTTTCTAAAGTCTGGTTTATCACCAAATGAATTCCTAGTACTTTCCGGAACCTTCAGGTAAATGAGGTAAAACTGTTGGCATCTATACAGCACACTAAATTCAAAAGATCAGTCTTTTTTTTTCTCTCACGAATAAAGCACTGTGTCTAAAGATTACACAACAAAAACCATACTACATAATGTCTTCCTTGATGCATCTTGTAAGCAATCAGAGTATTCAAGGCGAGAGTCTTGCTGCCTGTCATCTACAGTGCGCATCGTCATACTAACAATCTCCCAGCAGGACACATTGTTTTGAGCAGTTGCCTTCGTTCCTGTCACAAAACGTGCATGAAAGTGACGGATGTTTTTGTGCGTCTTTCCAGCAGCTGTTTCGGTGAATTGCAAGACACCTGCTCCTTCATCATCTGCAGGACTCGTTCGGAAGTCATCCAACTTCGGCGGAACCAAGATGGCGTGTCCGTTCAGATGGAAGTTACGAAACGACAGATAAAAAGAACGCGAGTAAAGGCTTGGAATAATAGTGGTTATGTATGGAGACCCGGAAATTTTCGCGGATTCTTTCGGCAACAAGCTCCACAATTCTGTATGCTTTCCTGGATTTTCGGATGTGAGAATAGCGCCGGACGATGCCGCTGGTTGGTGGGTTTTCTCGGGGATCTCCCGTTTCCCCCGCTCTTGCTTTCCGGCACTGCTTCAAACGCACCTCAATAACCCTCATCGACTATCAACACCTCGTTGTTAAGAGCCGCCCGAATCTCTTCCCTCACTTAATGCATTCGATCATCAATTAGTAGTTCATTGGCTGTTACTTCACTTTAACCACACACCAGGTTACATGGGAATCCGTTTCTTATTTTCCTTGCAGGTTCATTATTGGTTGAAAGTCGTTCGGGGCGTGTCTAGGAGACTATGGTCCAATGGAAGCACAAGCTCATATGTGTACGTGAGTGTTGTTTAACTTGTCCTCGAATGAATCCGCGAGATCTACGGGTCTCTAGTTATGCAATGTGGGGTACAGCCTCGCGATGTTGGACGATGACAGGACGTTTGAGCCCAGAACTTAACGATTACATGAAACAGCCGCTTACACCACGAGCTCCAGCCACACACACTGGCCAACAAAATGGCGTCACTGACATCAACATGCATGGACACCGAGTCACCACCTGGTAACCTTGCAAGCAGAAAGCCCAGCCAATAGGCAATCTACCGCAGTCAATCAGACACAAGGCCCGTTCCCAAATATCCGCACAGCTAAATCAGAGAATGTGTACTTGCACATCAAAAGAACCGCTTCGCCATTTCGTGTCTGTGTACTCGTCTATTCTGTGACTCGGCCGCAGGTGACCTTGCTCGGAGGTTTGCACGCAGGCCGGGCGAGCCATGGCAGGTGCGGCGACGAACAGGTAATTTTGTCCGCAGCTGTCCGTCCGGCGCACGTACACGACGACCACAAGCTTGTCGGCTGGTTGCTGCGTCGCAACTTCCAGCACGAACATTCTCTGTTTCATACAACTTCAGTAACATGTGACAGACGCTGTAACCAACCTACACATCATGAAAACAGTAAACGCTCCCATTTGCAATGTACTGGGTCAGCTGATGGTTGTTGCGGGATGCCTGTTATTATGTTGGCGAACTTTGCGAAATTTATAGAAGAAAATAGTACTCAGCATTAAGAATTAAAATTTAAAAATTTAATAATAATTACGACATTTATGGTTTAAATTATGCTCTTAGAATAATGTACAATTTTTCTGAGGCATAGAGCAAGAAAAACATTTAAAGAATGCGAACATTATGGTTATGTGAAAGGTCTCACCCAATCTTTTTTAACTATGGTCTCCACCCGCCCGGTGATATGCTATTATTTTCATTGAGGTCTCTTTCGTCAAAATTTATCTATATCCGAGAATTTCTTGCTGGTGGTGTCGGAATATAATATAAATGCAGTTAATTACTTTGGATCTGCTTATTTCATTAAATGTAGTTCGTCGTAAATGCCTTTCTTGAACATTCTCGTCAGTGAAATGAACTATCGACATGTGCCTGCGGCTTTGTAAAAGGGTTTGTTGTGTGATGTGGTCCGCCATTTTCTGTGACCGTCGCGAAGCGTAAGCGATAAAGTATATACATTGTGAAGTTTAAATTTGTTGGTTTCAAGAAATAGCCCAAGTGTTTTGTTAGTTGGATAAGTCATTATTTCGTATCAGTGGCCTACAAAAGTGATTTTATTACAGTAATCATTCAAAGCCCGCCACGTTAAATTTGCTGAAAATGTTTACATAGTGCATTTCGCACATCTATATTAACATAGACGTATCTATTGCGTTTTGTTCTTGCGGGAAGTTTTTTTTTAATGCACGTGGCCTTAATAAACGCCAATTTAGTGTAGTTCATTATATAAAAAACAAACAATATTTATGTGTTGAATATTTCTCGTATCGGTATGAACGGCGACACATTTATCGCATTTATTTCTTTCGATGAAGTTAAATCTCCAGAGTTGTAGTAAATTGAATGTTATTTCCGTAAGAATAACATTTTTCTCTCCATCATCAAAACAATGTAATTTCCAATCGCCTCTTCCTCATAAGAAGAACCGCAAAACAATCACGTCTCACGAAAGACGTTAAACTAGAGTTCCCAACAATGCCATTAATATAAACAGAACCCTAACTAGTATATTATGTGGCCATAACGAGAATAAAACAGTTGGAAATGGCAACCAGCTATAGTAGCCTAAAGTTGTCAGTCTTTCAATGCCTGCCACTGGTTTCGCAGAGGGAAAACGGCCAGATTTCTCATGCGTGGTACCTAGTAGCAACTTCCCGTGTCCCAGAATTACACTGGTTTTCTGCGAATAACGCTATCAAAAATTACGTGTACAGAATTTCAGGTTGGAGAACTGTTTACCTTCGCAAGTGATTAGAAATGTTTATACGCTTCTCCTACTCCAGTTTTAATTGAAGTTGGTTAAAATATTTTATTCATGTAAAAGGGCGGGTCTGTTGAAAATGGACAAGCACATTTGTTGACTATGTCAGTTTGACAGTTGTAGTGGCAACGGGCTAGTTAATGTTGGGTAGATGCGCAGGAAACGAAAATCTGTCTAAAGGCTGTTCACGATAAAGTGAGCACTTCAGAAACGAACATTTGAAAAAAGTCAGTGCCGCTGCATACATATATTTTAATGGGCGCACTGAATGACATTCGCCCAGTTGAGTTGGTAACAATGGAGGGGAAAGTAGTTCCATATATTAAGGTCGAATAAAAAGTGTTAGGTAACCATTTTTGATAATTTAAAATTGTTTCTTTCACTTTGTCTTTTTTTAATGGATCTAAGTGTAAAACTTAGCAGATTTTCTCAAATATTCACTTTCATAATAATTCCAGTATTTCATTTGACCGAAGCATGAATAAAGTGACGAGGCCCATGGCGATGCTAATTTTTCATAAGGCGGGGGAATACACGACGTGTATACAAGTAGATCTTAAGCAAGGCTCTCAAAAGTGCTCATTTTAACGCGAACAGTCTATACCTTATCTTATGTCCACGATCCTCACAAATCTTACCGCATGGTTATAAAACCATAGACTAAGATGAGGTTGAACAATTTTCGTCTTCTACGCATGACCCCAACATTGGCTCAAGAATTGGTAAAAGAAGTATCAAACTCATGCGTTTCATTAATCACGATGGAGCTCGGAGACATGGTTACAACTGAGCTGGCAGTCGCACACTATGTTCGGTTTACGGCGAGAACCAGCAGCGTTGTGGACATGGCGTGGGCCTAGGTCGACCAACAAACAAATCACTCGAGAAATACTGCACGTCATGAAAAACATTTTTTTGTAGTAAAACGTTCAAAAATTTACCTCACTTCGTGTTCAACACACTCCCCCCCCCCCCCCCCCCAACGAAAATTGCTCACAATAGGTTTGTCATGATTCAAGTGCCACGCACGACAAGTGGTTGAAAACGAAAATTAAATAAATAAATAAATAAAAAAAGTCTCGTGACGTGGACACGAAATATTCGGCAACGGTTACAAGAATCCACGTTGGTCGAGATTTAAATATCAACCAAAGATATGAAACTTAACTGCAATATATATCTGCAACATTTCTTCCATACTCCTTACTAGAGACTGTTCATGATGAAGTGAGCACTTTAAAAATGAACCTTAGAAAAAAGTCACTCCCCCGCATGTATATATTTTAATGGGCGCATTGAGTGACATTCACCCAGTAAAGTTGGTAACGACGGATGGAAAGTAGTTCCATATCCTAACGTCGAACAAATGTGTTAGGTAATCCTTTACAATAACTTAAAATTATTTTTTTCACTTTCTGGTTTTTTTTTTAATTCATCGAAGTGTAAAAATTATCAGATTTGTAAAGTATTTACTTTCTTAATAATTTCAATGTCTCATTTGACCGACGAATGAATAAAGTGACGAAGCCTATGGCAATGTTAATTTTACATATGGTGGGGGAATACACAACGTGTACACAATTAGATCTTAAGCAGGACTTTCAAAAGTGCTCATTTTACCGTAAACAGCCTAAGTATCAAAGCCTTGCCACCATATTGCACTCACGGAACTAATTAAAGTTTCTGCAAAAGGAAGGGGAGGAGGAGGGTTGTTTAAGCTTACTCGAGACTTTTGAACATCCACGCTTTCCAAAAAAGTCGCTGACATGTGGACGCGGCCGGACGATACGCTGGTCGGCGGGTTTTCTCGGGGCTCTCCCGCTTCCCTCGCCCTTTCGTTCCGGCGCTTCTCCATACTCACGTCGCCTCATCCTGATCGGCTCTCAAGACTTCGATGTTAATAGCCGGCCAAATATCTCCACTCCCTCACTCTGGTTGCGGAACGTATAGCTTATGTTAAATACAAACTGCAATTTTATCTGTGCCTGGTGTGAAATTAATTACACCAACGGGGACACGAAATTTTGCGTTACACCGGAAACCTGCGTTTTGACAGTCGGTATGCTTCCTAGCCAGTACTTTCCATTTGAAGTGCTCATCAAGCTTCGCTGGTATAATTTGTACGTAGGAATGATTTATTTCACTTATCATGTATTATTACCCTTAACTCTTTAAGTGCCGAATTAATTTCCGAGCTGAAGGGTTGCAATCTTTTTTTTTTATGACGTGTGCTGTACTTGCGTCGAGCGTGTTTCTCGCAACCAGTAATTTGTGCGTGTAATTTGGTGCCAACATCAACCCCTTTCACGAATGAGAGAGGCAGAAACATCATCAAATCAGATTACTAGGAAAGAAGATACTCAAAACATCAGCCACTGGTTCGTTGTTGTGTACAACACCGACCATACATATCTTTAATGTGCAGCATGTTTTCGATAATGGACACGGGGATTGAACTTGTTAAGGAAAGGAAATCGCTTTCCGTGGCTCGGAAATCACTTTCTTACATGATCTAGGAGGAAAGAAATATGAGTGGGGATTTCCCTGGAAAACCCCCCACCCCCCCTTGCAAACCCTCCCAAAATTGATTGGTATTGGAAAGGGCTTATTTAAGTCCCCCTTTTTTGCCCAAAGGCTTACGAGGGGACAGATTACCAACTAACTTATGACCTAAATTAATCTAACATACATGTCTTACCTGGGATTTGAACCCATAACCTCCCGCACCCCAGACCAGCGGTGCGCCAAACGACTACGCGACGGGGGGTCGACCCCAACATTGATCCGCACACTGCAGTTGTACTGAAGTAAGGTTCGTTTTACTCCGATCAGGAAGTTCGGTACTATTAAAGGCTGTTCACGATAAAGTGAGCACTCTTGAACTCAACCATATGAAAAAGTCACTGTCCCTGCCTGCATAAAAAATTCCCATTTTACTGTGAACAGCTTATATTGGTCAAGTATATAAGAATTTTCCCCGCCAGGCAGCATTGGTGTTGCTTATGTACAGAATGCTCTCAGTTTTCCACATAAACAGATGGAATAACTACAATTTTCATAAAATAGGCATAACTGTGTGGATTCTTCCGGCTTGAGGTGTGTTAGAACCTACGTAAAGAATAAAATTTATTCTTCGCACTAGAGCAAAAATTGCACGAAATATGTGCAAAGGTTGTTTAAATTCTATAGGGAGTGAGCGAATAGATTTGGCCGGCTCTTAACAGCAAGATCTTGATAGCCGATGAGGGTGAAGAGAGGTGAGTATGGAGCAGCGCCGGAATGCAACGGCCAGCGGTATCTTCCGGCACGATTCCCACTCGCGAAAATCTGTAGTGAACCGGCCGGGAATTGAATACGATTCGTCTTCGTGGGAGGCGAGCAGTCTAACCGCCCAACTCCCGTGGCCCCTCTATTCTATAACTTAATAATGTTTGATTTAACAAAATGTAGAACAACACAATCATTTAACTTAAATGTGGAAAGAGAATCAAAGAATTCCTTCTCACGACAACTATCTTCACATCACCCTTAAATCAGTATAGTTTAAATTAAAATAACGTTTTTACGAAAGCTCTATACCAAACATAATTGTATTTTTCCTGTTTATGCTTCTAAACACCATTGGATAAAGTGCATAACAGCCTAAAAAGGGGTAAATATAAATCAGAATACGTTCCAAACACAAACTTTTACACACAAATGAACAGAATCTCTCCAATTGACAACAGCTTGAAAGTGACCTTTCCGTAACATCAGCGCGCCATGTGGTGGAAAATTTCCCTATGCTAAAATTCTATAATAGCTAATCACGTTTTTTTTCCTATCCTGAGTAGAATAAACCTTTGTTGAAGATGCAACGGAGTATATAGGCTATTCACAGTAAAATAAGAACTTTTGAAAGCCCTGCTTAAGATCTACTTGTATACACGTCGTGCATTCTTCCGCCTTATGCAAGATTAACATTGTCGCGGGCCTCGTCGTTTTATTCACGCCTCAGGCAAGTAAAACTGTGAAATGATTAGAAAAGTAATAATGTAACAAATCTTCTCATTTTTAGAATTCGACGTATTAAAAAAAAAAACAGGAAGCGAAATAAATTGTAAGTTATCACAAATGGTTACGACTAAGATACGGAACTACTTCCCATCCATCGTTACTAACTTTACTGGACACGCGTAACTCAGGACGCCTTTGTTATATGCAGGTAGCAGCAGTGACTTTTTTCTATGATTGATTTAAAAAGTGCTCACTTTATCGTGAACATCCTTTTGTAACTTAAATGAATCATCGACAATTTAAAAAGTGGCTAATTTACCGTAAACATTAAATATTTTCGGTTCTGTGATGTTTATGCATAGGCAGGGATAGGGACATTTCGCGAGTTCATTTCAGGACAACATAGACGTCAAACACGTATGCACTGAAGTTGACTTTGACCCTGGACGACTCTAAGCCAATAGCAGACTTGCAGGGAAACAAGTAGCGAGTGCCGTACGGCAAGGCGTGAAGTAACACTGGCTTCTCTATGGGGCAGCAGCCAATGAACAGACATCTGAGGCTCGAGTATACACATGACTGTGGAGTCTAACCTACAGGTCAATGAACTCGCAAGTTTTTCCTATCCCTGGGTATAGGTATATAAACCACGTTAAAAAATTCAGTAATTAATTAACTTATAATAAAACTCTAAAATACAGAACTTATGCTTTCCAGAAAATGGATAAAAATGTGCCCTTAGTGTTGTTAATAGCCACGTTTCTGATACCGTCGTATTGTTTAATTAATTTAAAGTGACCACCACACCCAGAAAAAATGTCAAACTACGCCAAACATTTAATATTCCATACATATTTAAGACTATCTTGGATACTGTGTCTTGAAGTTTTCATGCCTTTCCAGCAAAAGTTATTTAGCGTCTGTAACCATAGAGTTAGAGTGACTTCGCTCTTCGTATTTTTTGTTCAGCGCCTCCATTTCAGGTTAAACAGTGATATTTTTCACCAATAGTTCAATAAACTAATTAATAATAGCGACTACCTGAAATCTGTATCGCCTTGAAAACTAGTTACCATCGCAAACACAATCAGAACGGAATCCCTTCGAGGGGCAAAACTCGTGGATTTGATAACTCGGCACTCTTGGAAATATGTTTAGAAACACAATCAATCCTTATTAGCTAAATGTGTTAAAACTCCAAAATTAATATAATTTGGCATACACTTTGTTCCTTATTGAGTCGCCATTTGTGTTAACTAACGATTTCTACTACTAGTATTACTTTCTCTTTCGTACATAGACAATCAGTAAACTTGTGATTTGTAGGAAGGTTCATTAGTAAAGCGTTAACGAACAATCCACATAATTGTTTTATCTTTAAGTACCTATGAAAATGTAGAGATGATAGTTTGTCGCAGGAAAATTTGATTATTTCCTAGCTTTCAATTTACTGTACACATATCCTACAGTTCTCTTTAGTAATTGGCTGTTACGTACGTACGGAGCGACTATCCCATTTCATTACGCCAGTGAGGACTCTGATACTCTATAGCAGAACGTTTGTAATTGGCCTGTAAAGGACTTAGTCGGCCCAGAAAACTTGAATTGTCCTATCACAAAAGGATCCATACACTACAGTGTTTTGGAAGATGCTGGGACTGAAATTTTTTTCGCAATATTCCAATACCTCTGACGATACGTTTGATCATAGAAATTTGAATAAATTTTTTCTAGTAGTTATTGTTCATTCTTTCCACTTGCAGAGAATGTTCGGGTTTATTCACACAGTAGAGTGAGATCATGGGTTCTATCCCTATCGATTACAATGGAGATGGCATTTTACCACGTACCTACTCTTTTGTTAGGTAACTATCTTTCCTTTAGAGTACGTGGGCCGAGATTTTTTTTCACGCTCAAGGCACAGCGATACGGGCGACAATAACACTCGCGTCCATCGCCCCATCGCTCATACGCGCAAGGCGTTGAACCAGCTTGCAGTGCTTCTGTCATCACGCCTTTCTGTGCAAATTGGATCTTGCAGATTTTCGGGGTTATGTTTACCGTTGATCATAGACGTTTTCAATATATATAATTAAAGACTACTTGCTTATATTGGCACTTCATTTAATATTAATCCCAATTACGTTTCATTATATGAATTAATAGTATATTCTTAAGTTATTTTAATAGTTTATTGCAATAGAAATTATGTGGAAGTATTTTTCATTTTTTTTCTAGACGGTATTCAGTGTTAATATTTTATTTGTTATTTTTCATTTCTTTCCTAGAGGATACTCAGCATTTTCATTAAACAAAAGTACAAAATAAAGTAATCCTGGTAGTCTCTCGTCTCGTCATTGCTGATTGGCGCAGAGATATTTCATGGTCAGACGACAGCCAATCGGAGGCCAGGAGACAACATTAGTAAGGAAGATGTAAAATAGAACTAATTTTTTCTTTAGAACAATTCTCACCGCCTGCAACGATCGACATGTGTTGTATAATATGAAAGTTTTAATGATTTAAGATTTAATAATATTGCCGCAATACATTTTTAAAGATAAATAATTGTTAATTGAATAAGATTCAATATTAATTTTATTGTGTATTAAAAGATAAAAAGTGATACATGTATAATTTTGTTGAAGAAGAAGCACGAGTAAAATAAAATACTGCGAAGATTTTAATTGCAATATTATGATTCATACTTAAAGGCAACAGCTGACAAGTTGGATAATTATTTGAAATATTACAAATGGCGCCCAATGTATTAATGGCAGAGTTGTCATTTGTCTGAAATGTAACAATCTGTAACAGAGGCATTTTATTACATGCGATGAAAATCCACAATTGTAATTACCACTGTATGGTTTTACTTTCTCCTACCTCTTACGGAAACTGCACAGGTTACTTATTATATGAGATTTTTTTCAACTTCGCTTTTTTTTTTTTTTAATAGAATACACTTATTTTGTTAAAAACAAAACTGTATGGGCTTAAATAATTGGTTTTAATTTTTTTCTGACCAAAATTTGTATTCCCAGGATATTTATTTACTAAGATAAGCGTCAATGCGAAAACAACGAATGTACAGAAACTATGTCGGGACTTCTAACTTGAGGTTAACTTTGCCACCTCCCTGCCTAACAGAGTTTTATGGGTCATTATATACTTTTATTTAACTTACCTTGTTTGTATGTACAGTAGGTGTCTGTGCGGCAGGCACCGATACACTAGCAAGTTGGTATGCAACTCACTCGGCGCACCTGCTCGTGGGCAAGTTTCGTCGCCACCTGCAGGCTGCCAAGGACTGGCACCGGTTGTCTCCTACACAATAATGTGACGTCCTCTATTGGAAAGTTGGCTCTGGGCTGGTAAGGCTGCAGCATCCTTTACTCTAGAGCACCGCGTCTTAAGGCTCCTGCCTGATAGGGGCAACCGAGACATGCGCATCAACATTCACATCACCTCTACGCACAAAGCACTGATCTGGTGTGCTGTCTTGCTGTCGATAACGTGCCTCTATGAGACTTTCAGCGGATACCCTTCCATTGTATGATGTAATAATAAAAAATGTAATGTGCAATGCACATCCCTATGTCTTTTTTAATGGTTTGTACCGGAATGTTCTTACCTAAAAATTACCCTGAAAACACCCGTTTGTATGTACAATTTTCGCTATCAAAAATACAGGCTTTAAAGATAAATGGAGGAACTGAAAAATGTATACAGACGCGTAATGTTTCTTAAAGGTTATTCGTAAGCAGACCTCACTCAGACACATTGGACGGTTTTTATTTAGTAAAATGTTTTCTGCTGGAGCTCTGCACATCGTTTAGGCGTGTTGCCAACCCGGGCAGGCACCCGGCCACCTCAAGGTTCCCCGCTACCTGGCGCTTGAACTGGGTTACAGTGTGTTAGAAATCCGCGATTTTTCTACGAAACTTACGAACGTGCTGATCTACGATAACAACACACTTTTTAGTCTCACCTAGGTTTTTTGCATCCCTGTTCGTCAGGTTGCAGCCCGAAGTGTGGAAGGTACCACCACTGTTTAACTGCAGATTTATAGTCTTTTTAGTCTAAATTTTATTATTATTATTATTATACAGGTAGACTTTTTATACATTCACAGACTCGTCCATCATCGGGATTGGCAAGTGATAGTGATGATGGACAAATCTGCGAATGTATAAATAGTCTACCTCTATAATAATAACAAAAATAATTGGTGAGACTAAAAAGTGAAAAATAAATTAACTGAAAAAAAACCTTTTAAAACCAAGCTTTTATTTTCAAATGCACTAACAAGAGAAAAGTAATTATAGAAGTAGTTACAGAATGTGTATAAATTGTAAGACATGGTCGAACAGCCGTAATAAATTTCACTACAAATTAATATGTTTGTATCCATTTATATTTAGTATATAAAAGCCTGGCATGAATAGTTACGAACCTTACGCAAAATATGTGCACTACGCTTACACAAATGAGGTATACATTCTATATTGCGAATAGTTAAGAGCCTTACGCAAGATATGTGCACTACGCTTACGCAAATTAGGTATACATTCTATATTGTGCCAAGCTTTTATATACTATGTATAAATAGATACAAACATATCTATTACGCCTTTTCGACCACGTCTTAAAAGTTCTACAAATTCTGAACTGCTACTACAATTATTTTTCTCTTTTTAGTGCATTTACAAATAAAAGGTTGGTTTTAAAAGTCTTTTTACAGTTAATTTATTTTATATTTCATTACTATTAAAATGAAATTTTACATAAAATCTGTTATACATTTCGATGTATATCACAGTGGAGTTTATTTATTTATTTTAGTTAGACTGAACTGCTAGGTAAGAATTATTTCCCTTCTTAATTTACGCTTTTATATGTGAAACAATTTGGTTGGCTTTTGTGAATAGAGGAAATTAATTAAGATTTTATCATTAATATTGCATTTATTGTCTCACCAGTAAAGCGAATAGAACTATTGTGAAACATCACCTGTGCCAATTTAACTGGTTATTTATTGTACTTACTTATATATACGTATTTTTATTTTCCTAAACGTTTATTCAAACCTAGTCTGTTCCGTGACCCTAGTGCCAAGGTCAAATATTCTTACGTTCATGTTACTTTCGTGTTTGAAACTTTTATTTAGCGCCTCCTGGAAAACATTAAGCCAATAACAAACCACAAAAATATAGCCGAGCCACTCACAGAATTGTCCGCGATCAAATCGGTATTCCAGATAAGCGGCGCTCAGTGAACGCATGGCAGCGGCTTGAGGACAGAGAACATGGTCAACAATCTTCATGTCAGTGAACTCGCCAATTTTTATCTGTCTCTAGTTGCTGGTTCCTTATACCTTGCAAAAAATTCGCGTTGTTGTGAGTATCGGGACCCGAACCTGCGGCGCCCCGGTAGGTATGCCCTACTCCAGCCACGCGGTTGTCGTCATGGCACTGACGGTGGAGGGCAGGATGAATTGCAGGGTGCCAACGGGGCGACTGAAAAGTATCCATTCAGAATGGTTACCATTCCAGAAATTTTGCATCCATACTTGCGCAGAAAAATCCGGAATGGTAACCATTCACACTTTATTACCAAAGCATTGCGTTACTGAATCCTGAAAAGTATCAATTGTAGGAATAGTTATCATTCCGGATTTTTGTGCCAACGTTCACATTCCAAATATCCTGAAAAGGGCCCACAGTCGGAATATTTACAATTCCGTTATGTGTGTTTTTTAGTTGTCATCCACAAAAGCCTGAAAACAGTCTACTGCCTGAATGGTAACCATTCAGGACTCATGTGTAAAAATAATTTGACAATATTACAGTAATATTACAAATAGTACAAAAATATGTTACACTGCAAAACACACACACATTATTTCTCAATGCAAATAGGTTACACACGATAATCATTTATGGGGAAACTCCAAGCTTCGCTGACACGAAAAAGACAGATTGGTTACCATTCAGGCAGTGGATATTTTTCAGGCTTTTGTGGATGACAACTAAAAAACACACATACCAGAACTGTAAACATTCCGACTGTGGGCACTTTTCAGGATATTTGGGGTGTGAATGTCGGTACAGAAATCTGGAATGGTAACCATTCTTGCAATGGATACTTTTCAGAATTCAGTAACGCAATGCTTTGGTAATAAAATGTGAATGGTTACCATTCCGGATTTTCCGGCGGAAGTATGGATACAAAATTTCTGGAATGGTAACCATTCCGAATGGATACTTTTCAGTCGCCCCGTGGTAACGACGTCATCAGAGGCACATATAAAAAGGCGTTCAGTTCTGGGTCAGCAGGCCGGTTCAGTTAGGGAAAGCTACGCGCCGCGATCTTAAGAGTGTAAACTAATTGCATGTAAAGTAGTATCTCAGCTATAATATATTGTCCTTTTTGCTTGCAGAAACACACTGAGGATTCCGTTCAAGCAATTAACTACATTTTGTTCTTATAGTGTTCTATAATTTATTGTAATTCAAGCTGAGTTTTGTAAATTATCTGATGATGTATTATTTGATGTAATCAAGCTCGCTCCCCAGGTATTTACATACTGTAGTTATCTGAGAGTTTAACACAGTGGAGATTGAGATTGTAGCATGAGTCTGATCGAGGGACCAGAACAACGTACTGCTTGCTGTCCGCATTCACATGTTATTCTACTTTATTCAGCTTTTTAAATTTTCCTTATCTTCTAATTAAAATATCCGAAACGTTAATACTGTATCGAATTAGCAGATTATTACTAATTAAAATTTAAAAATGTATTATGAAGTAGATGAAATTAATTACCAGTTCATCACGTGAATACAACAGTTGTTTAAATGGTTATGTGTTATCGTAAATTTTTCACACTAAAACCTGTAGAGTTATTAATTTTACTAATTTACATTAAAATGACCTAACTCATAAAAATTAATTCGTAAAATTTTAAGCTCGTATCCTTTAAAGTGGTTTTGCTAACGTAACCACTTCTTACTTGCTTAATTATTTAAAATAACGAAAAAAGATGTAAAATGAAATTTGTAATTTACGCTACATATTTTATTAAACGTAATCTGTGCTATGATAAATCTCCTGGCAAAGGATTTTGTTTTCTGGCATTATATATTTCATGGATCTTATAATTTCCATATTAAACAACCCAGTAAATATACAGTATCAAACTTCTTTAAAAAAATTAATGCTTACAGCGCAGGATATGGTTAGTTACACATGAAGTATCTGTGGACTGTTGGAGACGAAAACCCACGATTACACGAAATACTAGTGTTTCATTGCGTGTTATTCTAAAGCTTTACAAGTGTGCTATTACCACCAAGCTTAGCCTATTTAATTGGTGCGCATTTTTGCAGTCACTCAGAATATCAGCTAAGGGAATCTCTGCAAGGAACTGCACAAAACCACTTAACAATAATCATGACTAATAAATATCTTCTCGTGTACCTCATGATAGCTTAGAATTATTGTCACATTTTGGCGGTAAAATAAAATTTTCTATGTAGAAATGAATACATTTTTTTTTAACTCTTCATATATTTTTTAAGAAAAATGATTCCTTTGCTACCGACATATCTTGATATTAAGTAATGCAACTTTTGTGGATCCCTTATTTCAGTATCTGAGCAGTCCAGGCTATGTGGCTAATGTTAGCCGAGTGGTTGGCGAATCTCATGCCTGAGAAAAGGGTTATTTCCTATTTTTTTTGGTTTACAAAGGTATAAAGATATACATAGCTGTTCACGGTAAACTGACCACTTTCGAAGGCCCTGCTTAAGATCTACTTGCATGCACTTTGTGTATTATTTCGCCTTATGTAAAATTAACATTGACATGGGCCACATCACTTTATTCATGCGCCGGTCAAGTAAAATTTTGAAATAATTAGAGAAGTAAAAATTTTACAAATCTGCTAATTTTTACTCTTCGATGCATTACAAAAAATAGCGAAAGACATTATTTAAGTTATCACAAATAGTTTCCTAACACTTCTTATTCGACGCAGTTATATGGAGCAGCCTGTAATAAGAAATACTCATGTAAAATGTTAAGAAACTGAGTGAACAGACATACGGTTCGTTGTGCCTTTGGTGTAATTTTCTAGACTTAGTTTGCGTGAAGCGGAAGAATATTTTGGAAGTAGAACTTCAGCGGGGGGCTATGGAAAGTTGTGAGTAACCCTGGAATGACTACAGGTTGTATTTCGGAGGTATAAGAGGAGCTTGGCCGATGCAGACGGAAGCGAGTGCGGGCGCACAGCGGCGGCGTGGGGGACGCCGCGACGCCGCGGATCAATACGGCAGCGTCGGGACGGCCGGCGTCCGCCAGCCACGGCCGTCTCCGCCCCGCCGACAGCACCCCGCGACGCCGGGTGTCTCTCGCTGCTTCACCACTGCACCTCCCGAGGAAATACCATACACTGTAGATGTAGTGTAGGCTTAAGCTGGACTCACAACCATCCGTTCAAGCCGCCCGTCACCCTTCCGTCTGTCGGTCACGTGATCTTCAATCAATCGCAGGGCTATTTTATTTTCTATCCTTCAACCGTCAAATATATCTCAAACTTTAACCTTCGACAGACGGACGGATGGGCCACCGCCTTGTAATATTGTTCCTTGAACATGGCTGTCGGAAAACAGTCACTTGTTTCTTTGTTTGAATATTTTTCTTTTGAAATACACAAGGCAGTGATGTTCTTTGTTTTTTTTTACGTTTCTCCTTTGAATTGAACTGAAGATGACTTGTATATTTTCAGAGGAAATGCTGATAAATTCTGTTAGGGAAAGAGAATATAATTATGACATTCATTATAAACATTTGTTTCTGCGCGAGAAGGTTCGTGTTGTCGGGTGGTTGTGAGCCAAACTTTAGTCATCTACTCCCAGTGCAATCGTCCTGGATTGATAACTAAGAATTTTCGGCGGTGCCGATGGGGACGAAGGGACAGTTTCTGTAAATGTCTGTGCTATGTTTGGAAAAAGCCAACGTTAATTTTTGTGTACAGGTTTGTCTGTTACAGCCTTTCAAAAATTGTCAAAATGGACTTTTTTCAACCCGGTTTTTCCCCGGTTAAAAAATAATTTTACAAAAATCTTTTACATTGGTAGCATGTTTTAACACTTTATCTCCTTTAGTCATCAAACAGAAATAGTACACGTGATATAGCATTGGTGTGACTGTTCCAGTACTGACCAATGGCATCACAGAATTCACATGCATGTGATCCATGCTCTTAAAAACAAATTACCCTGTGCATTACGCGTTTTTATGTTTAAAGGCTGTTCGTGATAAAGTGAGCGTTTTTGAAATTTACCTTAGAAAAAAAGTCACTGCTCCTATAGGTAGGGATAGGAAAAATTCGCGAGTTCAATGACCTGTAGGCTAGACTCCACAGTCATGTGTATACTCGAGTGTCAGATGTTTGTTCACTGGCTGTTGCCCCATAGAGTAGCCAGTGTTACTTCACACCTGACAGTATGGCACTCGCTACTTGTTTCTCTGCAAGTCCGCTATTGGCTTAGAGTCGTCCAGGGCATGTCTAATAAACTGCGATCCAATTACAGAGTCAACTTCAGTGTACGCTTGTTTGACGTCTATCTTGTCCTGAAATAAACTCGCGAAATGTTCCTATCCGTACCTATAGGCTATTCACGGTAAAATGAATACTTATGAAAGCCCTGCTTGTATGCACGTTGTGCAGTCTTCCGCCTTATGTAAGATTAACATTGTCGTGGGCCTCATCACTGTATTCATGCATCGGTCAAGTGAAACTGTGAAATTATTTGAAAATTAAATATCTAAAAAATCTGCTAATTTTTACACTTCGATTCATAAAAAAAAAAAAAAAAAGAAAGGGAAAGAAATAATTTAGTTTATCAGAAATGGTAGCATTACACTTTATATTCGACCTTAAGATACGGAACTACTTCCTAACCATCGTCACCAACATTACTGGTCGCAAGTCACCCAATGCGCCCGTTTAAATACACGCAGGTAGGGGGAGTGGCTTTTTTCTGAGGTTGATTTCGAAAGTGCTCACTTTATCGTGAACAGCCTTTACCTGCATATATTTTAACGGGCGCACTAACTGACCTGTTGGCAGAGTTGTAACAATGGTGAGAGAGTAGTTCCACATCTTAACGTCGAATAAAAAGTGTTAGGTAACCATTTGCTATAACTTTTTTCTTTCGCTTCTTGTTTTAATTAATGCATTGAAATGTAAAAATCAGCAGATTTGTAAGATATCCACTATAATAATTTCACAGTTTCACTTGACCTACGTACGAATAAAGTGACGAGGCCCATAGCAACTCTAATTTTACATAGGGCGGGAGAATACACAACGTGGATACAATTATATCTAAAGCAGGGCTTTCAAAAGTGCTCAGTTTACCGTGAACAACCTATACTAAATATGGCATGTAGAACACGCGTTTTATTCTTCCGTCAACATAAAAGTGTCTTATTGTTGTAAGATTGTACTTTTACTAATAATAGGCCAAGTTTATATACTGCAATATTTAAATAATAATTAAATAATTCCTAGTAAGAAATAGTTCTCATGCTAAATGTTACCAAGTGAAATGCCCACGTATGCGGTGCGTTGTCCCTTTGACGTAATTTTCTAGACTTAGTTAGGCTTTATTTTGCATGAGGCGGAAGATTATCTTTAAAGTAGAACTTGAACAGGGCTTCACAAAAGTTGGAAGTGGCTACGAATTATCGTTTTCTGCGCATTAATCAACAAACCAATTCAACCGTCGAAGTCGCATGGTCAACAGTGATAAACCTGTTTCCTTTTATCTAAATTCTCAGAAAGACAAGACCGTTTTATGAGTAAAACATTTTTACCAATTAAATTTAATAAAATAGATCCTAACTAGGTTAGAGGAAATATACAATCATCTCAAAGCACTTGTGCACATAAAGACTGTTCTAACCTCAAATCCTGGGCACGTCGTTTATGATAGTTTCATTGGCAGAAAAGCAGTCCAAATGTTGGGACACGGAGATTGGTTAGTGCGCACCGCGGGTGCTTTCTCTACCTCATTCTTCCTCTACGAGAAGTACAGGTTGTCCACGGTTAACTCAACACTTTTGAAAGCCCTGCTAACGATCTACATTTCTTCTCATTTTGTATCCCTTCGCTATATGTGAGTTTAACACTACCAAGGACCGGCTCACGTCAACTCTCGTGTGCTACCCACGTGAAAATTTAAAATTTTTAGAAAAAATAAAATAATATTCATATTCGTGCCGTTATGTCTATAAAATAAGAAACACTCGATTGTCAATAAATTAACATGTTACACCCTTAATATAAAGTTAAGTCATAGAACCATTTTTATTAATTTGCTGTCATTTTTACTGGAGGCTTGAATGCCGGTGTGTTCCGCACACATGTAGGTAAAAGCTGTTCACGATAAAGTGAGCACTTTTGAAAGCAACCTTAGAAAAAGTCACTGCCCCTAACTGCATATATTTCGACGGGTGACCTGTGACATGCACCCAGTAAAGTTGGTAACGATGGATGAGAAGAAGTTCCGTATCTTAACGTCGAATGAAAAGTGTTAGGTAACCATTTCTTATAACTTAAATTATTTCTTTCACTTTATGTTTATTTTTTAATGCATCGAAATTTGAATATAAGCAAATTTGTTAGATATTTACTATTCAAATAATTTCATAGGTTTACTTGACTGACGCATGAATAAAGTGATGAGGCCCACGACAATGTTAGTCTTACATAAGGCGGATGAATACACAACGTGCATGCAAGTAGATTTTAAGCAGGGCTTTCAAAAGTGCTCATTTTACTGTGAATAGCATATACTTATAGGTAGTGGATGTTTTCAAAGGCAGATTTAATAGGTACTCAGTTTATCGTGAACAGTGTTTACCTAGTTATGCCCACAATTATCATGAAATTTAACACCCACTGGCATATCTATGGTAACGTTGCTAGTGTATTAGAAAATTAGTTATGTGTATGGCATAGTGATTAGGCCCTACTGCGAAAATTTCTTGTACATCGTTTTTGTTATTGTCAAAACATCGTGCTTCCATTACAGGGTTTTGATTAGATTCAACATTTTGACTTCGAGTCAATAGCACCTTACGCTGGGAAAATTTTTAAAAAATATTCAATAGCCACAGACAACCTAGTGTAAAAAAAATTAATTCCTACACTGATGGAAAGGTTTCTTTGAGCGAACAATACACTTGTTTGTGTACGGCGAAACAAATGTGTACAGTGGAATCAAACATATATTTTGTTATCATGCATATTTCGTTGGCACAACTAGATGGTTTGGTCAGTTCAAGTGTCTATTTTGTTACGTAAACAAAAACAGTTTTTCTGCATTTCAGATTTTGTTCAGTCAACAAAAAAAAATTGTATTAGGAACTACTTATTTAAGTACTTTGTTGGCTAAAACAAATATTTTTCGCATAGTTTGAAAATGCCAGAGACTGTGTATCTGTGCCAAAATTCTGAGTACTTCTCGGCTTATGCTTCACCGGGAATCACTCCGTGTTCATGCCATTTTTGCTAAACCTTTTAATCAGAGGTTTATATGCAATTTCAGGAGTTACAAGGAACAAATTTTTTGCTTAGAATTCTAAAAAATTGTCTTTGCAACTCACTGTGATATGTCAGAACTCAGCTGTTTATGATGTTGAAGAATATAATCTCAACAACGAATTATGTCTCTTACCGTGTGAAGGAGTTCCATTATATTGGACGTTGTTTTACGCTGGGTACAGCGTAGACAACTCGCGTTCAACAATGTGAACCGATTTTACCTGAAAATTACATGTTCTTGCGATCTACGTTTTTTCATCTTCTCCGCTGAGATATTACGAAATAAAAATTAAAATATGGTCTAAACATAATTTTTTCTGGTAAGACATTTTACAGATAAAATAAAGCTGATGTTGTAATAAACGTATGTCTGCAACGAAATGAATAATTTCACAAAGTCGAGGAAAAAAATTATTACTTCTATGTAACAATGTTTCATTGTATATTCATTGCTTTAAACTTTTGCAGCTTTACCACTTTGTTTTGTTTATTTGAATTTAAATACCGCGCTTTGGCTTTTGCAAAGAAGAAGCCGGAGAGTTATTTTAATAGTTGTATACACTTCTAAATAGAAAATTTTTGTTCGTTGTGACGCCCAAATTATATGAGTTTTTCACGGATAGGTTTCTAATGGCACTAAATGTATTATGGCTGACATGGCTAATGATAATTTATGCAGTCGGACCTATCCAACACGGAACGAAATAGCTAACAGAATATTAAAACAATAATAGTTTTCAAAACGGGACGAATATTTGTCTGGTTGAAAGAACCTACGATGGTATAGCATTTATTACACAAAAAAGTGTGATCACTAAAAATACTTTAGTAAAATTGACATTTTCAAACATAAATATGCACAATGTTTGTAGTCAATACCAAAAATTTTTTGTAGAAACTACAAAACAGCTTTAGTATCGCAAAGGATGCGTAATCATTTTACGAAACGGATTTGCGAAATGTCCCTATCTGCAACATCGTCATAAAACGTTTTGAATTATATATAAAGTCCAAGCAAAGAGAGCATCTCTAGTGTAAATATTGAAATGGAAGTGATCTACAGTTGGCATTTCCTCGTCCTGCCACCGTTCACCCAAATAAGAGATTCAGCTCCTGGCGAAAAGTACACGAAATGTTGTAGCCGCATTTTGGACGAGGCGTTAGAAAACCGCACTCTCAACCAGGCCATTACATTCTAGAATCAAAACAGTTAAAATTGCGTGAAATCCGTGAATTTGACTGGTGGTGTGTTGGAAATGCTTCTCTTCTTCAATCAGCAAAATTCTACTGATCATTTCCGTTGCTGGTACTCGCTGAGGGGTGATTTCTAATGTTTCCTAATGAACCGTCCTGGCTTGGCAATAAACCTCAGTGCATTACACCGATTGGCCAGTAGGTAACAGCCCATTAACTAAAGGTTAAGTAAAATAATTCTATTGATTAAAATCACTCATGCAGTCTTAGACTACATACCAAGCCGATGTCGCTACCACAGGGAATTTCGTTCATGTCATGGAAGCAAAATATTCGCCTCAAACTGTATCTGAACGTGCGATTGCTTTCAAAAGCCTACTTCTTACGAACTTGAAAATACAGAGAGCGTACTGCTTGAGTAACTCCTCTACTTAAGCACGCTTTGTTACTGTTTGTTCGCATGCATGATTGTCGTGTGTTACGCATTTTACTTTATTATTTAAACTTGTTATCGCAGTAATAAACTATAATGGCAATTAATGCAAAAATCAAAATACGTATTCGTTATTTACCCCAGTGTGCAGTTTCGCTGGTCAATCGAAAATAAAATTTTCTAGCATAATTATACATCGTTTTAATAGTATGTACTTGCAATCACTGGTTTTCACTAATTAAAATCAGCAAAAGGGAAAGAAGAAACTAAAAATACATTTTTTTTTTTTTACTTTGTGGTACGCGATTAACATATTCCCACGTGCATTTTATACGCATTTAATTTTTAAAAAGTATTGAATAAGCTTGGTTATAGAAATAACAAATACACTCACCGTAACCTGCCACCGCTATGCTACTTTAAATTTATTTCCGGCTGAATAATTTGTTTGTTTTTTTCTATAAATTTTCCAGCTGATTCCGAAGGACACGCGTCAAATCGCAAATGATGCGTGTGTGTATGTTCCGCACGCTCGTATCAGCTAACCTGTGAATTAAAAACATAACGAGGAAATTAATATATTATTTAACAGTTTTGTGTAATCCCTTGAAAGGGCAGTTAATTTCCACATGCCAGCGTTTTATTTCCGCTTTTATATCTGGCAAAGCTAACAACTTCCTCCGGGTACCCTGGCGTGTAGAGAGAGAGAGAGGTGTGTGTAAGTAAATCAATTAGGTGTTATTTTTTAACTTTTATTTCGTGCCTAGTTTTTTTTATATTTGGAAAACTATCCTCACCATCGCGTATAATATCGTTTAAGGGAAGCTGCATGTGTTTGATGTATGTTTCGCATCTATCTGATCTTGGTTCAGGTTACAAACTAGTTGATTCTGTTTCCCATTCTTGCAAAAATAACTGGTACGGCGAGTTAACCAAACGCTTCTAGGGTTGGTTCACTTTTAAATTGACACATTGAAATCAACGTTAGAAAAAATTACCTTTCCTTAATTCACCGGAGTTCTTGCAAATTGAGAAAAATAGTAGGCTACTGTCTTTCAGCGTCAATGAAAGAGTAAATTGTTTCTACTACAGTGGGTATCTTATAGTTTTATACATATTAAAGCAATGAAGGGTGTCATATGAACTTTTTTTTCGTTTACATTATTTTCGTGGTGTCCCTGGACTGGCGCATGAATACTAGTCAAGAGTTTCGTGGTGTTATGTTTGTACACGTGGCGGATGAATATGTAACAGGCTTAGTAGTAAACTAAGGAAAGCTTTCAGAAGTAAGGTGACTGAATAATCTACAGTGAAGTTTCGAAAGGAATGCGATGAGACTGAGTCACTATCACCGTTGACAGACTACATGAATTTATGCACCCTTAAATTTCAAACAATACGCAATGATTCAGTTAAATTAATACAGCAGCAAACATTTTAAGCGGTCATTATTTGCTTCAAATGTCTCACAGAACTTTTTAAGATGATTAAAGTTTGTTACAGATGTGTGTAAACTATCCTGCAAAATCATTTAAAAAATGTATGGAACTTACACTCTTATTTGTGTAGCTTGGTGCTGACACATCCTCTCCGATTGTAGGCAGAATGACAGGATATTTTATGGTCTAAGAATTACTTCACATACGGTCTACACTCTCACAGAGCTAGAAGGAAGTCAAACTATTTTGTTTAACAATATGAACAATGATTAGCGTTGCAACTGACAGAGAATTGCTAAAGACCGTGGAAAACACTTTTTCTCCAAGTTCATAAGCCTTACTCAGAAGCACAAAAAGGTACCAAATTGAAGAAGATATTTTAAAGTATTTTTAAATCGAAATCAAGCATACTGTAGGTTATACACAGATATTCAAGGACGCCGCTATAGTATTCTTTATTCGTTCAAAGGATCAAGCCTTTTTCTCTATAACATTGATAATATATTTAATTTGTGCTTGATAGATTTTACCACGGTTATTTCAAGTAACAATAATTTTAAAAAATATGTATTATTTCACCAAACTTCTTTCTCGTTAGAAACTCATTTTTGTTGGAAGATGCTAGGTTTTACTCACTCGCAAGAAAAACACTTTTTTTTATATCACCTGTATGCTTTGTTTCAGTAATTTTGCTTATAAGGGGGAGTTTTGAACTGTCGCGAAAATGTTTAACGTAGTTTTTAGGATAGGTTTTTGATTGGGTGGGGCATTAATGACGCAGTACATGTTTATTAGCGAATAGCAGACATTTAGTACCAGAGCGGCAGAAATCTCCTCTGGCCAAACAAGTAAGTTACTAGCTTCTCAAAAGTACGGCAGCTGTTGCCCAATCTCGGTAAATTCACAGTTTTCTGAAGCTGTGCTATATTTCTACTTTCAGATTTTTATTGCATATACCTCCGCTACACATAAACTAAAACTTTGCTACTTTTCTTCCCTGCAAAAAAAAATCACGATACTAGAACCTGCGAGCCGTACTTTTAATGATTAGACAATAAAATAATAAATATTTTAAACAAATGACAGTGAAACATGTTTCCATAAGTGCTATCTGAAAATGAAACTATTTTAAATGCAAACTGTTTCTTGTTAACTGTTGCCAAAATAACACTGCTGCACGGTTCTAATTCCTATTGAATACGAAATAAGTATTTTAATTTATAAATAGTATGTAAATAAAATTTTGATTTAAGGAAAAGCAGAACACTTTGATGTCGATAAAAGTTTTAAATGTACGTGGTATATAATTTATATATATAAAAAAAAGCAAACGTGTTACGATTCGAAAAGGGCGTGGGAAAAATGGGTGTTTCAAAGGATTCTTTCAACAAGACTAAATATGCCACGAATAGTGTAAATTAAGGAAATAAGTCTTGGAGATAAGTGAAAAAGACATCTGAACTTATCAAATACTTCGAAATATCTAAATATTCTCTATAATCCCCACATCTGTTTATTAGCTGTCCACTTGTAACCTGGGCTTTCTAAAGTGGACGTTGAATCCACGAGCGCAGAGCACCTAGTAATACAGAGGCAAAGCAGCCGCTTATTCCGCGGACTCCAGCCTCACACGCCAGCAAAATGGCGTCGCTGGCCATCAACACTCCGGAACGCGGCTCGCCAATCAGCACTTGGCAATCTACTGTACTAGCCAGGGGGCAGTCCAGCCAGTAGTGAATCTTTCGCCCGTTCCCAGAACTTCGCGAAGCCGGCCAGAAACTGGGCACGCCCACACACAGTAAAAGAAACTGCAACTCCATTTCGTCTCTGTATAGTTATCTACTCTGTTCCATGAGTAGAGACCAGGAAACTTCGCGGATTCATTTGGCGACAAGTTAGACTTCACAGTAGTTTGCGCACTCTAGCCTCAGCTAGTTGTTCATTGGCTGTTGCTCCACTTTTATCAGAGACCAGGTGGCTCGGGATTGGGTCCTCTTTTTTCTTGCGTGTTACTTATTGGTTTAAATGCGTCCAGGGCGTAGCTTAAAAACTGCGATCCATTTAAAACGAAAGTCAAATGTGTATACGTTTGAAGTCTAACTTGTCCTCAAATGAATTCGCGAAATTTGCCCTAAATTAAACCTTTCAGACCTGCTTTAATTTATGGTGTGAGGTGTTGCAAACAAAAATTTTTATGATGGGTACTGTAGGCTACTTAAGTCAACCCAGTACTTATTTCGTTGCCACAGCCAATGAATGAGCTGTAGGTTACATGTTTGGCTGCAGTTATATGAACCAATTATGACCCGGACCTGTAAGACGGTTTGCGAATCTTTCAGCCACAGGTAAAATCATTGGTTACTGAGCGATTCGCAGTGTGCAGTACAAACAAAATATTACCTAAAGGCTGTTCACGATAAAGTGAGCACTTTTTAAATCAACCTTAGAAAAAAGAAACTGCCCCTGCCTGCATATGTTTAACGGGCACACTGAGTGACATGCGCCCAGTAAAGTTGGTAACGATGGACGGGAAGTAGTTCCATATCTTAACGTCGAATAAAAAGTACTAGGTAACAATTTAGGAGAACGTAAATTATTTCTTTCGCTTTCAGAATTTTTAATGCATGGAATTGTAAATATGACCAGATTTGTAAAATAGGCTATATACTTTCCTTATAATTTCAAAGTTTCACCTGATCGACGCGTGCTTAAAGTGATGAGGCCAATGACAATGCTAATTTTACATAGTGCGGAAGAATACACAGCTTGCATACAAGTAGATCTTAAGCAGGGCTTTCAAAAGTGTTAATTTAACCGTGAACAGCCTGTAGATGTGCGTAATGTACACAAATGTGTACACTGGGTCTGAATGAGTTAAGAAGCGAGACTTCGTGCCGGGTTGCAGTGGCGCACATGTGCAGATGGTCTACAAATGGCGCTGGCGCTTGCTTAGAAACTTGCTTCCCTACAGTGAAGCGGGGTGAAATGTTTGGAGAAGGGAATGGAGGGGTGAAAAATAATCCATTGGGAGGGGTGGTGGTAGAAAAAGGTGGGGGGGGGGGGCGGATGTGAGCGAGTACTAAATGTACTGCGGCCATCTGCGATGAGGCAGCAATTCACGCGACGTCAAATGCAGGACAGCGATGTTGGTGGCGCGTGGTCGAGAAAGCTACTCGGCTCGGAGCACGCAGCGCCGCGCCGCGGTGGCAGCGGGAAGATTGAGTACGTTGCGCGACTTGTTGCGGCGAAAGAATATAATAATAGTCCACTGCGGTACTTGGACGCAGCTTGCAGGCGTCACGTAACTACGACATACATAGGCTCCGCACTGTTAACTCGCCATTCCTGAAAGTACTGCTAATGATGTACTTTTCTTCTAGATTTGTATCCTTCTCTCATACCTGACATTAACATTTTCATGGGCCCTATCTCTTTATTTGTGGGCCATCCAAGTGAAACGAAGTGATATAGGCTGTTCACGGTAAAATGAGCACTTTTGAAAGCACTGCTTTAGATCTACTTGAATGCACATTGTGTAATCTTCCGCCTTATGCAAAATTAACATTGCCATGGGCCTCGTCACTTTATTCATCCGTCGATTAAGTGCAACTGTGAAATTACTACAAAAGAGAATGTTTTGAAAATCTGCTCATTTTTACACTTCGATGCATTAAAAAACAGAAACGAAAAGAAATATTTAAAGATATCAAAAATGGTTTCTTGACACTTTTTATTCATTGCTGATTTTACTGGGCGCATGTTACTCAAAGCGCGCAGTAAAATATATGCAGGCAGGGGCGGTGATTTTTTCTAAGGTTGATTTCAAAAGTGCTCAATTTATCGTGAAGAGTCTTTAGTTATAAACAGTGCAAATTTTTAAAGGTAGAATTTAAGATTGCTTATTTCACTGTAAAAAGCAAACAGCGTTTAGTGTTGCCATTGTAACTGTTGTTATTACAGCGTCCAGCCTGTCAGAAATGTTTTATTGTTATACTCTACAGCACTGCGTAAAGAATTTATGGAGACGCAATTGTTTACTGCAAAAATTTATCTTAAATTTTTTTTCTCACATAACATCTTAGCACCTTCGTGTTTTTGTGATGCGAGTACTTCACATAGCGACATGGCGCAGAAATATTGTTAGCTCGCGAGATTTAAAACGTTGTAGGCATCTGGTGTTTTTTTTCTGCCGTCTTTAGTAGTTTGAAGAATTTATTTCTCCACTTAGCAGGGTAAAATGAACGTCTCTGATTCTTCCGCATATATCTAAACTTTGTAAAAAAATATGTCATACTATAGAAGAACTACCAGACGCTGCCATGGTTTAAGAGGGCAGTGAGAGATACACAGGTAAACAAAATTTCCTTCATTTTACGGAAAAGTGCTGGTATAAATTTATCCAGAAGTGTCCGTAAACTCTCCGTAAAATCACGTACACATTGATTTTCAGAAACGGACTTTCCGTAAATTTCACGGAACCTCTCCGTTAATTTCCTGTACTTTCCTTTTAAAATAAAAAGAGATAATGAAACTGTATTTCATTTTCGTTATGTGGGTGCTCTTCCGTGTATAAAAAGTTATGTTAAAAAGTTAAAATATTTTGTACTTAAGCGAGGTTTGAACCCGAGTCAAAAACTTAACGGTCTAATACTCTAACAATTCACCTACAATTCTCACTTCAAAAATGTTGTATAACTTATAAAATTTATATTTAAAAAACAAAAGCAAAAATTCAGTTTCTATTAAATTTAGTGTATTTTTAATGTTGCCAAATGTTACAGACGCCTGATGCTATTTTTTGATGTTTGAAAGAATAGGTCATAGTCGCTTGGATAACCTTAACTGCCGCAGAAATGATAATTTTCTTGTTACAGTGGCGAAGAAAGCTTCGTGTAGAATCGACATTGTTCGTCTCCGTAACTCGAAGCCAAAGGGAATACGGAGACTTTCCGTATTTTGGATTTACGGACTTAACTCCGTTTTTTGTCATTACGGATTGCCTTTCCGTATATACAGTGTACAATTCTGTAAAACATTCCGTAAATATACGGAAATGTTTAATAGTGTACGCAACGCAGTCTCAGGGGTATCCGACCCAATGGGGTTCCCGAATCAGTTTAGTCCTACACTACAATTTGAGTGACCTGAATGGTACTGCTGTTAAATTTGGTCCAGATCCTTCGAACGATGTAACATTGAGATACACGACCCCGTTTTAGGTGTTTGGATGGGCGAGGGTTCTCCCCCACCTGGATGGCGGAGCCGATTTACCTTCACACTATTTTAAGTCATGTAGGAACGCAAGGACATCTCTGCCAAATTTGCTCGTTATCCGTTACTTGGTGTAGGATTGTATACAGAACAAACATACTTAAAAGACTATTCACGATAAAGTGAGCAGTTTTGAAATCGACATTAAAAAATTTCACTGTCCCTAACTACATATATTTTTACGGGCACCCTGAAAGACATGCGTCCAGTAAAATTGGTATCGATGGATGGGAAGTAGTTCCGTATCTTAACGTCGACTAAAAGGTGTTAGATAACAATGTCTGGTTACTTAAAATACTTCTTTTGCTTTCTGTTTGTTTTAAATGCATTGAACTGTAAAAACGGGCAGATTTGTTTAATATTAACTTTTCTGATAACTTCACAGTTTAACTTGACCGACGCATGATTAAAATAACGAGGGCCATGACAATGTTAATCTTACATAAGGCGGAATAATACACGACTTGCATACAAGTATATCTTAAACAGGGCTTTCAAAAATGTTCATTTTATCGTGAATAGCCTATACGTAAATACATAAAATCTTTGATGTATATAGAATGTTCGGAAACTCAGTGCCCAAACCACAGAAATAGTTTTTATACCGATAGTAACACAAGAGCCATATGCACTTATATCCGTAAATCCATTTTTATGTCAAATAATTGTGTTCGAAGTTGCGGCGCAGAACACGCGGAGAACAAGGCTGTTCTGTCATGCATGTATAACAAGTTGCATAGGAAGTAAGGCGCGTGACGCTACGTATGTAATAATTTCTTGTTACATGCCAACTTTCTATGCAACTTGTAATGCATGTATTAACTCACCACATCGCTTTATTCTCCAAACGCTGTACGCCACTACTTCGAACACAATTATTTCATATAAAATACGTTTACGGATATATAAGTGTTTAGGCCTTTTGTGTTAGTGTTGGCCCAAAGAAATTATATCTGGAGTTTGGGTACTGAAATTCCGAACATTCTGTTTACATATTGACTGTCAGTCACGAAGTATGAAGTTATTATCGCTTTTTGGATAATATACTACCATAATAGTTTTTCGCAATTCTTCACGGTCTTTAAATATGAAATATTTTCTCTACACGATTTTACTATATATTGAGGAATCAGACGGCCGGGAACAGAATAGTGGAATTCTCTTTGGCCAATTAAATTGGTAAATATGCACATTCACAGATGACTGTCAATAATGGAAGAATTGATTTTATCATGTGTTGTCACTGTCTTCACAAATCATGGATAAGGACGTTATAAACACAGATGTATTCTCCGCAAAATTAAATTGAACCAAAATTACTTATAATTTATTGTATTGCATTAATTATCTCGATACCATTCGCATAAAAATAATGCATACATTGTTTCAGACTTTATTTATTCGGCAGAACATGAACCCCCCAATACACGTATCTCACAATGATTGCAAAATCCAAGTCACTTTAAATTTTCAGCTTCAGGTCCTCTGATACAATCAACGTAAGCTAAGTTAGCAGTAATAATCACGTTAGTAATATAGGAAATATTTTCCTAGTGAACTGATTACTGCAGAAATCGTATATTTATAACTTAAGTTTAGTTGATTTGAAAGTCACACCGGAGTATAAAATATGCCACAATATGGACAGTTGTGCGCAGTGAAATTGACTAGGATTGTGCGAACACATCACTAAATCAAAAGCGTTTTAAGGGATATAGTATTAGCATCGCTGGAATATTTGCTAGGTAAGATTAGATTAGGTATGATATTCACAACATAGAATTACCCGCTGCTGACCTTCTAAATCAACTTTCATACCAATAACTTTACATTATAAATTATTTTTGAGTGCAAAAGCGGGAATATAAGTTTACTGCTGCAAAAGAAATTAATTATTGTGCGTGAAATGTATATGCGTAAATATCGTAATAATTGACACTTAGTTGCACCGTCAATATAAATGTACAATGTTCGTGAACCTAAATTGCCATGACCATCACGGGAACATCAACCTAATCGATTCCTTGCGCAAAGAAAGAGGGTAGCACACGACTGACTTCCCTTATGTGTGAACATTTTTTTTAAAATTTGCACTGTATTTTCTCTAGAAAGTATTCTACGATATACATAATTTGTAAAACCGTAGAAAGGAATTTGCTTTAATCTTAAGCTTATTTTAAATTACTGTTACCTTTGAAAAGATAGGATTTAAAAACAAAATAACACAATTGAAGGAGACCCCATGTCCAAGACACTGGTGAAGGGTCAAAATTCAATACGGTTTTGTGTTGAGAGCGGCATTTAATGCCATAAAATGAAGAGTGCTTCCTTATGAAATAATAAAAATCCAAACATCCAGGTAACCTCACAGGCACTGCTCATGAAAGAGTCGCAGGATATTCTTGGAGGATTGTTATCTTTCGCCCTTCTCACAGAATAATGAGTGGTTCGTTTGACGTATATCAAATATGTGATTATCTAGGAAGAAGAGTCTAACATCAGAATGTGGCCACAGAAGTAATGAATTTTCAGTAGTGGTGGAAGTGTACGGTGGCCCCAAGTGCAGATAGTGGCAGGAGACTGAACTACTTGAATAGTGTGTCTGGGGTCAGCAAACGGCTTAATGTACCACTCACTTTTAACGTTTTATCTTAGAAATATTATAAAATTGTTTGGTGCAAGCTAACAGAAAAAATATGGTTCCTAGATAAATAATAGTACACTAGGTAGACTTTTGTTGAGTTTTGAACTTCAGTGTTTGTCATTTTTGCCCTCTTTGCAAAATTAGATTTGGAAACTTCAGGCGAACTATCTAAGGAAATTGAGAATTATTTTTAGGCAATAAAGCTTTATTAGTCTTTAACAGAAGAATCTCCGTGGTGATAGCGAGTTTGGTAGTGGTTGGTAAACGAGGCGTATTTAAAAAAAATGGTCTTGTCTTTGATCAGGTATATTTTTTGTATTGAGGAGCGGCAATTTGGGGCGATTGTGCCTTGCCGCTGTTTGAAGTGACAGCGATGGGGTTAGAGCGACGCCCGCGCCCTTTGTACGTTTCCTTATTTCTCCTCCGCTGACTCGGCAGCCAATAGGAGCGTGCTTCACGTCGCCTCCCGAGCTGGCGTCTTCACGCCTGGATAGACGCAACCCTCAAGACACGCTCTACAAGGCGGTGGTGTCGCAAGGGTTGCGGTACGCGCAGGGGCAGTGAGCACTGTACGAAGCGAAGTATTCGGTTTTTTGACGTTCCTGTTAAAGATAGACATATAAAGGCTGTTCACAATAAAGTGAGCACTTTTGAAATCAACCTTATAAAAAAGTCACTGCCTGTGCCTGCATATGTTTTAACGGACGCACTGAGTGACATGCGCCCAGGAAAGTTGGTAACGATGGATGGAAAGTAGTTTCGTAACTTACCATCGAATAAAAAGTGTTAGGTTACCATTTGTGATCATTGTTAATCAGTGTTAATTTTACATAAGGTGGAAGACTACACAACGTGCATCAAGTAGATCTTGAGCCGGGCTTTTAAAAGTGTTCATTTTACCGTGAACAGCCTATACCACCAGGAACTTTTTGAGCAGAAAAATAAGGGATTTTTTGCTATAGAAGCCTTTTGTAACATTAATGTATTATCTGTTTCATAAAACGATCAGAAATTTTAATAATAATTAAATAAAAAGTTACTAGTAAACAAATGGTTATGTTCGCGTCGATACAGAGACTAAGAGTATAATTTCTCACAACTAGGTTTTCGTTTCAAGTTTATTCATTTAAAAGTGTGAATAATAGCACGCGATCCAATTGCAGTGATAAAGTTAATCGAATTCTCTGAGTTTAAGGAAACGATAACTATTACAAAAAAAATATCCTACATAACTGTTTGCACTAACATTTTCATTTTGAGCAAATATTTTTACCAGGGTGAAGTATTATTTTTTGAAAATATTTCTGCCAGCGTAAATATTTCCTTGTCACTATGGTGTTAGATATCAGTCTGGCAAAATATTTATTTACAAAGTTATCAAAATACGTTATCTATGATTGCCCTTTCCCAGTTTTTGAACTTCGGTTTACGAAAACCCTTGGATTCTGCGTATATATATATGTCACGCGCACACCTTGCAGGAGTCAGAGTCTACAACAAACCTGCATTATTAAATCAATTCACTGTTAGCTCAGACTTTCCTGAAGACCTCCTAGAGTTATATTTCCAGGATATTCCTCCGCCTCGTGCAAACCAAAATCTAACTAAGTCTAGAAAATTATACCAAAAGACAACGCACCGAGTTCTTGCGCACTCAGATGTAATAATTTTTTTGCATGAGAACTCTTTCTTATTAAGCGCTACCAACACACACGTTTTCTCACTGTTTTATTTATATATTTATTATAAATTAAATATTATAACCTGTTTAACGAAAAATACAATACAGTGAATATAATGGTACTAAACAAGTTATACATGGGGTGATTTTTCAATGTTTGATTCAAAAAGTGTGAAGAAACCGCGAATAGATTATAAAGGGAAGCTGAGGGTAAAGTGAACACTTCCGAAAGCCCTGCTTAGGATATAATTTTCTGTTAATTTGGCATACTGCTGCTGTATGTAAAATTTACGTAGTTACGGGCCTGTTTACTTGATACATGCGTCAGTCAAGTGAAAACGTGAAATTATTAGGAACGTAAATGTGTCACTAATACTGTATGCCGATTCGTACTCTTATAATTTCTATGCAAGGCAAAAATCTGCCAACTATATTTGCTGTAAATTTAAAACGTAAGATGAGCACTTTTGAAAACCCTGCTTAAGATCTACTTGGATGCACGTTGTATATTCTTCCGCCTTATGTATAATTAACATTGTCATGGGCCTAGTCACTTTATTCGTGCGGCGGTCAAATGAAACTGCGAAATTGTTGGAAAAGTAAATGCTTACAAAATCTGCCCATTTTTACAATTAGATGAATTAAAAAATTAGGAAGCGAAAGATGCAAGTTAACACAAATGGTTACCTAACTATTTTTATTCGACGTTAAGATATGTAACTACTTCATCTTGATCGACACCAACTTTACCGGGCGTATGTCACTCACTGCGCCCGTTAAAATACATGCAGGCTGGGGCAGTGACATTTATATAGGGTTGATTTCAAAAGTGCTCACTTTATAGTGAACAGCCTTTATCAGCATGTACAGTATCGTGCGAGCTGTTAACGAGCCGTGATAATTTTCAAAGGTTGGCTTTTAAAATGCACACTACCGTGAACAGCCTTTACTTCGTAATATAATACTTTAAAATCATAATACCTTAAAATCGAAAAGAAAAAAAGAGAAATATTAAAAACATGTGGCTCCGTCCTTCTTTCAAATGTTTAAACTTGACAAGTTTTTGACGGACAGAGGGAAAAAAATAATCGAAGGCACACGTTTGCCTGTTGTGTGTGATGGACGGATGGACGTTATGGCTTACTGCAAATCCACCTCAAGGCTTGGCCTACCCGGCATATCTGCCTTTGCAGCATACTTCGTACTCATATAGGTGAAATATTCCCTCGAGGCGAGAACAATCACTTTTCGTAGGTCAACGATCGGTCGTCAGTGGACGTCTTTTCTGAAGCGTTTTCGATGACGTTTCTACCGTTACACCTGAGATAAACAATAATTTATCTTCACGAAGTCAGTATGTAAGTATTTTGAAGCCTACTGAAATTTGGAAGGCCTGTCTGCGTAACAATGAGTCTCAAAACCCAAACTTTTGCCTCAAATATAGAAAGATAAACGAACTTCAGGAGAATGATTGTACAGTACAATACCCATTTCAAAAAAAAATCTTTCAATACACTGTGACCATGTTAATATCGCTACCTTATATCGATGGCTTAGTGTGAAAACTTCAATCTCTCATTTTTTGGCGAAAATGATTATTTGATGATTTTGGTTGGAAATCTCGTCTCTCACATTTTAAAGAACTCCAAATGAAAGAATTAGATATCATTTTTTTTATTCGGAGCTCTGTAAAAAGAGATATACGAGGTTATTCAACCAACAGTATCAAAAATAATTTTTTGTTTAAAATTTGAGGTACGAGGTTTGTCATTCTAAGTCATCAATATCATTAATAAATTATTGGCACCTAAGATGGCCACATATCGCAAATATTGGTACGTATATTGAAAACATCGGAATAGAACTGCATTATGCTTTATTATAGTTATTATAATTATAAAATTACCGAAGCACAGAGGCAAAAAATAGTGAGTTATTAAGTTTTTTATTATAATGCTCTCTCTTTCTCTCTCTCTCTCTCTCTCTATATATATATATATATATATATATATAACCTAATTAAACTTTCTTACCATCCTTTTTGCCGTTGGCCTTATGTCTAAAAGTCTATGTAACAAATTTATAACTGCTGCAGATGCAAATTAAAACATACCCATATACAAAATACTATGATTCCTTTTCACGTTCTTATTATGAGTGCATTCAGAACATAACAAATAGCAGAACAAGGCTGTGGGAACGAGTCAGTAAAATTATCACTGATCTATCTGTCACTAAAAATAACAGTTTAAATCTGTAGTGTCTCGTTGCATTGTAAAATGGCGTATACTAGTGGACATCGATAACCTCGTACATTGAAACCACTATATTTATCTTTTAAGGCACAGAATCCGAAGTAAACAAAAAAAGATAGATTGACTTTTGAACTTTGCAAAGACATGTACTTGCGCAGAAAATCTGTATATTTCGACAACAAGAAATACTTTCACATCACGAAACTTACAGGCGAGGTCAGCTGCTAGACCAGGTGCGATGACGTCCTACCTCGGGGCCGGCGAGGCCAGAGTGTGAGACCGGGAGAGTTCCTTTTTTCTAATATCTTCTCCAACGAATTTTTTGTTTAATTTTTTCTGATACTACAAAGTAAAGAACCAATAATTCTGTATTCTTTCAGCAGTTTTAATACAAGAGTCAAGAAAGGATGGTGATTCAATAAGAAAGGTGGATTTACACCAACAAAAGTTTTGTGGTCTCTGCAAGTTAATAGATCAAATAATGACAGGACAAATTTTATAAAATATTGCATTGTTTCTAACGTTCCACTGTGTAATTAGCACTGTTATTGCTAGTCAGTCTGTCTCTTCAAAATAACAGTTTCATTCTGTAAAATCTCATTTCATTGTAAAATGGCATACACATATAAAACACCGACAACACCGTTAAAACCACTATATTTCTCTTTCAAAGCACACAATCTGAACCAAAATTAACTTAGTATGACTTTCGAGCCTTACAAAGACATTTACCTACGTAAGCATAATGTGTGTATATTTCGACAACATGAAGTACTTTCACGATGCGAAACTTACAGCCGTTCGCCATTGTAAGTTTATGTTACCAGGCAAATACGAGACCGTTTATCTCAGTGGCGAAGTAGCAGAGTTGATAGAACGTCAGCCAAAAGAAACAAGAAAATGTGTTGCGTTTCGCGGTGGCGGTTCGATACTAACCACTTACAAAATTTCCTTGTACATGTAGGCTAATAATTTTGTTTTGCGGCAAAATAATTGTTCTTAATTTATGTCAAACCGTACTGCGCGGTTTTTAATCCTTGTGCTTTTTATTAATCGACTATAAATCACTGATTTTCTACTGTTTATATTAGTGGATTTTATTTAACTGAAGAGATTAGTAGTTTTCTTATTCTACTGATTCCGGATGGAGCAGTTTCAACTGACAATCAGTAAAAAATAACTGATTCCGATTTAGAGTGTACGGAGGTTCGCTATTGGGTGGGTTGATTGCTGGCGAGCTTCAATGTATTTTCTGGCCAGTGGCGTTAATTCACTGCAGTTCGTGGTACAGCAGTTGTTTCGCCTCTGTATTTCAATGTACTTTCTGCTCGTTGGTTGTAATAACGTAATAAGTGGTGTGTTGGCTTAAATTACACACCTCGAAAAAGTTATGCGCCACCGGTATTTCTTAGTTTCTAGGCTGCTCAGATTCCAAGAGAAAGTACGGGATGAGAATACACACTCTTTGTACACACTACAGAATACTACGCCACACACGGCCAATGTTATTTCTTGGCAATGCGCGAGCTGTCTCACATTCTAATTGCGAGTCAGTGGAGACCACTGATTCGCAGTGGAATTCAACTATTCAAAACAGTGAAAATGGCTCCACTTAGAATCAATGGTAAACCACTGATTGTTTCAGTGGAAAAATTCCACTGGTTCAATTAGTGACATGAAACAATTTCACTGATTGAATATATATCGGCCTACTACAGTGGGAACTAAATATTATTTTTATTGAATGTATCCAAATAATTAAGTGGAATAAACCTATTTACGATAATTTACTATTTATATTGCGCAATTTACAGTAATTTAGAGAAGTGGCCGGGATTGAGCTTACACATCCATTCCACTCTCAATTTTAGGCCATAACCTCACCATCTGCGCTACCAGTTTTCGGTCCCGTTATGATTGTCAAAACGATATGATTGTCTTCACCAGTTTATATGCAGTTTATACCTTCAAACCTGTGATAATTACATGAAAAAGAAATTAAAGACGTAAAAGCGGACTGGAAAGCTGAATGTTCATATTACCTAGTAAAATCGTGTTTTGAAAGACGAAACACATTTTAGAAAATATTTTGCATTGTTTTGATTAGTTGACTTGTTATTTCACGTGATACACGTTGTTTAACTGCAATTTCTGAACGTTGTTCGACGGCCATTTTTACACGCTTGAGACAGGTGGTCTCATTTTCACGTATTTTCTGACAGCGGTCCTACCTCCCCCCCCCCCCCCTCCGTCACTTTCCGGGACGACTGTTCAATTTCACCTGGGCTCGACTGGCTACCAAGCTGTGCTACGCAATATTCAACTAGCATGGACAAACTACTTTGGGAAACGATTATTTTTGCTGTTGGGGTTTTTGGGGTATGCTCTTTACACTTTATCTTGAAGGGTTTGTTTTGGATTTGTCCTATAGCTAGGGTGTCGCACGCTGTTTAACTGATCAACCAGTAAAAAAAAAAAAAAAAAAAAAAAAAAAACTGATGAATCAGTGGAAAAGGTCACTGAATTAATAAGTGAAGGAAATCTGGCATTTTTTCACTGGTTCATAAGCTAAATTCACTGAAGTGACTGGTGAATCAGTCAGGTACCGTTGACCGACTGAAACAGTGAAATTCTCACAGTGAAATACAATTTCAGTTGGTGCAAAACTTTTCAATGAGGTGTGGATAGTAAGAATTGAAATTTTTTTAATTTGCAACATCTAAAATTATTAATTAAATCATTTCTGAAAGGGTTAATGAATGCGTTTCTCAGGATGATGAACGGACCAACATTATACATTAGTATCGCCAGTGTTTTCAAAAGCACACTTAGATGTAATGGCTGTTCACGATTAAGCGAGCACTTTAGAAATGAACCTTAGAAAAATGTCACTGCCTCTGCATGCATATATTTTAATGGGTGCACTAAGTGACATTTGCCCAGTAAAGTTGTAAAGTTGGTAACGGTGGATGGAATGTAGCTCCACATCTTAACGTCGAATAAAAAGTGTTAGGTCACAATTTGTGATAACTTAAAATTATTTGTTTCGTTTTCTGTTATTTTTTTATGTATGGAAGTGTAAAAATAGCTGATTTATTAAGTATTATTTTTTAAATATTTTCACAGTTTCATTTGACCGACACATGCATAAAATGATGAGACTCATGGTAATGTTAATTTTACATAAGGCGGGGAAGTAGACAACGTGTATGCATGTAGATCTTAAGCAGGGCTTTCGAGGGTGCTCATTTTACCGTGATCAGCATATACATTTTGTCTCTTGAAAGTGTAGAAACTGCTAAAACGAAAATTATACAGTGCCACGGCGTACTTACAAATACAGAGCTAGAACAAATGCCTCTAGTGCAAAAGATTCTAGTTGTACTCACCAGCAAGAGGGCTGGCTTACAGTGGCCAGCGAAAGTTCTGTACGCCGTTAAGCCAATGAGTGCCCTGTAACTTTCAGGCCAGCCGGCGGCCCGGCCAATAAGGAACCTTCTGCGGCACGCAGTAACCAATCAGACGCAAGTGGAAGTATTGAAAAAAGTTCCTACGGATGCAATAAAACAAAACATAAACAGAGCCTCACGCAGGTGGTCAGCAGAAGAGTACGCCCGCTGGGATTCGAGGTGGACCGGTGGGCGCCGAGGCGCCTCTGGCGGGAGGGACGCCGCCAGTCCCCGGCGTCGCGACGCCCGAGACAGCGTCGCCCGGGCGCCAGCCGTCACTTCTCCAGCGGGCAACTTACTACTACCGCCTCCCTGGGCCCAAACAGCACGACATTCCCTATTCAAGGGCGCTGCCTACCAAGCCTGCAGCTAAACAGCTTCAACGGGATATCAAAGTTAAAGAAATTCCTTCTCAATGCATCAATTATAAAGATAAATGTTCCAAACAAAAAAAAAACTCTACGTGATATTTCTTAATAAATAATGGTATAGGGTGTTCACAGTAAAATTAGCACATTTGATAGCCATTCTGAAGATCTACTTGTATGTCCGTTGTGTGTTCCTCCGCCTCATATAAAATAACGTTGCGATGGACCTTATCACTTTATGTATGCGTCGGTCGAGTGAAACGGTGAAATTATTACAAAAGTAAATATTTCATAAATATTCTAATTTTTACACTTTGCTGCATAAAAAAAAATCAGAAAGCTAAAGAAAGAAAAACACTTTTTATTCGACGTTGAGATATGGAACTACTTTCCCTCCAACGTTACCAACTTTACTGGGCGCATGTTAAGCAGTGCGCCCGTTAAAATATCTGCAGGTGTGAGCAGTGATTTTTTCTGAGGTTGATTTCAAAAGTGCTCACTTTATCGTGAACAGCCTTTACTGTCTCTACTCATACGTTTCGATGACTGGAACGCACAAAATAGTTGCAGGCCGGCGGGACCTTTAACTGAGCGCTATGGAATTTGACGTTTCATTACGATATCCGCATTCTTTGAAAAACTTTGGCACCTGAATGTTACTCCGCCAGTAGTGTTCATAAAGTTCTCTGCATCGTAATATTACGTCAGCAACACTGAATGTTCCAGTTAGTTAAATGAACAGGATAAAGTGTATGTTATTCTACGCGAGATAGAACTCTTGGTTGGGACTTTTTCAACTCGATATTATATTGGCAGAAAGCCTGTCAATATTAAACGTTGCACAGTAGTAAACGTGTCCGGTGTTACATGAACAGTAGCAGTAGGGCGGTTATAAACGTGAATACAGGGAACAACAGAAATGATGGTCGTGTAGTCGTGATTATGGACTATACGCTGTTTTGTATACAATGAGCACTTTTGAAAGTCCTGCTCAAGATCTACTTGAATGCACGTTGCGTATTCTTCAGCCTTATGTAAAATTAATATTGCCATGGGCCTCATCACTTTATTGATGCGTCGTTAAAGTGGACCTGTAAAATTATTAGAAAAGTAAACATTTTATAAATCTGCTAATTTTTACACACTGGGGAGTTTAAAAAAATAGAAAGCGTAAGCAATTATTTTAATGATCACAAAAGGTCAGCTCATACTTTTTATTTGATATTAACGTATGGAACTACTTTCCATCCATCGTTACCAACTTTACTGGGCACATGTCACTCAGTGCGTCCGTTAAAATATGTGTAGGCAGGGGGCAGTGACATTTTTCTAAGGTTGATTTCAAAAGTGTTCACTTTATCGTGAACAGCCTTTAGTCACGTTTACCTTGACTTAACTGACAGCAAATCTCTATCGCACTCACGTCTTTCAATATTTCTAACCGGTATCTGCTTACGTGTACCTAGAGACCGGTTATTTACGCAAATTCCTTGGAGGACAAACTTGAATGGAAATTCGTGTACATTTCAGTAAGTGTGCTATTATATGATCACCGCATACTTATGAACTAAAAAGAAAGAAGAACCTTAACTCTGATTTTTTAGTCGTATTGCCGCTCTAGATTATGGTTGGTTCACATTACTATCGCCGAGCACAGAATTATTAGTCGATGGTACCAACACAAATAATACGGAATATTGTAAATAAAGCAAAGGGAACTACATGCCAAATATTTCACGTCATAACATGACATGTGTGTGATTGCATCTTCCGAAAATTTATTCCACATGATGTCAAATATATTGCCTTCAGCAAATTTATTCGCATGTGTGTATTCTCTTATTTGAAGACTAGTGAATACCTATTTGTTGACGTATACTGCCTAGGTTCTTAATTTTATTATACTTATGGATAACCAATTACTTTTCTAGTTACACTCCAGGATAGTGTAAACGAATAAGTTGCAGCTCCACTTTATAAATCAAGTTTTTTCAAAACTTGAAGAAAAAAAAGTAGAATATGTAAAAAAAAACAAGTGCATTGATGCCAAAACACAAAATCTTTGTGAGATTCACAGTTTTATCATTAATGCATAGTTATAGGCAAACAAAATATTTTCAGTCATTTTCACCTAACAGTCTAGAACCTCACACTTATCTGTAAATTAATAGAGCAGTTTTTCCTTCATTTGCCATTACATAAGTGAAAAAATATTTTCTGTTTCTATCTGGCCTTAACGTTATTTAGTCATTCTATTTTAACATGTTTGTTATTGCTCCAAGGTCGTCCGAGTGAGCAGTCGCAAAAAAAAAAAGTCATCTTAGGTGTTTTCAAACTGTGGCTAAATAATAGAGCCACCAGTTTTCGCGAATTCATTCGGAGGCAAGGTATACTCCGCACACTTCTTCTTTTTCTCCTACCGTTGTGATTGGACGACAGTACTTTAGACACGCCCCGTTTATTTGTGAGCCAGTGATAAACAGGCAGCAGTAGTGTGAGTGAGCGTTTAACAGTCCTGCACAGAGACCTCACTTGATCACAGTAACAAATAAGCAAACGATAATGTCTCGAGTGTATAGAGGACTGTCCAGCCTAGGTTGCTGCCAACTCAATCCGCGAAATACTCGTGGCTCTAATAATAGCACACAGAGTAGTTAAGAATAGAAAAGTGAAATATGGCGCATATTGCGAACTCCAGGTGCATACGCCAGCAAAATTGCGGAATGTCGTTCACCCAATGGCGTGTGGTGGACTGTTGGGAGGTAAGCTGGTGCTTACTCACTGCTGTACATTCTCGGTGCACACAGAATGAGCCAGTAACCACCGTGTAGCCTAGGGAAACTAAATGCATTTCGACCAAAGTACCGTATAAACTCGAGCCAGCGTCGTTTCACCATTGGCTGCAGTGCAGATGTGACGTCGCTCCCTTTCTGCCTGAAACGCATGTGATTTGGGGCACACGACTATGAAGTGTTCATTTATTGGAGCAGAATTACCAAGGGCGTGTCAAATAAATAATGATCCAATGACAAGCGTATTGCAAAATCACATCAATTTTAACGTGTCCGCAAATAATAACGCAAATTTTTCAGGTCTCTGCCCATTACACGCGTCCTGTGGCGTCAGCTACTGAGCTACGTTTTAGTAGTGGAAGTGTCAACTAGCAAGCAACAGGGTACAGCACACAGTTAACGCCAGCTTACCCTGTAACAGTTCACCACACGTCACTGCGTTCGCCAATCAACTTATGGAGTCCAACTTGGAAGATGGCAGCCCCGACCCATATGAAGTATTCCACAACATACAATAGCCAATCAGACACAAGACCCATTTCCACGTCTTCCTGCAGCTGATGAACGACCGAGTTCGCTTACATCAAAGGAACCGCTATGCCATTTCGCTTCAGTTTATTGATCTATTCTGTGATAATAACGCGAATTCGACAGATCCCTAGGTATGAGAGTCCCGCCATATTTCGAAACATATCAAACATAAGTATATTTTTAACTTTGGAACAATGGCGACGTGTAAATGCAACAGTCTGGCGGAGTTCATTTGTGCGAACGTTTCAGCGTCAACGTGTGGCTGGAACAATACATTTGCTCGAAGGCAGCAGCGTGTGCGGAGTTGTTGCTAGGTAAACTGTTTTCTGCTCTGCGCTATACCTAGGGATAGGAAAATTCCACGGATTGATTTCAAGACAAGTTAGACGTCAAACGGGTGTACACGTGTGTCACCTTTGCGATTGGATAACAGTTCATTAGACACACCCCGCATGACCTCTGATCTAGTTGCAGACTTGCAAGGAAACAAGTAGAATCCCATACTGTCAGGTGAGGGGTGGCATTGGCTACTGTATGTGGTAGCAGCCAATGAACGCACATCTGAGACTCGAGTGTACACATGACTGCGGAACCTAGCCTACAGGTCACTGAACTCGCGAAATTGTCCTATCCCTAGCTATACCTAATTGTTTGTTGGCTTGAACATCGGCCACTTTCGCAAGTGGGAATCGTGCCGGACGATGCCGCAGGTCGGTGGGTTTTCTCGGGGATCTCCCGTTTCCCCCTCGCCTTTTCATTCCGGCGCTGCTACGTTCTCACCTTATTTCACCCACGTCGGCTCTCAATACCGCACGTGTGTAATGGGTGCCTCATAGCTTTCTCGTTAGTGGCCGCAGTGCATTCAGGTTCTCCCGGCTCCATTATGGTTAATAGTCACTGTTGCGTGCGCCGAGAATGTACAGCATTGAGCGAGCACCAGCCTACCTCGCAACACTTCACCATACGCCACTGCTCGAAGGGTATAAAAAGAATGATGCCAAAAATTTTCGAAGTTCACTGAGACAGTGATACTCTTAAGATTTCGAACCTTGAAGCAAATTGTAAGCAACACACATCCACGCCGTGACCATTATCTTTGGTTACAACACGTGAATCTTTGGAATCGTGACTTACAGTTGAACACTTTTCAAGGCCCTGCTTAGTTCCTTCTTTACTTCTATTTGTACCCTCAGCCAGCTGTAGACATTAAAAATGCTGTGGTCGTAATTACAATTATCTAGGGGCTACTCTTTTTCGCCAAGAGTACACGGCTAGCTGTATTCAAAACACTTTCGTGATTGCATGATTTTAACTGTTACGCTTTCTTAGCTGTCTGTCCGCGTATCACGGTCAGTATCGATGTAAGTTAATTCTGATTGGGCAAGTCATGTTGAATGTACTGTCTCAGGAAGACGTGTGGCCAATAACTAGGGACAGGTGTCTTTCGCGAAAATATTTCAAGACCAGTTGTACTCCAAAACAATTTTGTTTACATTCCCTTTTGTGGTTGGATGTTTTTAAATTGCACGTGCCTCAAGTGACTGTCTGCGAATCATGGACGTTCGGTATCGGAGTACTTTATTACGATTGGCCCAGTCAAATAAGGGCACGTCTTCTCACGTAGACACCTGGCCAATAACCAAAGGAAGTTGTGGTTGTGGACGTATGATATTGAAGTCTAGCATGACCATAAATATTTTCGCGAAACACACCTGTCTCTACAAATAACCAAAGTTAAGCTGTAGGAACAATGCGTCCTTCGGTTGATGAAGGGTCAAAGTGAAAATTTTGGAAAATTACTAAATCAGTTTTTAATTAATGTGTTTGAGGCCAAATTGAAAGTGAGCACTTTTGAAATCAACCTTAGAAAAAGTCACTGCTCTTGCCTGCATATATTTTCATGGGAGCACTGGGTGACAAGCGTACGTTAAAGTTGGTGTCGATGGATGAAAAGTAGTTCCATATCTTAACGTCGAATAGAAAGTGTTAGCTGGCCATTTACGATAACTTTAATTATTTCTTTCGCTTTCTGTTCTTTTAAGGCATCGAACTGTAAAAATGAGAATGTTTGTAAAATATTTACTTTTCTTATAATTCTTCAGTTTCACTGGACTGACGCATGGATAAAGTGATGAAGCCATTGCCAGTGTTAATTTTTCATAAAGCAAATGAACACACAACGTGTATACAATTACAGTCCATTCACGACTGGAACAGAGTTATGAATATCAACCTTTAAAAAAAAAAACACTCTAGCCATTAGCTGCATGCATAGCTATTAGTACAGTACCGGCACCCGCCAATTTTTTTTACTAGCTATGCAAGCAGCTAATGGCTAAGATGTTTTTTTTTTCAAAGGTTGATTTTCATAACTCTGTTCCAGTCGTGAATGGAATATTTAGATCTTAAGCAGGGCTTTCAAAAGTGCTCTTTAACCATGAACAGCCAATAGTTAAGTAAGTGAAGAGATTTGGTGGCTCTTAACATCGAGGTCTCGAGAGCCGACGTGGGTGAAGTGCGGTGAATATGGAGCAGCGCCGGAATGAAGAGGCGGGGGAAACGGGAGATCTCCAAGTAAAACCCACCGCTGATTGGCATCGTCCAGCACGATTTGCACGCGTAAAAATCAGGGAGTGAACCGGCCGGAGATCGAACTGGGTCCGCCTTGAGCAGTCTAAGAGATCAGCCACCACCGGGCCCCGCTTAATTAACCCATTAAGACCCAGTGTACACATTTGTGTACATTACGCACGTGAAGGTAATTTTTTGTCTGTACTGCACACTGCAAAGCTCAATGACCAATGATCTTACCTGTAAGTAAATGATTCGCAAACCATCGTACTGGACTAGGTCATAATTTGTTCATATAACTGTAACGGAACATATACACTGCAGCTCATTGGTTATGCCAACGAAACAAGTGTTGTGTCGACTTAGGTACAGAACACATCATAAAATTCTTGGTTTGCAACACCTGAAATCGTAAATTAAAGTGGGTTTGAAAGGGTTAAAGTACACGCAGTTGGCGACAGTAACTTGTGAGCGGTTGATTTAAAAAAGCGTCCCAATTAACCGTCGACTGTTAACGAAGTTTGCTTCTGTTCGGTTCCTATCAGGACCACGGCTGTAACTTGCTCTGTCGGTCCCAGTCAACGCAGTAGCGTAGCGTGACATTGCCTGGAACAGCTCGTGCGGTCACAGTTCCCCTCCTGGCGTGCTGGGAGTAAGTCACGCTATTACTGGTCACGTTTCCCGTTGCTGCAACAATCCCCCCCTCCCCCGGGGAACAGCCGTGCCGTGCTGCGCCACACGTCACTGCCACGAAAGTTATTCGGAGGCCGTTCACTACCACCGAGCGAGGGCGAGCCGTGGTAACTCACTGGACTCGAGAGGACCAGAGTTTGATTCCCGTTCCGGCAATACTGATTTCGGTTTTCCATTGTTTCCCAAAATCACTCCAGGCGAATGCTGGGATGGGTCCCTAAGAAAGGCCGAGGCCGATTCCTTCTCATTCCTTCCCCTAATCTCTCTTCTCTATCCACGGTAAAATGAGCACTTTTGAAAGCCCTGCTTAAGATCTACTTTTATGCAGGTTGTTTATTATTCCGCCTTATGTAAGATTAACACTGTCATGGGCCTCATCACTTTAATCATGTGTCTGTCAAGTGAAACTGAAATTATTAGAAAAGTAAATATTTTACAAATCTGCTCATTTTTACACGTCGATGCATTAAAAAAAAAAACAGTAGGCTAAGCGAAACACATTATTTAAATTATCAGGAATTGTTACCTATCCCTATTTATTCGACGTTAAGCTACGGAACTACTTCCTATCCGTCGTTACCAACTTTAATGGGTGCATGTCTCTCAGTGCACCTGTTTAATATAGGCCTATGTCGGCAGGGGTAGTGACTTTTTTCTATAGTTGCTTTCAGAGGTGCTCACTTATAGTGAACAGCCTTTACCTACCTACCTACCGTTCACTGTTTCAAAGCGCTGGCTTTGACTAAGGTTAATTATAGACAGGTTAGGAACAAAATGTGATTTACTATAGGAGAGTTTGGTATAGGTAGGGATAGGAAAAATTCGTGAGTTCGCTGACCTGTAAGCTAGACTCCACAGTCATGTGTATACTCGAACCTCAGATGTTGGTTCATTGGCTGCTGCCCCATAGAGAAGCCAGTGTTACTTCACACCTGGCAGTATGGCACTCGCTACTTGTTTCTCTGCAAGTCTGCTATTGGTTCAGTCATCCAGGGCGTGTCTCATAAACTGCGATCCAATTGCAAAGTTAACTTCAGTTACACGTGTTTGACGTCTATCTTATCCTGAAATGAATTCGCGAAATTTTCCTATCCCTGGGTATAGGAAACATTTTCGCCGCTAGGGTGCGCAGTGTTCCAAAGCGGTCACTTATAATTAAATTTTTAAGCTACCTGAATAACAAAAACGAGAAATTTTTCCAAGTTACACTGTTATTTTATATTTGATTCACGATTACTGTAATTATTTTGATTCTTAACGTAGAAACTAGAGAAAATCCGGTATATATGAAACACTAGCGCTTACCTAGTGGCGAAACATTTTAGTTGCCAATACTGAGTAGAATTAAACTTACTTCAACTCTTTCTGCAGCTCAGGTGTCTCTCTGAAGAGCTGACATTAGCGCTTTACAACTCCTTCTGTCACGGAATTTTATTATTATTGATATTATACGTTCTAAAGAAATTATTATTTTTGTTTGGAACAGTACGATGGTCAGTACAGCGCACATTCATATGCCAGAACCAAATAAAAATGTGTTTGTGGTTAATGTTATTGGCGGGAGCTGTATCAGGTTGAAGAGAATAGTATAGTTGTGTACAGTGTAGGTATAGGCTGTTCACGGTAAAATGAGCACTTTTGAAAGCCCTGCTTAAGATCTACTTGTATGCTCGTTGTGTATTCTTCCGCCTTACATGTAAAATTAAAATTTCATTTGCTTCATCACTTTATTCATGCGTCGTTCAAGTGAAATTGTGAAATTATTATTAAAAATAATGATTTCCCAAATATGGTGATTTTTACATTTCGAAGCACTAAAGAAAAAAAAGCACAAAGGGAAAGAAATAATTTAAGTGATCGCAAATGGTTACGTAACACTTTTTATTCGACGGTAAGATACGGAGCTACTTTCTATCCATCGTTAACAACTTTAATGGGGGCATGTCTGTCAATGCGCCCGTTAAAATATATTTAGGCAGGGGCAGCGACTTTTTTCTAAGGTTGATTACAAAGTGCTCGCCTTATCAACAATAACCATTAGATAATTATATCTAACATTTTTTGAGTCAAACATTTGAAAAAAATAACTCCGTTTGGTTGTTTCCAAAACATACAATGTATTACATGCGTTCTATACTTCGTTAACATAAAATTAACCTTCTTTTGGTTTAATTGAAATTTTAACTACATTTGGTCTATAAATTATAATATTTAATTTACAATTAATACAAAAATCGGTGAGAAAATAGTTGTATTGGTACTGCTTAGTAAAAAATAGTTCCAATGCAAAACTATTATTTAATTGAATAACGCCCGAATGCGGTGCGCTGTTTCTCTGGTGTTGTTCTGTAGACTCGGTTAAACTTTGTTGGCATGAGGCGAAGGAATAGTCTGAATGTAGAACTTCAGCAAGGCTTCAGAAAAGTTGAAAGTAACCGTGAATGGACTGTATCATGGAATTCTGTTATTATTTTTTTTGCAAGACTGTTACTAACTCCAAGATCGGCAGGGCGTATCTAATAAACTTAGTTCCAACCAAATAAAGCAACTCAACTTTACAATTTACGTAAATTAATTCCGATAATTGTTCTATTCCTGTATAAGCTAATCAGAGCAATTTCCACTTTAAATGATCAAAACTTGTTTATGTTTATTTAAGTTTTGTAATCCGCTTCAGGATGAATAAACCAAAAAGGATATCAAGACTCTCTACGGCGTTTTGGGAAATATGTTGGATGATAAGATTTTCGCGATTTTACATTTTACTTCTCTTTTATCAAATTCTGAACCCTGGCACAAAATTTCTTCTTATATAGTATACTCTCAAACCGTGGCAATAACACGCAATTTGTGTACATTATTAACCACGTCGAATGGTGTGTTTTTTTTCCCCTTCAGAAACCGTGGCATTAAATTTGTTTTTGGCCGGAAATTGTCATATCTAGTGAAAAACTGGGAAGATTTTTGAGGGAACATATTTTCCATAGCTCTCTAGCTAGTTTATCCTTTTATGATTAGATGACCAAGTATTTTGGCTAGGATACATTACCTTTGCATGCCAATCTCAAACGTTTTGCTTTGGTGTGTCACAATCCTCATTGGCAAAGTAAGTAAAGGTTGGTGACAATAAAGTGAGCACTTCTGAATGCCCTGCTTAGGATGTAGTTTTCTGTCCCATTTGTATCTTTTCGCCTTATGTGAAATTAGCACTGCCATGGACCACATCACTTTATTCATAAAATCTATTCTTACACTTCAGTGCATCAAAAAAAAATTAGATTTAATTAATTAATCTTGTATACATTTAAACGTCACACTTATAATACGACGTACATTCATCGAACTATTTTCCCTACCTCGTTGCCAACTTAACAGACACCATGCCATTCAGAGTGTCCGATAAAATATAGGCTGTTCACGGTAGAACGAGCACTTTCGATAGCTCTGTTGAAGATCTACTTGCATACACGCTGCATATTCCTCTGCCTTATGTAAAATTAACATTGCTATCGGCCTCATCACTTTATTCATGCCTCGGTCAAATAAAACTCTGAAATTATTAAGAAAGCAAATGCTTTACAAATCTGATAATTTTTACACTTCGATACAATAAAAAACAGAAAGTGAAAGAATTAATTTTAAGTTATCACAAATGATTACCTAACACTATTTATTCGACGTTAATATATGGAGCTACCTTCCATTCATCGTTACCAACTTTACTGGACGAATGTCACTCAGAGCGCCCGTTAAAATATATGCATGCAGCGGTTGTGACTTTTTCTAAGGTTCATTTCTAAAGTGCTGACTTTACCGTGAACAACCTTCACGCAGTAACGGATAGCGATTTTTTAAACGTCGATTTCAAAAGCGCTCACTTAATCGTGAACCACCTATAGATTCAATTATTAATGATGGTCAACAACGAAAGAGAATGGTTGGGCATGTGCACAGTATATTTAATTCTAGGAAATAATCAACTTTCCCCGTGATAAACCGTCGTCTCTATCGTGTGTTAGGAACCTCAAGAAAGCAATAAACAATATTAGCATTTAATTCACTAGTCGTCAGCCATTTTGCCCTCCATTTTGGAAGCTAGCGCCACCTAATAATGTAAGCTCATGTCATCGTATTCAGGAACTTTTTGCAGGGAGAATATTGACACTTGTGTGATATACTGTGTGCTCCTCGGAGCACGTGTCTCGACACTCTCGTCTGGCGGCGTCCGGCGCGTCGGGACGCCGAGAGGGGCGACTCCCGACTGACGGACGCAGCGCATCGCGTGCCGAGCTAGTACAAAGAGTACAAGTCCGGGGAAACTATCTCAGTGTGTCAGCGCTCTCAGTACTCAATGAAACCCTGCAGCAAAATAGTTCTGTGCATCGCAGGTCAAGGGCGCTGTGCCACAAATATGAACATTTACAGCAGTGATGTTAACCCCGAAAACACGATGGAACATAGTGCGCTTTCGTACTGGCTAGATCGCTTATTATTCCATGTAGTATATTGTGCTGTGCAACCCGGAAATAACGCATAAAATACAATAACACAATGTCAAAACCGTGTTTTTTTTTTTTTTTGTTACATCCAATGCCTATGGAGGGTATCCGAGTTCGTGAGGCATGGAGGTCTTAATAAGAATAAAATTAATAAATTCAATTATTTTATTTTTTATCAATGCTACAAAAGTCACACATCTGTTATTTACCAGTCTGAGCGTCCTATTAACTCTTATTATTCTTACTGAGCGCAATATTTAATTACCATCTCAATTTCAATTAAAGAGATTATCACATTCTTTACTCTAACTAATGTCCTTTACACTGCTCCAATTATTTACACACGTTTAGATAAAACTGTATATTCCCATTGTCCCGGATGTCGTTTCACTCACGCTTCCAGTCCACAGTCCCATATATCAGTCCCACTCTTCACTGCACACAAGCTAGCCGACGCGCTCTCGCAGATCACTACAGTCGTCCCTCGCCGCTCCGAGATCGCCCAACTGTCACTTAAGGTAGCACGAGACGCCAAAATCTCGGCCCTTAATCACTCGCTTCTCAGAGGCCTGCATGTGGTATTTATACTTGAGGTAGGTGCCGTCTAAAACGTTCTGGGTAATCAAAGTTGTTCTGGGTAAGTTAATGGTAATGACGACGACTTTACTAAGTGATAAATGGAGAAATAAGAGATTCTCAGGTTCAGCGAGGCGGGAACTGCGATAAGTTTATCTGCTAGTGTGGCAGCGTCCTTTATGATAGGCCGCTCACTTAGTCTAACGTTACAAACTTGACCTCCAGCGCTCGGCGCCTTTCCACGCGAAGGAAATATCGGACCGCGAAAATAATTATCGTGCGACTCGCTTTCTGTAACAGATATAAGACCATCGGCCTATCGCTCGCTTGTTGATTCAAAACAATCATTTGTATTGATAGCGCCACTATCATATAACTGCTGTCCTTCATTCCATTCACTCGCGTGGGATGCGAAGCAGCGAGCGCGTAACACTGCCCCTTGCTCAAGCCTGTTCTTCCTGAACAGACACTGCAACATCCGGACCATCGTAAAGTGCCAGTCGGTTGATGTGGACAACCTTCGTCTTCGCCCGAGAGCCTCAACGACAAATCCAAAAGACCATATTATTGATTTCATTCAGAATCCTGTAAAGGCCTTCCCAACATTTATGTAGCTTCGGGCAGTACCATTTTCTCCTGCATGGGTTGTACAGCCACACCCGTTGCCCTTCTTGAAATATCTGGCCCGACATTCTCCTGTCATACCGTATCTTCATCCTGCCACTATTTATTCTGAGGTGCTGTTGAGCAAAATCGTGGTAGCCAAAAAGTTTCTTACATAATTCGCTGGCATAATCATGGGCTGCAGCTTCCTCTTCTGTCGGTCAGCCAAACAGCAGATCACTGGGGAGGCATAGCTCTCTTCCAAACAGTATCCTTGACGGTGTTACCTTTGTAGACTCGCGAAATACTGAGTGGTAAGCAAGAGGAAACAATGAATCCTCTGAATCCCAGTCATTTTGGTTGTTTCCCCAAAGATCGACAGGTACTGTTCAAGAGTGCAGTTAAGCCTTTAGACCATTCTATCCGACTGAGGGTATACGAACTGTAGTCGTAATCTTTTTCATCAAAGTTTCTTCCCTGATCAGAATGGCATTCTGGTGGCACCCTAAACCTCGAAATGACATGTTCTGTAAGTGTCTCAGCCACAGTACATGCTTCCTGGTTCGGGAGGGGAATGACATCAGGCCACTTAGTAAAATAATCTTGAGCCACCAATAGATATCTATTACCTCTCTTTGTGACAGGCAAAGAGGACCTAGAATGTCTACTGCCATATTTTCGAATGGAGCTCCAAAATTGTATTTCTGGAGGTTTCCATGTCCTCTGGTCCTTGGGCCCTTCCTCGCATTGCAGGTGTCGCACAATCTGCACAACTTCTCAACATCCTCCAGACAATAAAGCCAGTAGAGTCTCAGTCTTATTAACACCAAAGTGCTACTGGCTGCCGCATTATGCAGTTCTTTTAAGACTTCTGGAACTATGCATTCTGTAAGGACCAACTGTAAAAGTGTATGTTTTCCATTATTACTTTCCCAGTTTCTGTAAAGTATGCCATTCTTCAGTATAAGGGAATTCTATTGGCTCAGTATGCTTTGACTGTTGTGCTCAGACTAGATATCTCTTCTCATTTTGGCCGACAGCCAGCTTCTTTTTCCACTTAAATAATGGCTACAATGTGGGATCATTCAGCTGATCTTTCCAAATATCCTCATCACTCCACGTAGGTGACACATCACAAGATAAAGAACCTTGATTTTTGTCCTTCGTACCTTCCGCGATTCACCAATCTTTTCTTCCTGGTGTTCGGAATTATGACAACATGACTCTTATGACTTCCTAGACCATGCATTTGCATTGTTGTGAAGGCAACCAGATCTGTGCTGTATTTCCAAACCATATCCGTGAAGATGCTGTATCCACCGGGCTATTTCACCTTCGCAGTTCTTGAAATTTAGTAGTCAGCGTAATGAAGCATGGTCAGTTCTGAAAATAAATTGTCTGCCAGAAAGATAGGGGCGGAAGTGTGAAATTGCCTTTACCATGGCCAGAAGTTCCCTACGTATAACACAGTAATATCTCTCAAGCTTATGCAATAACTTACTGAAGTTTCTTACTGTCTTCCCTTCTCACCTTGAACCTGGACTAACACAGCTGCAATGCCTACATCACTAGAATCAGTGTCTAACATGAACATGCCTTCACCTTTCGGTAAATGCATGATTCGTGGAGATATCAGAATTTCCTTTAGCTTACAAAAAGAATTTTTATGCTCAGTGGTACAATGAAATTTTCTTTTCGCCTCAGTCAGTTCATCTAGTGGCATGACAATCGTGGCGAACCCAGGTGAAAATCGACACAAGTAGGTACATAATCACAGAAAACTCCGCATTCCGATTTCGTCAGTTGGTGTCGGCCAATTTCTTATCGCTTTGGTATTCCCAGGGTCTGCTCCAATCCCACGGGACGACACTATATGCCCCAAGAAATTAATTTTCTTTTGAAACAGGTGACACTTCTTGGTAACCAGTTTCGAGTTGGCTGCGGCCACTTTATGGAATACAGAATCTAATCGAGATAGGTGCTTTTCAAATGTCCTTCTTGTCACAACAATGTCAACTAGGTAAACATGACAAATATCTAAAGGTAAAATGTTTTCCATCGGGCGTTCGAAAGTGGCAGGGACATTACATAGCCCAAAAAGCATAATGTTTAACTGTCAGATTCTTTTCACTGGGACACAAAATGCAGTCTTCTCTTGGTCCTCTGGAGCCACCTCGCACTGCCAGTACCCACTCTTCATGTCCAAAGTAGAAAACCATTTTCAACCTACTAGGCTGTTTAATGTGTCATCTATCTTTGTAAGTGGATAAGAGTCTTTCTTTGTCACATTATTAAACTGGCGATAATTTACACAAAATCTCAGAGAGCCATCTTTCTTCTTAACAAGAACAATAGTTACTACGTTTCCTATTTTTTTGTTATGTTCTTTGTTCCCTCGTTTCAAAATTTGGAAAGCCTTGTGTATTATGTTGTACTGGTGGCAGAGAAAAAAGTTATCAGGGTGGCAGTTCCTGGACGTTACTTGTGCATACGACGGTTTTGTCTTCTCTTGTGGCGTATGTGCGGTGCAGGGTGAGAGGAAGAGATTTATGCCCTCTGAAACAAGTTTATTTTATTCATTTGGCCTGGAATATTGTGTGCGGTGTGAGGTGTTAAAGGGACCATTGAAAATTATTATACATGTAAGGTATAGGCCTACACATATTTGCCAATTGTGGTATATTAGTACATGGGGGCATGTGTGTTGAATATGTCGGATATGGCACGTAATACATTTCGTTTGCCTAACAGCGTGGTTGAGCTGTGTGTTTCCATGGGCTATACGAAAATATGTATGCTGCATATTTTCTCGTAGGTTCCCTTTGAGGAGTCTGGGTGAGTGCCTGCATGCTGCGTGTTATTTTCACCTTTATAGATTTGAATGTGTGATGTGTGTGTATCTTTCACCTGAACATGTATCTCTGTTGTATTCTCTACGTTGTTAGTCAACTTGCTAATATCTTGTTTGAATAGTTCTTAGTCCTTTTTAACTGTTGTGTCGCGCTGTATGCGGTTTTGCTATGAATGTTTTGTTTGCATTTTTGCATGCCTTCATCTATTCGTTTCAAATTGGCCTCCATTGCCAGTAAGGAGCTGTTGTCCATTAAAGGCTGTTTATGATAAAGTGAGCACTTTTGAAATCACCTTTTAAAAAAAGTTACTGCTCCTACCTGCATATATTTTAATGGGTGCACTGAGTTACATGCGCCCAGTACAATTGGCAATGATGGAGGGTACGTAGTCCCATACCATAATGCCAAATAAATAGTGTTAAGAAATTTGTGCAACTTAAATGAATTATTTAACTTTCTGTTTTATTTAATACACCAAAGTGTAAAAATGAGCAGATTGGAAAATAATTATTTTTCTAATTATTTCAGTTTAACTTGACCAACGCATGAATAAAATGACGAGACCCATGGCAATGTTATTTTTGCATAAGGCGGAAGAATACACAACGTACATGCAAGCGGATCTCAAGAAGGTCTTTCAAAACTGCTAATTTTATCATGAATAGCCAATACAACTAATTTGTCTACTCCTGAAGGTAGACGTGAGTTCCACAAAATTTCTGTAAGGTATTCCTCAGACATGTTCGGTTTAAAATTTGTACCAAATACAACATTTTTTGTACATGTACGACTGCAGGTTCATGTGGTACCTGTCTTTTGGAATATAGCAATGTTATATATTTGAATTTATTTTCCCTTGAAGCAAAAACATTCGACAGCCATTGTGTAACAGGTTGCCAAGTTAGTTGTCTGGGATCTGTGGTAGATAAAATGTTTTGATATGTGTGTTTAGCTGGCCCTGGTAAGTGAAACTCCAATCTCATAATTTTCTTACTGTCGTCCCGTTCGTTGACTTCACTAGTTTATTTCAAAATTGTCTAGAAATTCAGAAATATCCTCCTCTGGGTTGCCATTAAATTTTTCTACTCAACTGGTTGCTCAACTACTATATGCAAAGGTTGTACCTCCACCATGTTTTGGCCTAAATAGGGTTGATTATCTGAGTGTATGATTGAGTCTGGGTTAATAAAAGTTGGGTGAATGTGTTCGGCTATGGGTGGCTCCTGAGTGTTATATGTATCTGTTCTAGTGAAAGTGTTGAGTAGCTCTTATTTGTGTGCCTGAGTTGAAGTTTGTGGTAGCTGTACTGTGTACTTGTGTTGCAGTTCCTGTTAATATTGCCTGGTTACAGATATGTTGAGGGTGTATATTTTGGACTGTTCCTGTGTCGTGAATGTGTGTGTGTGTGGAAGTGCTGTGATGTGAAATAGTGTTTAATGATTATTGTGAGGTATTTATTTGCACAGGGTTTGCTGTCCAAATGCCAAACAAACTCCTGAGTTAGTCAGTGTCTTTACTATGCTGTGCCGTGAAAAAGTCGCATGCTGATAAAGCAGAAATAAGCCAAAGTATTTAGCGAAACTATCTAATGCTAAGGCTGCTGTTACCAACTACGCACTACTGATCCCCAAATTCCCTCACCAAGGATTCCATAGCTATTCCCGGGGCAGCCAGAAGTAGAAAGCAACTCGCTTTAGCTGCTTAAGGAAATGGGAGGATTGGCGCATCCGCCAATGAATACAGATGGTGGTTTATCGCGGTAGAAGTAAACTGTTTCCTAGGATACAACATGCAGTGACAGCCAGTTAAAATTGTTTCCCTCCGAAATCGAATTTATTACTACCCAAATGAGTGCATATGTCGCTGGTGGCCATTTTGGTGGCGAGAAAATGTCGCCCGAAAAAGACAGTGGCCATGCTGGCAGCCAGGGAAGAAAACATTTCCGAATGTTCATCAAAACCGATTTCCTACTACTTCGGTGGTGGCCATTTTGGTAGCCAGTCGGAATTATTGCAGCGGACTATTTGGCAGCCAGTATGGACTGAAGTTCATGATTACCACTGCCAAAATGGTGCCCGCACCCCTTCCCCGAGCGGTCCTCAGGATGAAGTCCCATGGTGGTCATCTTGGACATACAGGATAAAACCCGCCCAGAATAATGACCCCAGCCGAGGCAGTGGGTGAGAACATAATACGTAACTGGGCCTGCTCGGAATATGTTAATAAGGAGAGAGATATAAATGCCACCACACAATGAAATGTGACAAGCGGAATAATGACCCACCCAACCATAAGGAAGTGAACAGGATATGTAACTATGTGAAAATGGAACACCAATAGACCATCCAACCACCCCCTCTCAGACATGAGATGTATAGCCCTGTTTCAAATATCATTATCAATAGGGAAATCTGGCAGTGTAGTCGCACAGCAGGTGTACACATAGAGGTAACAAACGAGACACATACAAAGTTAAGAGCTATGATATTTATTCACGAAAAACCAGTACAGACATTACACAGTCATAAGCGATGATTTGGTCACCCATTGGTTGAAGCGGGAATCGAAACCCAACAACTTCACGAGAACCTGGTCTCCACGTCTGTTGATCCCGCGCTCCACTAAATAGTCATGAGGATACTTCGTGACATATTGCGTAGTCATAGAAAGAACCACTGATCTCTTGGCTATCGATATCTGCGGGCGTATAGGTGTGTGGTGCAATGTCGCTCACATTGGCGATACGAACACCTCGACACTCCAGTTCGGATAGTATGACTTATAAAAGACACCTCTGCTTCTGGACATACGGACATAGTCGTCCACCTTGACCTGTGGTCGGTGCAGGTCCACCATCTTGGAGAGCCGGTACACAATCCCCAGTAGAGAAGCGGCATTGGCAGCAGTAATTTCAGACGGACGAAGACCAGTCGTTTTATGCATGTGTGTATTGTACTGAGCAAGCAGTCTACGAAGCAGATCCAACCACCGGTAGCTACCCTGTGCCGATAACGACTTCCACAACAGGCCCTTAAGCATCTGGTTGAAATGTTCGACGATCGAAGCCTTGAGGTCACTGTAAGTAGAGTAGTGATGATTCTTTTTAGTGACTAATAGTGCATGGAACACAGAGTTGTAGAACTCCTTCATGCTCTCTGTCTGGACGATCTTCGGCCAAAACCAATTTCACTGCAGCAGCAACATCGGCACCACATAGGGACAGCCCATCCATACTTAGAGAAACAGTTTGTTGATGTGTGCATAAGGAATCATTTCCACCAAGTAGGCCTGGAACAGGTCATGAAATCCGAAGAGAAGCAACTTATGTCTAGGGAAGTTCCGTCGAGCAGGGCGATGCAACTCTGCGGCGATTTGTGCTTTCGACATAGTCGCAGGTCAGGCCCACACCTCACAGGATATGGTCGGCTTTGCGGAGCTCTTCCAAGATATTCACTTCGTGTAAGATGTATTACCAGCTTGGCAGGATGCGATAAGGAGACCTAGGCAGTCCACGAGTTCGTTCAGGTCACCCCAATACACATATTCCAACCGGCTACCACCATCAAGTTTCAGACCCGATCCACTCACACCGATGTTCGGAAACAGATCTTCGATAATACCAAAATTAGGGTGGGCCTCGTCCTTATATGCATGACTGCTAGCATCATTGTTCATCAAATATGCATGTGTGCGTTGCAACAACTCATGGTACTGTCAAAGCGCAGCAATGGAATAATCCCCTGGCACATATTTAAACAGTATCTTGTAGAGGTTGGGTGAGGCTTGCACGACGACGTCCCCTAACTGGATGACATCGTTGGGCAGAAAGAAAACTTGTTTGTCACCGAGGAACCACTTCTTCCCATTTCTGTACACACCATAGGTAGAATCGTTTAGACATGTTGTATACAAAGTGAGATAATGGCAAAGCACCATAGAGCGTGCATTGGATTGCACCTTCTCGTGTTTCAAAGATGCCAGGGGCACATAATCTTCATCAGTTATCGCCTCCTCTGCTGCAGTCTTGTGTTTCGGTGAGAAGCGCTGCTCAGCCTTCAGAGCAGGGGGGACAGGTGGTGGTGGCTGCGACGTGTCGAGCCGCGACATTATCAGCTGGAAGACCTCTGGTAATACTACATCACGTTCCATGCGTCCCCTCTTGGCAAGCAGATACTTTTTGCGAATGCTCGCAACAACACGACACGACTCAGATCCTCGGCAGGGGTAGCCATAGCACTGATACGTACTGTTAAATGTACACAGTATATATATATATATATATATATATATATATATATATATATCTAGTGCGATGCTCGATCAACTTGGTAAGGCTCTCTTCTGCTTTGCCAATGCATCGTATGACAGTATCCTGTACATGTTTGCAATGAGCCCACTTGTCCTCACCGACACATATATCAGATAGATAGTTTGAAAGCATACAACATCATCCAATGCCACAAGCTGTACACTCAAAGCATTGATGTGGGACATGAGCTTGGAGGTAACGTCGCTAATGATTCTGGTAGTCACCCCCGACATGACAGTGCCGATCCACGCATCCAGGGTGGCCACAGCTGCCTGCTGCATACCCCTGGCTTTAAAACGGCAGTCCAACGTCGCAGAGAGCGAGCATATTCATGCCTCCACAGCGGGGAGCTTGGTCATGCTGCTGGGGTTCGTGACCATTCGGAAATGTGCTCTATCTGAGTACTCAAAGCAGCCAGTTTGCTCGAATTGGTACTTTCCACAAGCATATGATCTTTAAGATTAGCACCAAGGGCCTCCATGTCAATACGAGAGCCCAGGTCACCCACCTTCTTCGCGACACCGGCAAGTGTAGCGCCCAAACTGCAGAGGTTCTGCTCATCGGATGTGAGGGTCGATATCTGACTAAACAGGTGACCAGATGACATACCTACAGCATCTACGTTAGATTCTAGGTCGACCATATTCTTCGTGAACGTTGCAAGCGCACCCTCAGTCTTGGAGGGTAAGCCACCGACCTGCACACCCACATTATCCAGTTCCGTCTTCATTGTTGCAAAGCCAGATTCCAAACCGGTCAACTGTGTAGTCAAAGCATGGGTCCTGTCGATTTTCACAGTCAGGTTAGTAAGGCAACTGGCAGTAACTTGAGCACCCACAACATCGAGTTTCTTCTCGAAAGCTTCAAGATGTCGGTCGAGGGCGGTAAGCATTCCACATTGGTAGAATTCAATTAGCGGATCTCGGCCTCCAACTTGGCAGAGAGGGCATTCATGTTGGTCAATATCCACCCTTCCATTACCCGGAGCGCATTGCTGGAGGCGAATTCGGTGAGACTGGACACAGACTTGACCAGCCTGACGAGGTTAATATCCATTACCGTATACAGTACATTGGTAGCATAAATGTGATCCTCCAGGGCTGTCATCTTTGCACCCAAGCCGGACAGTTTGCGCACATCGGCGGTCAATGTCTGTAAGTCAGTGGCCACCATGTTGACAAGCTTCTCGCCCACAGCACTAAGCTTTGGCTCCAATGCCACGAGCGAGACACACACCTACATGCTATACAGCGAAATGTCCAGTAATGCCCTACATAGACTTCACAAGAAATGACAAGCTTGCAGATATGTTGGGGTTCGAGAACGCGATGTACGAAGCCAATAACCTGCACAAATCGACCCTATCTGTAAACATATTCCCTGTGAACATGATACGAATAAACTGCAATTTAGTGCCTGGCTCTTACCTTAATGGTCTGCGCAGCCAAACACTGCACGAGTTCGCAGTGACAGTGCCGCCAGGGTTTAAACTGGTGGACATACTGAAGACGCCCATTTACATCCCGGTTGTCACTGAGGGTGTACAGGTGTACAGGAAGTGCTCGTGTCTATCATCGTCCAGGACAGCCATCTGATCAACTTCCGAGTTGAAGAAATCGCGGTCCCACTACATCTACGCAAAGATGGGACTGAAGTTTAAGCAGGGGAAAGTAATAAAAGCAGCGTACAGCACAGAACCAGACGTCAGTACAGGGCGAGCATCCAGTGTGCTAACATCAGCAAACGTGAGTTTTCTGTGCATATTGGGACTATCTGTGAAGTGGTATGGACGGAGAGATTCTAAACGTGATAGAGCCGGCGGGGTTCGAAGACTCGATCACCAAGGCGGAACTGCAAGTGTACATATTTTATCTGCCAGACCCAAACGTCCCCTTGCCTGATGCGCGAATACCGGTCCAAAACCAATATGTCTACATTGTACCCTGTAATTCCTATTTGCTGTTTCGAGGGACAATATTGAAGGCTGGAAACATGGTTCCGGCGATGACGAAAGTCGTTTAGAATGGGATTCTACACATGATAAGCCACATCACATGCGAGCTCAATGGTAGTGAAGTAGATACAACACGTGATGTAGGAATCACAGCAACCATCAAGAATTACCTCTCGCTGACACAAAAACAGCTTCCCACAACGAAAATAGCTGGCTGGGATATTGAGAAGGACAACAAGGTCCGGGTCTACCCACAGGGGAAATTCGAAGTTTGCATTCTGCTGGTTATGCTGTTGGGCTTTGCCAAGGACTTACAAACACGTGAATATCGATGCTAAGCAGGAACTGCTTATTCTTATTACCAATATGCAAGCTGACGCCTTGCTGGATACCGCGGCCACGCCCGAAATCACGACGCTGACTAGCCGGTCCATTGAATGGCTTCTGCCGCACGTGCAGGTGAAAGTATCGGAATTGGCAAAACTTTTGAAGTATGCTGAGAAGGGTAGGCACATCGACATGACATTCTGCCTGTGGAGTCTAAAACATACCGGGCATCCCACAGGCCTCAAGTGTCAACTGGAATGTAAAAACCAGCTTCCCAAGCAAAAAGTCATGCTACAAAATCATAGCATTCCAGACGGGAAAACAAAATGCTCTTGGTGCAGCCTGTTCGAAATTCGATCATGCAAGTATCAAAAACATGAAGGTACACCTCATCTTGGAGTGCTATCCTTACAGTGACTATGGCCATGTGCAGTCACCAATGCTAGTGTCCGCCAATTTTGCGAACATGGCCCCTCTGCTCATGTTCGATGTTAGTAAGCGGGGCAACAGGATACAGAGCGGCATCGTGGACTGTAGAATCGAAATGACAGCCGCTGCTAATTTCCCGGCCAACACCCAGGCTTACACCCTTATAATTCACGACCGGCTCATAACGTACAATGTGCGAGACTGCATAGTTCAGGTATTAATGTAAAGTATACGTATAGACTACTCACTAAATCCCATCCATAACAATGTTCGCGAACGTCCACAGCTGCATCTCGCCGAGTGGCTTCACAGTCAAACATATCCGTATAGCGTACAAGGACGGTGGCTTGGCATCATGTGCCTTCCTACCACCCTTTTCATGGGACATCCTCGATGAGAAGAGTAAGGTGACAAATACATGGCTGGAGAAACATTACCACATATTACATTGGGATGGCGGCAATGTAACCTACAATAAGATACCTGATGCACTCACCTGTCTGTTGCCTGAGGGCTCCGTCTATGTCGCCGGACGAGAACAGAAGCGATGGCTAAATATCCATTGTAGCAGCAGCACGAGGGTGTACGATGTACAGACAGAGTACGACTGCCCATCAGTGCAGATACTGAGGTCTTGGTAAATACCGCACCACTCATGCATCTAGTGTGAGCAGGGCTGGGAGTGTCCAGACATGAACGTACTACTACTGCGCACGTGGTACCTGGGCTATGGAGGGCGGTAAAGCAATGACCATTGGACAGAGAATGTCTACATATAGGTACAAAGAATCAGTATACTATGTCGAGTGCAAGTGGTCATGACCAATACTATTTACAATGGAGGAGGGGAGGACACAGTAAAGCTGGTGCCCGATGGCGTATAAAAACCTGGCCTGAGAGAACCTGGAGAGAACTGACCACAGTATGACACGCACTTGTGGAAATATGGAAGCTTTATTCACGAAACTTAATGATAACAGCCAGTTCACGGCCTTTGCCGACCTCAAATTGGACAAACAGTACACGGTGGAGGACTTCCGATGGTCCGAAACAGTTTATGGCTCGTGTATCACATGCCTATTGCAAGGCACGGTCCAGGTGCGACTACCGTCGCGGTACGCACAGCTCATCAACGACAGCGACATGGCAGCAATGAATAACAGTAACGTGTTCATAACATACCATGGAATCAAGCCCATAGGCCATGGTAAGATGTTGCATATCGTCGAGTTTTCATAAATGCCAATTCTCCGGCTCTCTTCCCGTCTCAACGTAAAATGTATAATGTCTTTAGCTTGCTGGACATGGATAAGTACGACAGCATCACTGATGGCTACCACGATATGCACTTCAAACTGCTGGGACGACCAAAGCACAAGGAATGTTGCACCAGGCTCGAATATTGGGTGAGTCACAGCGATGGTGACTGTCTCGTTCTCTATCCAACACCTTGCAGTATTGTTGCCCGTCTGGTCTACTACCTATGACCGAACTCCGAGCTACCATTTACCACAGCAGACCTGATGGAACATGCAAACCAAGGTAATGTATGCCAGGTATGGTTACAGCGGACAATTGCGTATGAGCTGTACCAGCCGGCCGGACTTACATGCTGGACCGAGTCTTGCACAGACGAACAGCATATTACTATCATGAATTGTGGCATGGTGACATGGAAGACGCCATGTACGCTTCTCACCTGCGAGGTGTTTCTTGCAGCCAAGTACGTACAAGAGGCCATGAGCACTTCACTGCATGTGCAGTCAGTGTCAGTGCATCGACCAAGAGAGACATGAGTTTCGACATGGAGTCGTTGGCAGCGCAGCTTCCAGGAGAGTCAACCACCACCACCGCAATGGGCTTCTACAAACGTGATTCTGTGCAGTTCCGGCCAGAAGATGCAAACCTCTACAAATGCTATTACGTGGGCTACCAACAAGTCGTGTTCAAACCTGAGCTCGGGTACGAGCAGGTCCAGGTGTGTGATGGTACCAACCACATGTGGTGTTATCAGAATGCCTGGGATGAAATCCACAGCGCAATACACCTATGCAGCAAGTTCGATGGATGTGTGATCATCCATTTGAACTACAACATTCGCCTCCCCACTGCTGGGTACATCCTGAAGGCTCATGCAGACTTTGAAGACATTACAGAACACCAGCATACGTTCAGGCAAGTCGACTTTGCCCTGTGTAAGGGGGATGGCAAGACATGTCGATGGAGTGAGGAATGTACAGGATATATACATATGACGACGATGAGGGACAGCAAATGACACCTACCCTGCATGTGTGTTGTGTATACAAGTAAGAACGAGTACTTCACTTGAAAAGTATGAAGGGCGACTATGCACATGCCACTGAGGACGAGCTACCATGCAACAGCAAGTGAGTGTAAGTTCTGGGAAGTTGTTTGTGCCCTTGTTGTGCGCCTGCTGCTTTGCTGGTCCGGACGAGCCTGTAAAGGAGGCAGTGGTGGGGGGATCTGAGGGAGCTCTATATGACTGGTGTGGCTGGCCCAGCCACCTTCAGTCCAGCATCATGAGCATCACATTCATGCCCGAAGACAGCTATGCCAGCATGGTGTCGGGGTGAGGCCCAGTGGCATACACCATTGTCCAGGAGGAGGAGTGGAGCTATGTGGAGGCGTGCTATGGAGTCGAACACTGGCTGTTTGAGCAGACCCCGGCACTGTATGAGCGGTGCCAACAGCAGCGGGAGTGTATCTCGCCAGGGCACTGCAGCGTCCATCACATGAACCCCGATATGCCTCTGCCCTGCAGTGCAGATGAGGTAGGTGCATATGCACTCCTGCACAATGCCCTCCACGCCGCCACGGCACATCCACCATCCTCTGTGCTGTCGACCATCGAGGACATGGAGGGCAGCCCTATTCCCAAGGTCACCCGACCGCCACCGGTCGTCATCACGCTGGATGTCGAGAGGGCAGCGACCACCCAGGATGTGGAGGCGGTCCAGGTGTTGCTGGACATTGCATGCCGGCCAAGACAGAAGCGACCGAGCAAGGCATTGTAAATGATGGCGGAACTGTCGGAGCTGCTGGACCTGTTCGCCAGTGAGCCACCACCACCACCACCACCACCATCATCGAAGCAACATGGTCCAGCAGCGTCGGCAGCAACGACATCAGCTGCAATGGCCACGCCCCCAGCATTGAGGCAGAAGCAGCAGGACGACACTTCCACTGCCACCACCACCACCACCACGCTCCCACACAGGTAGTGCAGGTACCTCCATCAAGGGACCAGTGATGGTGGATGCTGCCACCTCCACCCGCCTTGCGAGGAGGAGGTCGACGGCCACGCATATGCCTGCCCGACGCCCTCGGCAGAGGCCAGCAGCAGCACTCCGAGACATCTGCCTCCTCTTGCAGGACGAGAGGAATCTGGTGCTGTGGCGACTGTTCGAGACCGTGCTGGCCTCCATGTAGTGTGTGTGTGTGTGTGTGTGTGTTGATATTAATGAGCGTCCAGGACATGAGCCTGATGTGTATGTATAATCACTATTTTTATGTGTTTTTTTTTGTTTTGTGGGAGAGAGAGAGATATGTATGTTTGTAGATGTGTTTAATTAATAGTATTTTGTGTATGATGTAAGTGTGTGTTCTTGTTTCGTGTGTGTTGTGCCCTTTCACCCATACTACCTGTTATTGTCTCTGAAGGAGTGTGTGTATATGACATATAGACATACACTAGAAACATGGTGAGAAGGTAACAAGGTATATAATCAACACTGACCACCACCATCCCACACACCCATATTGTGCACAATCTCACTAATGTCCTCGGGGACCAACCAACGGCAGCAGAAGCAGCAGGAGATGCGGTCCACCCGCAGATGAAGGCACCAAGGTCCACATGGCACTGCTTCATCGCCTGGACGGGTCCACCACCACCCCTGCAGCTTTGCCGCCGGAACAAGACCACCAACTGTAACACACGCAGCTTTTCCTGCGTTCCGCTTGGGTTTACCACCCCCACACAACCCATATTGAAGCATGCGGTGGGGGCATGGCCTGGACTTGCCACCAGCTACCCCAATAAACCATTAGTACTACCATAAAGTAATCATTTCAATCACATATACATAGAATGTATATATGACACAAATAACATATCTGACGGTAGGCAGGAGGATTATGTGGGATAGCTACCCTTAAAATGCAGGAAAGGAAAACGACCAGTATCAAATTGTAAATAAACACGAAACAGCAACATTGAGGTGGAAACACAACAAAGAAAGATGACAGCACAGAGTAAAGGGGGACAGGTAGAGGCTAAAAACTATGTAATAAGAAATCATGCAGCTTTGGTATGGGCGACCAGACCCTTCAGCGGTAAACAAACGATATATGTACTGACCTCCACATTCACATCCTTCCCGTTGGTATAAGTGCTGAGGCCCCCCCCCCCCGGGGGGGGGGGGGGGGGGTAAAAAACAGAATTCCCCGGGTCGGAGACCCAACATAGAGGACATATACCTGGGTAGATGTTATGTGTGTGTGCAAAATGCAGATGAGTATAAACAAGCAAGTCGAAATGTAAAATAATGAGTGTGTCTGTGAGTAACAATGAACAGTATGTGTAAATACTTAGCAGTAGATATATAAATAGGTACATAGAAGCCATAGTGAGCGAATGCGAAACATTATATGTATCGCATGTGCTAGTACCATGCACTCAGCAAGGGATGGATGTGACGTCCCCTGCAGTAGGTGCCGACGTACTAATAGCACCATCTTCATGAAACAGCAACAACACACGCGATAACATTATTATAATGTTACTATATATCCTCGAGTGTGCTACCAGCCAGCATACGTGACAGGGCAGATCAGGACCCCTCATACGTGCTCCCATATGCCAGAACCAAGCCATAAAGTGTATAGGATGCGCTGAAGATGACTTGTGTGCGGTATACTTGGGGGAGAAAGATCTGGAGTGGGGGAAATCAGAGTGTGGGGAGTATGAACTGAGTGTACGCAAGGCGCCATAGAGTACAACCGGCCAGCATGCCTGACCAGCTCTAGTATGTTCTCCAATGTGCTGTAAATGCTCACAGCACAGACACAATTACATACACTGGCGACATACTTGACAAGAACATTATACAACTCTTGTATGTACTCGAGCGTGCCGTCCAGGTAAGCCAAGACAATTGGTGGGAGGAATTTGTTGGTTTCTGAAAATATTTTACACAAAAAATTAATTAGTGATCTTATGCTACCTGTAAGATTATGTAGAAGGCTATCAATTAATAAAATTTTTTTTTAATCTCTTAGACAATCGATCATCTCGATTATCTTAGACAATCGACTATCGAATATTATCTTGTTACTCAAACAACACATCCATTATCCCGTCAATTGTTTCTTTGTCTATGTATTTGTCTATGTGTGTAATTGTACAGTTGCAAGTACACATATTACATTTACTACTGCAAGTTGCAAGTAACTATAATTTATTTTAAGTTACCGTTATAACGATTTGATGCTTATCATTCATAATTATGATAAGTTATTCAACTTAATGCAAGAAAGCAAGTCTTTTTATTAGGAAACTGTAAAACCAACAATATATTTGTCAGCAGATTGAGATTTGAGTATATAAACAAAACATAGTCTTAGTTAAAACTGTATTGGTTTTCAGTTTTAGAAACGTGATACCACTTTTACATGAAGTTGAAAGAAATTCATTCTATATGTGCTATCTGCGCGTACTTGTATAACACAATTTTATTGATTTAGTACATTACTTAATATTTGGGGATATTTTGAGCCAATCTAGGAACGAATTTTGCTGCAGTCTAGGGATTATCTTATATTAGAGGTTGGCAACACTGGTCGGTGACAGTTGTCTCCGTGCTATCGCGAGTAACAGTTATAAATTATAACCCGATAAATTAAATTAAAATTGGTAAAAGTATTTTATTAACGTAAAAGAGATTGCCATTTAAAAAATAAGATGCAAACGAACATGTCGATTAGTGTTGACCATGTGACTTTAACATCTGTGTTTCTTTGGGATAGGACAATGTTGGGTACATGCGCAGAAGACGAAGAATCGGTCTACCTCTTCCTTAGTCTATGGGGCAGCGGTTAGGGACAGTGATCGGCCGCGGCAGTTGTTCCGTGGTGGTTGAATGCGAACGTGTGTGCAACGGATTTATAAGTTAATGCTGGGTCGCAAGATAGTGTGCTAGAGTCTGATTGAGTTTATTTCGTTGATGGCGCTAGTGTGTGCTGGAGTTGTACACGATAGTGACTGTACAGGAAGTTGGTAGGTTATTTCAGCACATGTTAGATTTCAATATCCTACAGGCGTACCAGCAGTATTCTTTTGATTATTGTCGGCGTGTTTTTGTGAGAATATGTTTTCATGCTCGACTGGCCAATCAGAATCGGGTAACTTCAATACTGTACGGCTATAATTTGTGGGTAGATATCTAAGACGCGTAACACGTCAATCATCAAATCATGAAAGTGGAATTGAGCTAAAGTGTTATGAAATACAACTGGTCGTGAAATCTTTTCGCGAAAATCGGCTGCGCCTACATATGCCTTACGGGCAATCAAACACTTATTTATATTCGCTTTATTTTTTAAATCTTACACATTCGTGTAGTCAATTTTATTCTCGTGTCTGGTACGCAAGAGACGTAAGATGGAAAATACGCCCCACAAAAAAAAAAAAAAATCTCAAGGCTGATAAACACCACTCGACCACAAAAATACGTCAACGCAGTTGATAAACTGATAATCACTATTTATTCGGCTCACTGTTGCTAATAGTTGAACAAGAGGTATGGTGGAAGTAAGAAGCGAAGTCCGATGCAATGTTCATCTCTTCCCAGACACCTATAGATGCTTCGCGCCTAGCTTCATTGAAAATATATATTTTGTGGCGGCCACATTCCTGACGTGAATACGTCTTTAAATTTGCAACCATAGTGGGAGGTAATCCAGAAAATCCGATGGCATCAAAATCGGGGAATAAAGTTTGCCATTACAGCTCCGAATCTATCATCTACATTCAAAATTAATTTACACCACTCGATTACCAAAGGATCAGAGAATATGTTACGTCGAGCAAGGACTGCGAAGCATCGCTTGCGGCAAGAGGGGGAGGGGGGAGAGGGTGGCAGCGCCCCAATTTTGAGTTCGTTTCGCCGTTTCTCATAACTTCCGCGTAGTATAACTTTTGACTCGAAGAAGCTACGAAGCTCGTTTAGGTTTTGATCGACAGCTCTCGTCAAGATCAATCGATTGCGTGTATAAAATAATTTGTGTGGCGTGGTCATGGTGAAATTGTATGAGTTTAATGATGTAAAGCAATTAAGAAAACTTAACGCAATATCGGTCTAAACTCGTCAAAAAGCCAAGTCGAAATACATAAATCGTATACGGTTGGAAATAGCATCTCAAAAGCAATCCAGTGGTAGCCATAAAACCCCATATGATCGAGTGAAGCGGTGCAGGGAACGTAAAATAAACATCAAGGCGTCCGAGCGCGTCAACGTATACGTACTCATGCAAAACAAACGGCCGTGTCCCCAACCCAGCCAAACCCAATTTTTTTTAATGTTGCTGCACGCTATAGCTATATTGCAAAAAATTCTGGTAGACTTCTGGTAGTCCTATAAATTATATGGAAAAATTACCACGTATTAGACTGTAAATATAGGAATGTTTAGCATCCTTACTATACAGAGTTGGGAACTTCCCTACACCTTAACCTCACTCCTGATTAAATGGAGGAACGATACCAAGGTCGTATTGGGGGGGGGGAGGAGAGGAATTGCTATACGCGCTCTTCCACTATACATATCCACTGATATGGTAACTTTGCAAATAATTTCTTAGGGTTCAATTTCGCTATGTAATCTCGCTGAGTGTTGAAATTCGGGACTGAATAGTGTTAAATATTTAAAACAGTCCTTCTGGCGGTCGCTTACCTGTAGTTATTTTAGAGTTTGTGGCTGAGAGGCGGTGCAAAGTGCGACGCTGAAACGTTCTTCGCAGTGGCTCCGTGAGCACAGGCGGTCGTGCGACGGCGGTAGTCGGGAGGCGGCGACGCCCACGCGCCGGGGGCGGGCGCCGGGGCCTCCCGGTCTCCCAGACCGTCGCCGCCGACACCAGGCGTCCCCGAGCGGCGGTTGTCCCCGGCGTCGTTCCGAGTCGCTATTCCCCCCTCCGCTTCGACGACTAGCAAAGTCTTTAACATTGAAAACTGTTCACGGTAAACTGAGCACTTTTGAAATCAACATTTAAAAAATGTCACTGCCCCCATCTGTATACCCCATTCTGATACAGTGTACACATTTGTGTACATTATTCATTTGTATATAATTTTTGGTCTGTACTGCACTGTACGTAGCTCAATCACTAGAGACCTGAAAAATTCGCGTTATTATTTGGCATCAGGCTAAACTTCACAGTGTTGTATATACTCGATCCAGCGTCGTTTCGCCATTAGCTGCCACATTGCTCTGAAGTCAGTCTTTTCTGACCGGAGTACACGTGATTAAAGTATACAATTGTGAACTGCTCATTTATTGGCGCAGAGTTTCCGAGGGCGTGTCAAATAAAGTATTGTCAAATTACAATCTTATTGCCAAGGTACATGTGTTTGAAGTTTAACGTGTACCCGAAATAATAACGTGAATTTTGCATTTCTCTATCAATGACCAACGGTCTTATTTGTGGGTAAATGATTCGCAAACCATCTCACTGGTCTAGGTCATAATTGGTTCATATAACTATAGCTGAACATATAGCCTACAGCTCATCGTCTGTGACAGCGAAACAAGTGTTGTGTCGACTTAAGTACAATTGGATCATGACGTACATAGTATCGAAAACTAGGGCTGCGTGTGGGCGAGCTTTATTTTGAAGGAAACTGGCTTCTGCACGCCAAGCCAGGAAAGGCAGCACATGGGGCCATAGGTTGTCTTCAGCCTTCGTATCACTACCATTTGCGTACGAAGGTAATAAGTGATGGTCCCTCAGATCGGCACGCCACTAGTGGAAAACGTGCGCCACTGTAAAATAAAGCTGAGATTGTAGTGCTTACCTGCGGTCCTCCAAAATCTGGCATGGTGGTAAAGACAATACATTGCGTTACGAAGAAACATTTTTATGTTACTCCGCACAAGAAACGGTTAGGGGTTTTATGATTGCTGATTCATAGGGATAGGAACATTTCGCGAGTTCATTTCAGGACAAGATAGACGTCAAACACGTGTACACTGAAGTTTACTTTGTAATTGGATCGCAGTTTATGAGGCTCGCCCTGGACGACTCTGAGCCAATAGCAGACTTGCATGGAAACAAGTAGCGAGTGGCATACTGCCAGGTGTGAAGTAACACTGGCTACTCCATGGGGTAGCAGCCAATGAACAAACATCTGAGGCTCGAGTATACACATGGCTGTGGAGTCTAGCCTACAGGTCAATGAACTCGCGAATTTTTCCTATCCCTACTGATTCATGATAGGAGACGATAGAACACTGAGGAATGATAAACTATAAGACTGTCTGGAATAAAGCTGGGTTATTATTGTGATACCAGAACATTACAATTACAAGATGCACTTAAGTACTTAAGCACACATCATAATTTTTTTGTGTACAACACATGAAACTGTAAATTAAAGTGGGTGTAAAGGGATATAGTGGTATGAATCCACTAAAGTTGGTAATGACGGATACAAAGTAGTTCAATTACTTGTCGTTGAATTAAAATTGTTAGTCTAACTTATGTAAATACTAAAATTGTTTCTTCTGCTTTCTGTCTTTTTTAATGCATATAAGTGCAAGAATGATTAAATCTGAATATATTTCATTTACTAATTATTGCACAGTTTCACCTCACCTCACCCGATCGCATGAATAAAGTGATCAGGCCCATGCCAACGCTAATTTTACATATGATGGAAGAATACACTTTCATAAGTGTTCAGTTTACCGTGAACAGCCTTTACACAACATTCATTTAAGTCAAGCTATACTTCAAATTTTACTTTCGTTTTATTCGGATTGCAGTTTGTAAGTCACGCCCAGGGCGCATTTTAACCAACAGGTAACACGCAAGAAAAAAAAGGTTCGTATCCAGTACCCCGTGGTTTTGTGTAAAACTGGAGCGACAACCAATGAGCGACTAACTGATGCTCGAGTAACCAAAGTATCGTGGACTCCAGCGTGTTGCCAAATTAATAAGCGAAATTTCCAGGTCTCTAATCATTACAAGTGAAATACTGCATCTTTACAACTTACCGTTATGTGAATCGGTCATAACCGTTTGTGTGTCAACATATTTACAATAAAAGGAGACCTGCAAAATCCACGTTATTATTTGACGGCACGTTAAATTTTAAACAAGCGTACCTTTGCAATACGTTTGTTATTGGTAGAGCCCCGAGTATTTCGCGAATTCATTCTGTGGCGAGAGAGACTCCAATCACTTGTTCTTTCCTCCTTACAATGCAATTGGACGGCAGTTGTTTAGACACGTTCCGTTTAATTGTGAGCCAGTAGTAAGCAGGAAGTAGTAGGGTGAGTTGGCATTGGATAGTATTGTAAAAATGCTTCACTTGATCGCAGCAACCAATACGCAAACGATAGTGTCTCGAGTGTATAGAGGACTGTGAAGTATAGCCTGATGCGAAATCAATTCGCGAAATACTCGCGAGTCTAGTTATTAATGCATCATACTTTGTTTGGCAAAGCCCGCATAGCCCTGCGCCGATAAATTAACACTTCACAATTTTGTGGCCCAATTACACTCAGTTTAGTCATGAAGGGCGTGACTTCACATCTATGCAGCAGCCATTGGGAAAACGGCACCAGTTCCTGTATATACAATACTGTGAAGTTCAGGCTGATACCAAATAATAAAGCGAATTCTGCATGTCTCTAATAATTAATCTTAAGCCAATAATACTTCTTTGGCAAAATTCAACTTTTGGCTCCGAACTGCCTGGATCTTCAACTGCGTTGTAGTGTGTTTGAAATACAAGTTTTTCCACGAAACTAGTAAACCCGCGTCCAATGTGCTATTCTTAGAGTCCCGAGAATTTAGCGGGTTTATTTCTAGACAAGTTGGAATTCACACACTTGTACGTTCATGTTACTTTTGAAATTGGCCAACGTGTTATTTGACACCTCCTGGAGATAAATTAGCCAATAACAAACATGCAATAAATTGTGCGTCCAATCACCGCCTGGTACTACAACAACAATCAACCAATAAACAGTTCATAGTTGTATGAGAGTATATAAGACTGTGAAGTCTAGCGTGGAGGTCATTGCACTCGCGAATTTCTCGGGTCCCTAGTTATTCTACGAAAAGAACATACACTTCTGACGAGGGTTGTTCAACGCTTTCAAGACGTCAAGAACATTAGAACACCATATACAAGCACTCCAAACTGGCTGAAAAATGGTTTTTTCCAAAGTGCTGTATCTCAAAATATACGCGTCAGGTACAGAACTTCTCAAGGGCACTGCATTGAACCTTCCTGCAGACTTTCCTCCAATAAAATTACTGAGTCATCTCTTAAAGTCATATAGGTAAATCCAGCTCGTCGAGAACACTGCAGGCTAGTTAGTGCGGTTAGTAGCTATGTCGGGAGTGCTGTCATATCTTAGAAATAGCTAACCTAGAAACACATAACTTACAAAAACATAAGGTAGAATTTTCTAAGTTATGCCTATATTTAGTTATGCGGTTCTAACTTGTGAACTTTCTAATTTATGTGTTTTTACGTTCTGAGTTGTGATAGTTCTAAGTTGTGTGTTTCTATGTTATGATAGTTCTAAGTTATGACTTTCTAAGTTACAACTATTCTAAGTTGTGATTTCCTAATTGCGACACCTCTAAGTTATGAATTTATAAGTTACGACGGTTCTAAGTTATGATAGTACTTGTTTGGATTTTCAAAAAAATTCTAAGTTATGAATGTTATAAGTAGAGACCTGCAAAATTCGCGTTATTATTTGTGGACATGTTAAACTTTAATCATGTGTACTTTTGAAATATGTTTGTCATTGGAACATACTTGTTCTGACACGCCCTGGATGACTCTGTGCCAATAAATGAGCACTTCACAACTGTTGCCCCAATCATGCGCAGTTCAGTCAGAAAGGGAGTGACTTCACATGTGTGCTTCAGCCAATGGAGAAACGATGCCGGCTCCGGAAATACAGTACTGTGAAGTTCAGCCTGATGCCAAATAATAACGCGAATTTTGCATTTCTGTAGTTATAAATTGTGATTTTCCAAGTTATGTGCGGTTAGTGACGATGTCACACTTGATGCGCTTAACAGTGTAGCCTTTATCGCTCCCGGGTTTCTCGGCCACAAACGCTGAAAATAGCTTCAGGTAGGCGTGCCCCTTAAGTTTTATACATTTCGTATTAAGGTATTGTAAAATCGAATCTAATTGATTTGTAGTGTAGTGTATAATATAATCGCTGCAACTAGTTTATGAATAATTGTTTGTAAAAATACAAACATTTTTACATTGCAGGTCTGTGATTTTCTCGATGGCATGTTAGACTTCAAGCACATTATCCTTTCTGTGCTGCTTTCATGATCGACCCATACAAAGTGTTTCTGATATTCTCTGAAAGATTTTGATCTAATAGTAAATATGGAGAAATACCTTAACCGTATCATGTAAAACCCTGTCCAAATAAAAACGGAAACCTCTCATCATTGCATCAGGCAATGAATGAACGATCGTGGCTCCAGTATGTAAAGGTCTGAAAAGGATTTGATAAAATTCATGAACCTTTTTAATGACATGTTACTGTGTTCAAGTATCGATAGTATATAGAGACATGAAATATTGTGGATTGATTTGTGTTCAGTAGAGGCCCGAGTATTTCGCGGATTCATTCGGTGGCGAGGTAGACTTGAAGCACTTGTTTTTTGTCCCTCTGTTATGATTGAATGGCAGTTCTTCAAACACGCCCTGTTAAACACATAGTCAGTAATAAAGAGGAAACAGTAGTGTGACTGAGTCTTGAACAGTCCTGTACAAACGCCTAACGCAATGGCAACAACAAATTAACACGCGATACTACCCTGAGAATATAGAGGACTGTGTAGTCTAGCCTGCTGCTAAAATCAATCCTCGAAATCCCCTTGGTCAGGTTAGATTTCAAACACGTGACAGTCATGCATTAAAATATAGGCCCAGTCAGAGACTTCCTATGAGGTAGCAAGCAGCTAGTAATCTACTGATGCACGTTAGAGTATATAAATGACTTCGGAGTTTAGCACGCAGGTTACTATGGCCGCGTATTTTCATGTCTCAGAAGAGTGATGAATTTTTTTTTTTATGTTCCTTATTAATTCCCTCGCTTACGTGGAGAACTAAAATTAAGCTTAGACTATAGAGAGACACATACATCTATGTATTTCCCGGGTTTCGAAGCCCGGTCACATCGCATCGTATGTTTTCCTCACAGCAAATACTTTACTGAGGTTGGTACGATGTTGGTACAGCGTGAATATCTGTAATAAACCTTATCTATTTTGTTGATGTCTATCATACATTGGTATGTTTCAGTAAGCGTAATGTAGACCTACCTATATTTGTGCATGTTTTATCGACATAATTATTCTCTACCGCTACTCAATAAGGGACTGAAACTTTAAGAAACCGCGCAGCTGGATAATAATGAAACATCGGTAAAATCAAAATGCCATTATTTTAAAATAAAACGATAGTGCTATCAGCTGCAAGAATTTCTTCGCCATATAATATGCGTGTTTTTTTATATGCCATGAGGACATGCACTATTAAAATATCACGCAATTCTATACACAGTTTTTATGTACCCCCTTAGTAGTGTACAACTGACAGCTTGTAAAAAAAAGTATAGGTAAGTCTAGCGACGAATATTAAGTTTTGTGTGTTAGACTGCATGAGACTAGTTGCAATATTATGATATAGTAAACTTGTTAAAAACAACTTCAATGTTCTAAAATACACAGTAATACATAATAACACAGTTTTTTTTACATTAGTAGTTAGGCTAATTTTATTTAACTTACATAGGATAAGGGAAAGAGAAAATGGCTCGCTACACCACTTTTAAAAATCCTTTTGTACCTCCCCCTTCTTTTTTTTTTATCAGAGAGTAGAATTTCGTGGTTGACGGAGATTACGGCGCCAAATTCCTAAGAAATTAATATTTTTTTCTTAAACGATTTGAATAAACATTTCGAAAATAAATGTAATGTATACTATCGATAGATATATACAGAATTCGCGTTATCATTTGGTAACAAGTCAGACTTTTCTGTCCTCTACTCACACTGTAAAAACACTTTCCTAGCTGAAGGACACGATTTGTTGCAACAAAAATAATATTGGTAAATATGAACCACTGCAAAGTTATTTTCCCACAGACAAAAAATTTGTTTGATCTGTATATTAATGACAAAGATAATTTTATATCGTCGTTACAGTTGTTCAGCATTATCTTTTGTTATAAAGTCAGTTGCTACCATTTTGTAGATTAAACCATAATGCCGACGATCTAAGTAATTTGTTATTCGGTAATGTAGCATGAGGTAAGTTTAGTTACGAACTAAAAACTATAATGAAAAAAAAAAAAAAAAAAAAAAAAAAAAACTTTCTTTAAATTTTCCCTTAGAATTTTTTTTACTTTAAACAAACCAGCTTCAAGAAAATGTTTTTTCTTCCCTGCATACAAAGCTTTGCACATAATTTTTTAAGAATGTATTTGATGATTTCATAGACTTCTGGAAAGTGTAAGGGGTCGTTACTCCATGTGATCGCTTTACTGGTGAATGGTTGCTAAACCGTCGAGCATTTACTGTTGGCTGAAAGCGACCTTGGAACGAGCCACACACAAGTTGTCGGTCAATGGCAGGAGTCAAACAAGCATATAGTTTCTTCGACTTTTGTCTGTAGCCACAAAATAATGCTAATTTTGCAGATCCCTAATTATAAGAATAAACATTTTGGACTACTTTGTATAATACATGTAGGACAGTATTCTTCATAACAAACACGATATTGCTATGCTGCAACAGTGGTCGCTACCGGATTTTCGTACGTGGAAATCGTGCCGGACGATGCCGTTAGTCGGCGGGTTTTCTCGGTGATCTCCCGTTTCCCCAGCCCCTTCATTCCGGTAACGCTCCATCTTCACTTCGATAATCGGATCTTACGACCTCGCTGTTAAGAGCCGCCCAAATCACTTCACTCACTCACTCACTCAACATTTTAAAAAAAGTCACTGCCCCTACCTGCATAAATTTTAACGGGCGCACTGAGTGAAAATTCGCCCAGTAAAGTTGGTAACAATGGAAGGGAAGTACTTCCGTATCTCAATGTCGAATAAAAAGTATTAGGCAACCATTTCTGATAACTTAAATAATTTCTTTCGGTTTCTGTGTTTTTTAATGCATCGAAGTGTAAAAAAGAGCAAATTTGATGAATATTTACTTTTCTAATAATTTCACAGTTTCACTTGACCGACGCATGAATAAAGTGATTAGACCCATGATAATGTTAATCTTACATAAGGCGGAATAATATACAAAGTGCATAAAAGTAGATCTCAAGCAGGACTTTCATAAGTGCTCATTTTACAGTGAATAGCCTATATCAGGTTGTATCTGATTCCCTAGTTTTACTGTCAATTATTTATTACTGACTCGAGAGTCCTTCGGGACATATTATAACACCAGCGGCGAGATCACAAAAGCAGCCACAAGAACCAGTTCATGAAGTCTACTCAAACGTCACTAACGATCGCGTAATTTCCTTGTCTTCAGCATTAGTTGTAAATACAGTAGACGAATCTCTTATGTGTGACTGCAGTCAGCTTTGCTCGAGAATTTTCCCGAATAAAGAACGGTAAGCGTCACCGACTGAAGTCCCGTGGCTACACGACGCTCATAACGGAAATACTGCACGCTTCTTTAGTAGCTGTACGCATAAGAGCGATGCGGCAACTGTACACCTGTGCCAGTGTCGTCTTTATGTGCTCCTTTGCCTCTGGGCGCCTTGAGACATGGCGTAAACCCACGTGATTTCCCCCAAGGAAGGTAGGAAGTAAGCTCTGCTGGTCTCACTGCCCCTTTTCCTACCCCCGACTTATCTTCATGGCTAATTAAATAATGGCCTGCAGAGCCAGGAGAAAATGATTACTACCGACTATTCCCAAGAAATGTGTCGATACATGATTGAACCGCCGGTCTTCGCCAGCGTACAACTACATCTTCACGCTAAATTCTCCTCCTGCTTCTCTTCTTTTTGGTGCTTTTTGTCCGTCCGTGGGATTCTCACGCCTTAGCGAAGAAGGAAATGCGGTTATGTGAAAAGATGCTTCCTCCGGTCTGGAGACTAAAGCTCTTTGAAGATATTTAATACAGTTGATTTGCGATTGAATGAACCCCCTGCGAACCTTACTTAATTCCTTCTTTTTACCTTTGTATCATCAGCATCGACGTTAAACTAGCGACTTATACCCGAGCCCACATGGAGTGATCCTGTGAGATTGTAAAGAACGTAAATATGTTACTTTGACCTAGAACTTATTATAATTAATGCAAAAAATATATCAGTATATGTGATTATCATTTAAAAATCACGCCTATAATTACTGAGGCGTACATAAAAAAGTCATTTTTAGCGTGACAACGAACATATTTGTTTTTGTATGGTATTCTATTGACATCAGTATAACACTACTATGTTTATCGGCTTTTACAGTGACCTTGCTCACTAAGGTGTCATACTCGCAAGACGAGGAGGTTGGATCGGTAATGGGTAGAGACCATATCATTTCACGAAACTGTTTGGTATGTGTATATGTATTGTATAAGTAAGTTGCACATATGTCACTGGACCTCCGCTCACAGGAATGCAACGAAGAATTATGAACTAATAGTATACATTCAGCTCTTGGACAGCTTGATTCCGTGCGCGCGAACCGAACAGGATAATGAGCTTAGACTGTGGTAACAGCCAATGAACCAATGACATCTGCTTCAGTAAGTATAGTATTGTGAAATATAGCCTGCTGCCTTTTTTATAACGCGAAATTATAGGGTCTCTAGTAATGAGCTATGGAAAGGTACAGCGGTGGGTGAATTTCCGAGATATAAAATCAAGAACAAAATTTAAAGTGCTTAATAAATTTCGACAGAATTTGTTTTATTGACTGTCTATTTGAATTAATAAAACGAATCGCATACAGCCATATATGATACAGTGGAATAATAAAACTATTGACTGTTTTCAGAATAATAACTTATAGAAACCATATCATCATTAAAAATGAAAAAAAAGTAATAACGTTATATAGAATTCTGAAGTATCAAAATTAAAAGAAAAAGTCCTTATTAGTTTCAACCATATCATCATGAGATTTCCAGTTAAAAACTTTTTTTGCAAAGAGTATTTTTCTTCATAATAATAACTTTAAATATCATATAGTTCCAGACAGAATTATATTGCTAATTATAAAAAAATGGTTCTGGCAATTTTTTCCACAAATATTAAGGTTTTACATTTGTAATTTTTCGGAAAAAGTTGGCAATTTTTAAATAGAAACTATAGACAGTACCTATCGAGTATTGCTGCATGCGATAGTTACCAGCATTCAATGATCTCGACGGTAAATCGAACTTCATCAAAATATTTTAAGTAGTTCAAATACTGTTCTTGATTTTATGTTTCAGGAATTAGCGCATTGCGGGATCTTTCAAGTTTCCGAGCTCAGGCATGGCTATACATGAGCACCGAGCGGGTATTCGCGTGGCTCGCAGTGTTTCATAATTGTGGAGGTCCCACCGCGTTCAGCCTTCTTGACGCTTAACCGTACCACGACAAAACCCCAAGTTTAACTTTACACAAATACCTAATTATTATTTATGTATGTATATGGAACTAATTTCAAAGTACCTCAAATTTTGCATATTTTGTAAATTTTGTAAATTTAAATACTTTCAGATAAAATTAATAAATAATACTAAATATTACGGAATATATTTAATATTATCACTTTCAGACCGAAATTACTTTACAGTTTCAGATATTGCAAATCAGAATTTTTTTGCGTGTGTTGTACTTAATTTGACACAGAGCATGTTTCATCATCGTAACCAATGAACTGTAAGTTTTGTACTCGGGTACAATAAAACGAAACATTCATAACCTACGGCAGTAGCACAGTTTAGCGATTAGTTATACACAATGAATACCATTAGGCATAGAGCCTCACGGCGTACAGTAGGTACCTGCCAAAAATAACCTTGCTATGCTAATGCACACAGTAGTTGTCTACATTGGGTCAGAATGGGTTAAGAATGTGATGGAAGGTTTCTGCAATTGTGAGTAAGATTCTCGCCATAAATTTTGCCAGTTTGCAACTCACTCAACGTCCTTCGTACTGGTTACGAACAAAGCCTGCTATTCCAATAGCTTTTGGACCAGAATCTCCATCTTCCGTCTACTAATAATAAATGTTGTTCGGCCTGCTTATCACACGTCAGTGAACAAGCTCGACTAGTCAGACTCGCTGCGGAAGCAGCTCTCTCTTTGCGAGTGACAAAGTTGCCCGGAGTCGCAGCTGGAGATGGATGGAACACTCCGCGTAATTCCGTTAAATTGACGGCAAATGAGTTGTCTTGGCTGCAAACAAATCCCGAGGGCGGAGGGCGAATACTCAGCAGCACCTGTTGCCATGCCAGACTCAACGCCTTGTTTTTGTAGACAGCGATTCTGACTTTTATACCTTCACGTACATCTGGCATGTACTATTTGTAAATACACACATAATATCTTTCAAAACACTGCAGAGTCCGGATACATTTATTACTGGACGAACCACTTTGAACTCGGCTTGACCACAGAGTATACTTGAGTTGAGAGAGAAATTTGGGCGGCTCTTAACAACGAGGTATTGAGAGCCAATGAGGGCGAAAAGAGGCGAGAATGGAGCAACACCGGAATGCAAGAACGGGGGAAACGAGAAATCCCTGAGAAAACCCGCCGACCAGTGGCATCGTCCGGCACGATCCCCACTTGCGAAAATCCGGTGACCCGGTCGGGGATTGAACCCGGTTCGCCTTAGTGGGAGGCGTGCAATCTAACCGCTCGGCCACCGCAGCCCTATATAAAGTATAGTTCATTCATGGTTACGTCCAACTTTTCTGAAGCCCTGCTAAAGTTCTACTTCTAGGATATTCCTTCGCGTCATGCAAAAAAAAGCCTTAACTCAGTATAGAAAATTACACCAAAGGGGGATAGCACACCGCGTTCGTGCGCACTTAGTGTAACAATATTTTGTTCGTGATGTTACGGGTTGAAGGCTGAAGGGTTGGTTTGCACCCCGTCGTGTGGTGGCTGACTGGCGCGGTGTAGTACTGCCAGACTCCGCCAGCCCTGTAGACGGCAGCCGGTGCGGCGCTGCGCTGATCGATATCTACTGCGAGTAACTGTTCGCTAAACAGTCGGAGCGCACGGAAGGCTTCCACATTGTCGATGAGTTTGAATTTTGTCTTTGGCTGCTGTTCTTTCTATCTCTATTTCTTAACTCTTTCAATGATTTTGTGGTGAGGTGATCCCATGTCAGTTGGTGTCATTTACGCTATGGGACCAAACAAAAAAAAGATTTAGAGCAAATTAGTTGCTCCATCATTGGAGACCTGAAGAATTCGCGGATTCATCTTGCGACAAGCTAGAATTGAAAACATGCGTGTTTATAAAACTTTAGATATTGGCCCACATTGAGCTTGACACCTCTTGGAGAATGCTGGCCCAATCTTCGTCTTCCACTGTGACAACAGACATCCAATGCACATTTGACATCGGTATATATATGTTCATAAGACTGTAGAGTCTAGCATATAGGCCATTGAACTTGCGAATCTTTCAGGTCTCTATCCATCATCATTATTTGCTCCGACAGCATTATTTTCAAATACTCAGAAGAAATTTCAAATGAGATAATGTACTGTTACAATACGCCAGAGGGGCGTATTCGAGTTCATGAGGGATGGTGGTATTAATAAAAATAAAATAACAAAATTTGATTTAAATTATTCACATAGCTATTATATACAACAATAAATTATCTATCTCCAATATTACGCTTTTTATTTCTCAACGAGCGAGGTATTTAAGGTCTATTTCAACTCTTATTTAAGTCCCTTCATGCCTCTGTTTGCTTATAGTCAATTAACTGACGCTCCTTGTCACTCGTCTATCGCTTTAGACCACACAATCGTACAAAATTCCGACGCCCGTAATAACTCTCCTCTCAGAGGCCCGACGCACTTTTATAGTCGCTGGCCTTGACCTGGAAGGTTCGCCGCACCCCAAGTCACGCTGAGTAAAACTTGGTCATTAATCCAGAGCATTCCTTCAAATAAAAGCAGAAATTCAATCTGCCGAATGTCAGGAGCGCGCGAACTGCAAAAGGATGTCTTATCGCGGCGGCAGTAGCAGCTGGCCTTTGTGGCGCCGACTTTGTAAACGCCGCCGGTGTATCAGACTACAACTATCTTCTTCACACACACTCTTCGCTCGCTCATCTGATGCAAAGCAGCGACATGTAACAGTACTATATCAATACAACTAAATATAATAGAAGTGCCTGTATGTGACTTTCGAATTTTCCACTTTTAATTATTTTTTCATATAGTATAATTGATTACTATGCCAATCTAATGTTAATTTTTTTTCGTGTCTGTCTGGCTGACCGACCGGATTAACTTAAAAAACACTGAACGTATGGACGTCAAATTTACAGTGTGCGTGTGTGTGTCTATATATATATATATATATATATATATATATATATATATATGAGATCAGAGATGTACACTTCTCGTCACAAAAAATGAGCGATCTCGTGTAGCTGAAAATACTTCTAAGTCCCCGTCGGGTATGTTCGGCAGGCTGCCCCCTCCCAAGTCACAGACACGTGCCGCGGAGTGGGCGTGGCTAAGAGCTGCAGCAACACATGGCTTTGGAGGAAAAAGGATACAAAACTCGAATAATAGTTCTGTGAGCTCAGTTTTGTCCGAATATATTCCAACACATTATATGTAATGCAGTTAAAGTAAATTAGTGGTGAAACCTTCGGAATTATGAACTAGCCTGTATCAGATCTGAGAAACAAATAGTAAATTATAAATTTGAACATACCACACTGGACCACTGAAAAAATTACTTCCAAATGATGCATAATTATAAATATGAAAGGAGGTGTTACGTTATAATTCTCCCTTGCCAACACACGCGAGATCTTTGAAAACATAAAGTGATAATCACTAAAAACATCAAATAATACATCATATGGAATAATATTTTCATATGTATGATAATTAGAGACCATGGAATGTCTCGAAATGAATGGCCTGTAGTCTAGACTTCACAGTCCAATGAATACCCGATCAATTACTGTATATTCACTCGATCAATTACTGTATATTCACTCTTCGTTTCTCCAGTAAGTGACCAATATTACTCTAAAACATATAGCACGTGATCCCTAAACGTCTTTCCTTGCCAGTTTCGTATTTACTTCGCACATTCCTGAGTGAGCCTTGTTAACTGTAATCCAATGCAAAGGTAGATTAGGTCTATAAGTGTGTAAAGTTTAGCTTGTCCTCAAAATAATCCGGGGCAGTTTTCCTGTTCCTGCTTTGTTCCGTTCATAAAGTAAAGGCCTATTTACATGCACTGACATGTCTTAACCAAATTTGGATTACAGTAACCAAATTTGGATTACAGTAAATAGTTATTGATTATTAAAGTGTTATAACACGAATTTACTACAATATTATCTGCGGGAGTGATTATAGTCTCTTGAAAGATCTACAGTTATTTAAAAATACTCTAAATATTAATCTTTTAAAACATAATAACATATAGAATACATGCAACGAGCTACTAGATATATTTCGAAGGAAACTATTCACATTAATGTGAGCACTTTTTGATACCTGTCGCATTTTATATATGGACGTATGCACCCAAATGTCAATAAAGATTACGTATTAAGTCGTAACTCAGTTTTTATTTTCATTTGTACACGAACTGAAGTATAAATAAAATTGCTTGCATGTTTCATGTGTGTGTTTAGCACCATTATGAAAAGTGTTAAGAGCTCACTTAGGCGCGAACAGTCTATAGTACTGTTACATCTAAGCTCGACAGTTCAACTCGAAGTGTTTTGTCATGATGTGGTTTCTCACCGAATTGCCTCCATTGGCGATTCGTGCTAGTAATGGTAAGTAACCCAATTTGAAATACTTGGTGACTGGCAGACACCACACCGACCAGGCACCTAACTGATTGGTGGATAGGTGTGTAAGTGTGCTTTCTAGCAATTGGCCTCTCAGTGTTTCGCGCCGTGTTATGCGAATGCTAGCCATTGTGGCGTACACAACTAACATTTGTTTGATAATATTTCACATTGTGATCACAAACATGATTCGCTAACATTATATATATATATAAATCGTTGTCAGTCCCACAACTACAAAATAAGCAAAATATGTACCAATTTGATACTTGCGTTATCTTGGACTGTCTTACACGCGAAATATTTACGCATATAAATATTTACTAAATGAATGTTTCTTTAAGAATTACCTTCCTTGCGGGATAAGGTATTGCAGTTTCTAAGTTTGAGTCCAAATTGGTCGACTAAAAACTGAAAATTTAACCGGTGCAAGACCGTATTCAGTACCTGTGCGAAATAGGTACACAAATAAAGATAGAGAATTTAATTTTCTTTATAACACATCTACCAACATCTGACTTTGAAGTCCCCGCAATTTGACCTCATACCTACCAAAATCGAAGAGGTTATAGTCACGTAAAGGGTTGAAGAGTGGAGGTACGTGTTAAATATTAGTAATATGACATGCAATGAAATGAAAAGTTACTGAGTCAGAGTTCCAAAATGTCGTACAGGAAGGTCTATCCTGATCCACTCAAGTTCTATTTCGCAGTGGTTGTTAAAAAATATTTAATTATTTACAACCAATCTGTTCTACTTTCTAACCCTTTCTTCTCCGTTTATTAGGTTTGGTAGTGCAAGTCAGAAAATGAATAAATTCACAATAACAATTTAATTTGTAATGTTGTGAGTGCTATATAAAAATTACTTTGGCGCAAAGGTATGGGGGATAGGAGCGGAGGAACCGCCCCCCATCATGTTGGAATTTACCTTTTTTCCCTCAAAATTTTCATGTTTTCCTCAAAATGAACTAAATGTCTCTAAAAATTTTAGATGTTTAGTAAAAACGTCCCTTTTTCCCCTAAAAAATTCCCATTTTCCCAGGCAGATCAGTGAGCCTGGGTAGAGCAGTGAGACGGATCAGCGACCCAGGGTCAAGGATCAACGACTCCGGTGACCGGGATCAGAGACCCCAGGGGCAGAAGAGCAGGGCCAGGACCTTTTCCCTTGACCTTTGACATTCAACCCAAAAAAATCCAAAAAAGTAAAAAAATTCGATAAAATTCCAAATATTTTTTTTTAATCCCAAAAAGTATATTATTAAGAGTACTAAAAAATTATTTAAAAATAATTTGAAAACGTGTTTTAAAAATTGATAGGCACTCACCATCTTGGTAGGCGACCGCCATATAGGTAGGCGACCGCCATCGTGGTAGATATCACCTGTCCGCCATATTGGATGCAGGTAACCATGACCTCAAACCCATGACCTTGAATGACCATAAAAACCAAAACTCGAGAAAAAATACATTAAAGTCAACAAGCATAATTCATTACAAACTGCCACTGTCATACTGGATGTAGGTACCATCGTCCATGACCCCATGACCTTGAATGATCTTGAAAAACCAATCTCTAGAAGAAATACATAAAAGTCAACAAGCATATTACAACTAACTACTACCACCATATTAAATGCAGGTTACCTGACTGTGACCCCTTGATCTTAAATTACCTCGAAAACAAAAACTCGCAACAAAATACATTAAAGTTATCAAGCACATTACATTATAGACTACTAACGTCATATTAGGTGCAGACTACCTTAAACTTGACACCATAACCATAAAAAAAATAAATGTCTACATCCACACTACAATAGTTACAACTACCACCATAATAGATCCAGACTATGTTGACCTTAACCCCATGATTTTGAATGAATTTGAAAAAAAACAATAATATACATAAAAGTCAGCAAGCATAATACATTACACACTACGGCCACCATATTAGATGCAGGCAACCTCGACTTTGACCCCATTACATTGAATGACCTTGAAAACAAAATCTCGACAAGAAATACATGAAATTCAACAAGCATATTACATTCCTAGCTACTATGACCATATTAGATGTAGGTGAAATTAACCTTGACCTTATGACTTTGAATGACCTTGAAAACAAAAACGCGAGAAAAATACATAAAAGTCCACAAAAATGTTACATTACTTTACATTACTAACAACTACCACCGATTAGATGCAGGTGACCTGAACCGCAGCCCCATCACGTTGAATGACTTTAAAAACAAAAACTAGAGAAAAGGTACATAAAAGTCAGCAAGCATATTACTTTACAAACTACTACTATCGTTTTAGATACAGACAACCTTGACCTTGGTCCCATAACCTTGAATGAACTGGAAAACAAAAATTCGAGAAAAAAAACATGCTTTAGAATTCTTGTATGTATAGTTTTAGCCCTTTTCAATCCACTGAAGTTATCACTGCCAAATTTATGTCTTAGCTGCAACTTGTGATCTCGAACAAGGCGATTTGGCCACTATACCTTATGTCTTCTGGTAGGCACAGTTGCCTGCAATATTTTATACGGTGAATTTATAGCTGCCATATTCATATGTATCACTCGTGATATCGAACAAGGCTATATATATATATATATATAATATCCTTGTTCGATATATATATATATGGACTAGCATACCACAAGCCTTCATTATTCTTTGGATAAACCTGTTACTGATGCCAGAATTGTTGGCAACCCTACCAGCTACTTTGTTGATCGGTATGTCTTAAAAATCATGCCTATTTAGCCTCGCGGTCATAACACCTACTCGTACTTTTTTACTTCTTCCCTTTCTCTTCTATAAATAGCCTTTTTATCTATTCCTAAATGTTCACTGACATCTATTGAAAACTAAATCTTCAGTTAAACTGCATGTGATGGGGTAATGTTTCTAGGTCGGATGCTACAAATCCAGAGCCACGTACGTAGTTGTTCCACCTCTCTCCAACAAACCCTCGCAACCACGTTCAGACAAGTGCCACAACGTCTGGCGCAGACAGTAGCGTGCTTCTTGAACGCTGACCCGGACCTGGTCGAGCGAGCGTATACATGTCTGCTCCGTAGCTAGGCCAAACAATCATATAGGTCATTCGGAAAGTTTTCAGTCATTCTTATACAAATATCCCTGCAACTGGGCGTGCAGTGTCGTCTCATTTCCAAATATTTTCCGCGCCTAAATATTAGAGATAATTTACCTGGATTATGTTCAGTTAATGACATAGCAAAGTCATGTTTTCGGTTATTCTTTTAAACTGTTTTCTTCAGCTACATTGTTTTTATCCCTTTTAATAAAATATTCTTTAAAGTATTCGCTTTTAGGCGGAAATAACCGTTTAAAGCGTAGCGCTAATATTAACATACGTAAAAACACTTGGCTTTAGCATGTTAGTACAAATTTGTTGTTACGACGTCATTGCGTATGTAAGACATAACTATAATCGGATAGTGACCGTTAAGAATTCCTGGAGCCGTGGTGGTGTAGTGGTTAGACAACTCTCCTCCCACCACGGAGAACCGGGTTCGATTCCCGACGAGGTCGCCTCCGGATTTTCGCATGTGGGAATCGTGCAGGACGATGCCACTGGTCGGTGGGTTTTCTCACTGATCTCCCATTTCCCCCACTCTTGCATTCCAGCGCTGCTCCATACTCAACTCGCTTTACCCTCAAGGGCTCTGAAGACCTCGGTTGTCTCAAGACAACGCTGTTAAGAGCCGCCCAAATCTCTTCACTCGCTCATTAAGCATTCCACCTACCAGGACGTATTTGTCCAGAAGGGAGAGACGCTGAGGACGACCCAGGCACGCGCATCACATGCATCATCGTCTCTATGTACAAGGTACTGAACAAATGTGCAGTCTCTCCTTCAAAACGTACCTCTGAGACTACTTTAAAATTAAGCCTATTTCATAAACTATTTGCTACGTTTTCTTATTACCAAACAATAAAGTAAATATATATTTAGATTTTAGTTTCTTGTCGTGCATTTACGTCGTAATCCTATATTCATAAACTGAGCTTTCGCCAATGCACTAAAACGGCAATGCCGAATATCTATTTACATTTGGATGGCTTCGTTTGGCGTGATCGGTGTGAATATGAACTCAACCAGGTTTTAGTGTGAAATCATCCAACGGAAACCTTGGAGTGAGTGAAGAGCTTTGGGCGGCTCTTAACAGCGTTGTCTTGAGAGCCGATGAGGGTGATTGAGGTTAGTATGGAGTGGCGCCGGAATGAAGGGGTGGGGGAAACGGGAGGTTCCCGAGAAAACCCGCCTACCAACGACATCATCCGGCACGATTCCCACTTGTGAAAATCCGGTGACCCGGCCGGGGATTGAACCAGGTTCACCTTAGTGGGAGGCAGGGAAACCTTTGAAAATCCTTTTAGTAACGAGTACAGATAATCGTGCCGTTAGTATTTTCTACCCGCTGTAGCGCCCGTCCGTGTACATCGCATTACTGTAGGACGAGGGAGCTCAACAGGGCCACGATGTTTGGCGCGAGCAGTAGTGCAAGCTGCAAGCAGTGGCAACCGCACACAGCCAGGCGGACTATGAAGCATTTTAATGGGGAAACCACCTGACTGCCTGTTCGTTTTATCTCGGCACTAGGCACGCCTTGTTAAAAAAAGTTTACTTGGCTTATTTTTTTAAACAGATTACCGCTTACCAAATAAAATTGGCGTCATTTTTTGTTCGGGAAAAAATATCTTTGGAAAGCAAGGTTAGGGTGCAAACATATTGAGATTGTTTTTAATAATATATTATTCCTAGTTACACTTATCGCTTAGATGAACAAAACATAGTTTGACTAAATGTAATACACTGCAAATACATTATATTATTTTCTATATAATTTCTCATGTCATATGTTTTCTCTTTTGCGTGTTTGTTATTTGTTTTTATTTGCTCACCAAACATTTAATTGTAGGGCTGGAAGTATTAACACTGGCAAGGGAACTGGAACCTCTTTGTTACAGACCACAAGATTAACTGAAGCTGAGTATTTGCAAGTTTCATAAGAAAAAAGTTTCCCACAAAGACTCATGGTTTTGAACATAATCATAATTCAGTCGGCAAGTTGAAACACGATAGCGAAATTTGAAGGCACGTACAGAACCCGTATTTCACTTCATATCTAAGTGGCATTTGCAATTAACATACGATATTCGTTGGCCACTAAATTAACATTAACTGAGAACAGTGATAAAAAATGTATGTAATTCTTTAAACGATCAATGTTGATGTGAAATACTGTATGTAGGTGAAACACAGCTGTAAGTTAACAACAGTGACATGCGCTTAACAACTAAGGTCTTCAGAGCTGATAGTGACGAAGAGAGGTACAGATGGAGCAGCGACAGAAAATTGAGTATCGAGAGTACCCCGACACTACCCACTGGCCAACAGCAACTCCCGCCACGTTTCCTACACATGAAATTCCGGATGTGACCCCTGTTTATCGTTGTGCGAGGCGAGTAGTCTGAAAGTTACAACACCACAGCTCCTACAAGCGATTAAAAACTTTAAAAATACCCATCCCTTTTTTTGGCGAGCTGGTATTCCCAGAGAAATAACTTTTCCTATCCTATGTAAAAGCGACAAGAGAAACGTGAGGCTCCATATTAAAGTTATTTAACTTGTATTTCAGTGCTTTGTTAAGTCAGCAAGGAAGGCAAATAATGTTGCTTCCTTGAATACCTCTATGTGAAATGTTGTAATGTAATTTTATGTCAAATGTTTGAACGCAGATAATGCAAGCTGACATGGTTGGAATTTTGGGTTGACATGCATGTTAAAAATGTTTTAAGTTCACTTACAGTGCACGAAAGCGTGAAAATGACCGTAGGATTGCCTAGTATAGCCATGGTAGTAAAATGTACAGAATTCTCCTGAGCATAACTGCGAGGAGGTGGTTTCAGGTCGGAAATGCATGCAGCAGCGAAACAAACCCTGCAGCTTACATCATTATCTTTGGGCTACGGTATCGTAGAAGGCCACAGACAGTTCCTTCAACCCTCGCTCTCCAGTTTCCTAGAGGGTTGTTCTTTCTAAAAGTTATCGTATAAAGCGAAGAAAATGTGCATATTTTGTACGAGTAATTGAACTAGCGTATACATTTTTTTTAAAATCTGGCACTTGAACTTGTCAACGCTGTCAGAAAACAAGCGAAATGCCCTAGAGCCTCTTAGTTTTGCAATATATTTCATTGCAAACTATCTGCCGGTCAAAATATCTAATCTAGTTTTTAACAAACAGCTATCACATCTTTTTCTGCATGGTAAATTGTGCAGAGCATAAATGAAGAGAATAAAACGTTCTACAAAAAATGTTTTCATTCATTGAGTCGAAATTTTAATGATTGAAAATATGCACACAATTAAACCCTAAGAGTCAGTATATTTGCGCATATGAGTACCCAATTTATCAATGATAAAAAGAGAGTTAAGCTAAATTGCTTTGATAATGCCTGTATTATTTTATGTTAAACCACATTTAACGTATCAATATCGGCCCAGAAACTATTTATTCCAGTTATTTTGTAATATATAACATGTTTTGTTTAAAACACTGATAAAGTCTCATTTCATTCGATTGTTTATTTACAACATGCTGTGTTATTTGTATCTAATTTCCGATAACATTCACTAGCACATGTGCAATATTTAATACGTGTATGGACCCCCCCTTTTTTTTTTGTTTTTTCGTTCCTTGGTTACACGGCTCTGTGGTTAAAGAATAGTAATCAAAACGTTTATGTCGTCGCTATGTTAAAAATAAGTGACCGACCCATGTAAAACATATAAGTTTATTTGGTCAGCGTAATGACTCTTGTTTGCCAAATTAGGTAGTAAAAGGTTTATTGTTTTCCGACATTTGACACAATATGTTTTCTTGTTGTAGCGGTACCTTACAATATTTCAGACAAAAGAGACAATGTACCAGCATGTTTAGTACTTGTAGGTGATACGTTCAACACATCAAGTTTGGTTTAAATTGGCCAAAAAACAGTATACTACTGCTGTGTACCAAATGAACCTAAAATATGTATATAGTCACCATGTCAAAATTAAGTATCTTACACATTTAAATTACATATGTTATCATGGATACATAGTATTAGATACAGTATACAAAGATTGCTTGAAATTGGTCACACCGTTTCATAGATACAGAATAGTTATCAAGATGTCTATATTGCCACCAATTAAAACTAAATGCTTGAACCAATTAATTCATATCAGCATACTTCTTGTTTGTCAACTTTGGTTGGAATGGGTAGATTGCTTTCCGTGTTACGATACAATAACTTTATTTTTCCATGGGTGCGCTATATTACAAAATGATTATATTTACAGTAGTGCCTTTAGTCGATACTTTCTTCATATCAAATGTAGTCGAATTATATATATATATAAACAAATATATTATATATTTAAAAACAAATATTTGTATGGCGCCGTTGTGAAAATACAGTAAGTGCCACATTAATCTTAGTTGTATATGGTACCATTGCCTACTATAGGCCTAAAAGGTACTAGTTGCCTGCAAAATGTGGCAGGAATCTATTGTGTAATTTCCGAGATATGATGTTAAAAGCTTATTGTTTTCATGATGGCGAACCAATAAGAACGTACCTTTCTAGATTAAAGACGGACAAGATTAACTGTGAAAATACACGATTTGGTTTTACCTAGGAAAATAATTCCCCAGCCATGAAATGGCGCCCTACTGTATTAAATTAACAACCCTTTTGAAACCCACCAAACGGCTTTGCAGAACATTGTAAAAATCAGATGTCCTTACTAAGTTCAATATGTGCACTGAATTTGGTGAAATATGTTTCACAGGATCGAATGTTATTATGAGGGGACATACAGTACAGCAAAGACAGAAATTTGCTTGGTTATATAAGCTCATTTTTCCAAGAAAAGTGTCTTAACATTGAATGGAAGTGAAAGTGAATTGAATGTTTCAAGTTAATCAAGAAATTACGGAGGGATTATCATTTATTTCGAATTATTAAACAACTGTTAGAAGTAACATTAATTTTCGAAATAAACTGTTTACGACCGCAAATAAATGTCTCATAATAAAAAATAAATAAACTGTTTAATTATTATAAGCTGTGTATAAAGTTTCCTTTTTTTTTTGTTAATGTTTAAATGGATTGAGAAAGTGTTTCGTACAACTAGTGGCGTACCCTGTTAGGTTTCTTTGCATTTTTTCGTGGTTTCACAGAATTCTTTGTGGATGTCATTATTTTCGTTTTTCCTAAAATAATATAGCTTTATGATATGCACTCAAGATTATGTTGGCTCAGCGATGCAATGAGGTAGGCTACCGTTTAAACAAAAACGTTTAGTTTGACTCCATGCTACATACGCTAACGCAGAAGAAAACAATGAGAATAATAAATCTGACGGACGAACGTTTGCTTCCACCTGAGATTTAATTTAGGTTATGCCACATACAATAACCTATACTGGAATCACGCTGCAAAATGTTTTGTTGCCTTCTCTAAAACATGCAGTAGTAAGTCATCTTCTTGCTTCGCATCCAGTACAACAAATACTAACTGATCTCTGGCGTGGGGATACTTTATTATGTAATCATGTTCCAATCGTATTTTTGCTTATATTCACGATGAATTTACTGGTCATACTTTATGATTGTTTAGTTTTGTGTGGAGTTTACGACGTCAGGAATGCGATTCCCTAACGCAAATCATACAGGCTACGTAAAAAAACATACAGTATGTATTGTCATGATTACGGGCAGTACACGCAGCGACGTGTGCAGAGCTCAAGGCAGGTACCAGTGCATATACAGCCGTTAGATGGCGCAGGCTAAGTTGGCCAGGCTATTAAAGCAGCCTGCCTGTCTACGTGGGTCCGTCGCAGATCAAAGTGCCACTGGAGCTGAACTGACGCCATAAACGTGGTTAGCGTACGCGACGATAGAAGGGAAGAGTGTACAGAGAGCGAGAACCTCGCACGATTGCCAGGTGTACAAATCAGTGTGAGTCAATGTTCAGGAACTTAATGACATTACTTCACGCTGCGAGGCATGTGGCGAGTGGCAAGGCGTTTTAATTTCCCCTGACCATGCTGATAAAAAAGAGATCATGTTAATATCTGTCATAACCACGGCGAAAATACATTGAAATTGATGTGGCTCGATTTTGCTTCGAAAAGAAATCGGGAAATCTGTTCAAGTATTGTTTTTTGTTATTGCAAGCATGCCGACATACGTACATTATCTGCTAAAGGCTGTTCACGGTAAAATGAGCACTTTTGAGGCACTAGTTACTTTTTTCTTTCGGCCATTTTTTATTCTTTAACCACTTTTTAAATTAAATATGACCATGTAAGTAATAATCGCAGTGTAAATATTATACCGCACTCTGAAGTTAATGCATAAGGCTAAAGTAACATTTATTTATTGACTGTTATTCCAAATGAAAGAGCTTTCAAAAGTGCTCAATTTACCATGAATGGCCTATAAAATGCAGGCATTCACGGCATAGACAGATACACGCCAACTTACAAAAGAAAGGCTCTTGGCAAGGAGGTTTGTGCAGTTAAACTGAATGTATTCTATCCCTGTGCGTGTATCACTGTAACCAATGACAGTGAGAGGAGAGTTCAGCAATAGTGACTATAATGCAAGAACACCACAGAAGTAATCGTACTTAGGCAAATGTAATTATAAGAAGAGACTTAACTTCGCGAAGCTATATATACAGAAAGATTACTGGACATACGTAATATTTCCAGATAAGAGTAAATTCAAGGTTTTCGATCATGACAGTCCGCTATTAGTGTGGAGAAAATCGAATAAAGAGATAAATCCCCAAAATTCTCGTCCTACCGTCAAGCATGGTGGGGGTTCAGTTACTTTATGAGGGTGCATGAGTGCATGTGGTGTAGATGAACTGATGTTTATATATTGACTATTTGATCAATAAAGCTGTATTTACCAGTTTAAACTCAATTTGTGACCTAATGCCATACAACTTGATGTAGTAATGCACATCTTACCAGGATAATGGTACTAAGCGTAAATCCTGTGCAACACGAATATGGCTGTTTATAATTGTTCTCGTGTAATACAAGTTGCACCCCAATCCTCAAACTTAAATTCAATAGAATATATTTGGGCATACTTAGACATCAAGCTACGAAAACATCATATTTCAAGCACGCGGAACTTGAAGGAGAAAATCCTTCATGAGTGGAACAATATCCCTCCTAGTGTCATACAAACGGTAGTAAAGTCAATGCCAGCGCGTTTGAGAAGCGTTCTGAAGCAAAAGGGAGGAGGCCATGCTAAATATTAAATGGAGAATTAATTTTGTTTATGTTGATGTACGAAAACATTTGTTCTTCGTACGAAGGTGTATGAACATTTCTGATTCGGAAAACGTGCATTTATTTACATTTGTGTAATATATTATTTTGTTTCTTTTATAAGGAATGTTGTTTATTTGTTGTATTTGATGAAATGGAATACAAAATACAGCTGGGCGCATACGTTTGTGTCAACATAATTGCTTATTGTACAGAAGTCGTGAAAAGAACAGGATGTATGAATATTTGTGATCGTCACTGTATATACAGATTAGGGCCTGTTCTATTTGAAAATGCTTTCCGTGGTATTCTTCAAACACAAGAATGATTTAGTTACATTCGCAATTTAACCTTACTTTAATTCTTATGCAATCTGAATAACTTTTAAGCCAGTAGAGACTGCTGACATCAGACTTAATAGACACAGATCTGCCTATCACTGACATCTAGAATGTTTTCAGTCTGGAAACAAAAACATCTTAAACGTCGCGTATACGCGGTCACGGGCAGAAGTATAAGGACAATGGTAGATAGCAATTAGTGACATTCGTAGATAAGCTTAGCCTAAAGACAGAAAATAGGTAATCAGCCATGTTTAATGTTACTTATTGAGGTACAATATGACACACAAAACAAACAACATAAACTACGGTATCACTGCATAAGATTACATCATCTGTCTCCAGTTCTTATAAACGTTGGACATAAATCAGCAAAGTGTTGATCATTGTTCACTCCACAGTTATTTGTTAACTTCCCTTTTTGCGAACAACATTCATCAGTCTATTTAGCTTTAAATTAACCAGTTTTCTAGTAATGTCTGGCCCAATGCTATTACAATTTCGTTTGTGTTTTGTGGGAAAAGATTTTTTTTTTCTCACTCTTCTCTCCAATTCCTCTAGAAGATTCTCAGTAGGATTCGGGTCAGGTGAGAGTGATTGGGTATTGTATGGCATGTGGGGTGTGTTCTAGACGATCTATTTCGCAGTGTTTTGGGGTCACTGTCATGTTAGAAATAGAATACCATTACGTTTCTGGAGTTCAACCTGGAATTTCATTCCTACTGATTATGTTATTTTGTTTCGTTGTAATATAAAATGTTATAGTATCATATAATGTATTTTATTTCTTAGCATATGTTTGCATCCATATAAAAAACACATGTAACAAACAAAGGTGGTCTCGCGTGTATGGTTCTGGCGTCCGATGTTTCGGGTTCGACACCACCTCGCACCTTTAATTTGTATCTCAATGTGGTCATTGTGCCATGTGGTGTGCCATTGGATTTTTGTGTCACGTTTTTATGTGAGTGTTTATTTGGCCCTGAAAAGGGCCGATGGTGTAAACTCAATAAGAGGACCAGTATCCCTCATTCTCAACCACCTGCCGCAGTCGTCCTGGTAGAGAGGCGACCAGAGAAGTAGCATAGCGTTGGCTACTAGTTACTTCATCCCAGGAATCCGCTACTAGCTCCCAGAGAGCATCTTTATTTGCTGGCAGTGGATCAGGCCAGTTTTCCGCCATCGTGCACTTCGTCTCCGACCAGACATTCTCAATTGGATTCAAGTCGTCACTGTAAGGTGGCCAATCTACGAGCTCTAGTTGGTCTTGCCTTGCGAACCATTCTTGAACCCTCTGAGCAGTGTGTATCGGAGAATGGTCCTGCTGGAAGCGCAGCACACCATCGGCTTACAAAAGTCGCACCGAGGTAATCATAATGTTCTCTAGACTATGTAAATACTCCCCGGCATTTAGGCCGCGTGTATTCGGACCTCAATCGTCGATTCTGTGCAACACGCCTATCCCGCGTGCACTCATCCATCCGCAACACGCAAGGATGCATGACCATAGCACGAGCACTCGGCCACATATTCCGGATTATGCCGGGTCCCACAAGGTCTGAAGACACGCATTGGCCCGTCATTAGCCGAGGAAAACACACACTCGTCGGAGAATACAACATCTGACCAGTCACGGTCAATGTTGTACTCGGCAAATGCGTGTCGATAGATCCTGTGCTCATCGGTGAGCCTTTGCTTCCTTGAAGAATGCCGGGATTTCAGTCCCGCCGCCGTCAAGCGCCTAAGCACGGTACTCAAGCTGCCAGGTAAGTACGTGGCACGTTTTAGCTGAATGGCGCTCCTTAAAGGAGTCAACTGCGCCTGGGTAATCAGACTATGGTCCTCGGCTGCAGTCAACACCCTCCATGAACCCGTTCCTCCGCGACGTGTCAGGTCACCTATGTCCCGGAACTGTCGTACCCATCGACACGCAGTGCTCTCTGAAACACCGTAACGTCGGCCTGCTTCAGCGGCGGAAAAACCTGTCGCCTCAACGAGGCCTATGACTCTCTCCCTAACCGACTGGCTGTGGTGAGACATCGCTACAGAATGACGTTTCACTTCCTTGAACCGCCTGGCTCTGGCGAGATATCACTACACGATTACGTTTATTAAAACGGTTGTATATGCCTGTGACGTAGAAGGTATGCATGCCCAGAGTCGAATGCGGACCAAATATGTGCGAAATGTGTATTTGTCAGATGATGTCTGTTTAAAAAGGGAGACCATAAGGCATGTCCGAAACTGCAGTAAGGTCCTCAACTGATCATGTGACGAAGTTCAGGGATATAAATGCATGGGCAAACAAGATCAAATCGTCTGTCAAATCATCTGATGCTTTTTACTTTCGTTACCCATCGTATGACTGTGCAAACACAGAAGTGTATAATGACACGAATATGAATAGTAAAACACAGATATATTATTTTGTGTGAGAGTAATCCTTTTTTTGTCAATACATTTACTTTGTATTATATTTTGATTTACTATATGAGACACCAACAAGATAGCTGATAAACGCAGTATTATTTTAGGCTGTTCACGGTAAAGCGAGCACTTTTTAAGGCCCTTCTAAATATTTCTTTTCGTCCAATTTCCATCTTCCTGCTGCTTTTTAATATAAACATTGCAATGTGACCAATAAACACAGTGTATACATTCCCTGCCATAAAAATTTAATGCCTGAGGCTGCAATACAATATATTTATTATTTGATTTATGCCTTTTGGAAGGGTCTTAAAAAGTGCTCACTTTACCATGAACAGCCTATTGCAGAGACCACAAAATTGTAAACGAAGAGATAGGTTTCCTACAGATAAAATCGACCGCCTCCTTGGCGAATGCTCATCGGGATGTGTCAGATCACAAAGTTACCTAATATATGTATACACATTCATATTCCTCACATTGCCTAAGTGATAAAACAACTTCGAAGTACACATTTTCGTAGTCAACAATTTTACTACGGTCAGCGTTGACACTTACTTAGAATATATCGTACATTCTGTAGGTTGTTACTTATTTCACACAAATTAAATGAATGGACATTATCAGTGAAACATAAATGTGCTGTCAGTACTGCTACGTGCGCCAAGCACAGTAAAACGAGCAGTAGGTACGCAATAAAGCTCTCAAAGAGGTTTGGAAGTTAGGGGAGTTGTGTGCGGAGGGCCGTTACATTCACTATTTGTTAGGTGAACGCACGGTAGGAAAGAAAAGAAGGTTAAAATATGTATGTGTGCGCCACAACTATAGGTTGGACGTAGTTTAAGTTAGAAGGTGTAAAACGTAGGTTTGTATGAGTCTATTTGCAGCTTAGTAATTTTGCAACATTTAGCTTACCATAGAAGAAACTGAGGACATCTGGATCACTGTAAATAACATGCACAGAAGCAACTTGCATATATTCTCAGCACTTCATATAAAATACAACATGTGAAATGTGAATAATTAATATATTAATGAAATGAAAAATAAATGAAATCAGAACAAATGTGTCATGCAATTCAACAAGATGTAAAATTCAGATGTGATATATTTATTAAACTTTAAATGTGTGTAAGAAAAATCACTTTACTCAAAAATCAAATAAAAATTATGTTGATGGCCAAAATTGAAGTACCACCATCCAGTATAGAGTTAAATAAATTAAGTAAATAAAAACAAAATAAAAGATAAAAAATAAAATATAACTAGTGCTGCTGCAAAATTTACTAACAACTGACTGGAAATTAAATTCAGAAATAAAAATTTGTTCATAACCGGAAGTAGCTTTTTTCAATTTCTAACTGTTTAAGAAACTAAGTTCCTAAGTAATTAGTTGCATCATGCAGTTCTCACGATTCAAACCTTTACTTTAAAATGTCTATTTAAGTTTTAATTACTTCAGAAGAATTACTCCTCACTTTCCCTCGAATAGTTGAACTCTGCTCAAATGAGATTACACTGAGTTCAATAGTTTTTAGATGTTAATGTGCTCTGGCGTGACTAGCTCATATGGGATCTCAGGACTACTGATTAAAGTTCACTACAAGTTAAAGTTCAGAAAATGCCTAGTTCCGTAAATTAATCTTCTTCTGAAAATACTATAAGTTCTTAGAAATAGATTACAAGGGAAGTCTTTCACATAGGTCTGCACCCAGACTCTCAAACTCCTTGGCGTCACCTGTATTCTGATGCGCCACTTACGTGGCTGACATGGCACCGGCGTCTAGAGATTGGTGTCCTGGCGTCTCCAACAAAACTCACTAATACGATTAGCTAGACATCTGCCATCAACCCTCCTCTATAATCGGTTGTGGCAGTGACCTAATCACTACTTCTGGACTTATTACTAACTTATGCTTAGGTTGGCGCTGGGGATTCCCTAAGATTGAAATCTCAGCGAAAATACAATTAACCATCCATGTTGAAAGTCCCACCCAGAAGCAAGCCTTCCGGCATCACCATTCAATACTAGCCAATCGCGGCCTACTTCCGACTAGACCTTAAAATAAATAAACCAAAACTAAAAATCTTTCTAATGAGAGAATAAAGTAAACAATTAAGCTTTAAAACTTATAAAGTAATTACTGAGAACAAAAATAAACATATAAACATAATATTACAATATTGATATAACAATGTGCAAAAATTAAGAATACTGCATGAAAATTATCATAGAATATAGACATTCTGGTGGTTTACATAGATCATAAATTACGTGATTTAAAAATGTTACCATTACATATGAGAAATGTGTGAAAATTAATATTCAAATTACAGCAGCGTGTGAAATAAAATAAATAATACAATTCATACACTTATATAACTAATCTGCACGTACCAAACATAACATAAAAACATATATTCTGTCGACCTATGACAATAATTACTCTGTTTAGGATATTATGCTTGAGGCTTTCGCTTTTTATATTGATTAAATTCCTATATTTTACAATGAGAGTGTATGTCGGGTTTGTGTAGAATAATTATGAAAATGTTTTTTAGTATTGCCACAACCAACTCTGTTTTTGTGATGAACTGGCGGAAGAAAGACGCATAGTCCAATCTTGAGGTAATTTAGACAACATATGCTCATTCGCAGTGGACGTACAGTAGATGCACTAGCCTTTTAAAGATCGTGGTGTGTATGATCAAGTTACCCTATTGATTTAACTGCTCTTAACAATTATCAGTATTCAGCAGTACACAGGCCGAGCTGTCGACACAATCGGCATTCTCACATCATTTAGCGCTGTAGCTTCTTGATAACACCTTATCCCAATACAAACACCACGTACGAAGACAACAGCTGATCTCCATAGACTATGTATACCACAGTCGAAGATATATTTACTGTAGTTAGTTATACACCCATATACTAATAAGCGAAAAAGAGCTCATCCCAAAACGATATAATCGCGTGAACAGGCAACACAGAATGACTAACGCACACACTCTGTAAGTCATTTGACTTGGCAACAGGGACTTTTGCAGCAGCATTCTGGCATCATTAAAATAAATAGGTCACGGTCCACAGTGATTGTTAGCAGTGGCCTGAAAGTTGTTCATTTGCGATATAAAACAGAAATAATCAAGTGATAACTGGATTTTTTTTAAATACCTGAGAGTAATTATCACTCTTATTATTTACTTGTCTTGAATCCGCGTTTTGTTCAGAGGCAAAATGTTTGTTATACTGAATATTTTATTAGACACTATGTTAGTGTGTTCTGATATGTATTCATTATTTATATAGTTCGCACAGTATGTTATATGCAAAGTAATTTACTACACAGCGATTACTATAACTATGAAGGCATTTTCAGATATTCCTTAACATTAAACACATACGCAACAATCTTATTTCTGTTTTAGTATTACTGACCTAAATAAATAATATGGCAACACTGCCATTTTTCAACGTAATAACTATAGGAATGTAGTTTTGAAACATATTGAAAATCACACTTTGAAGGTTTTTTAGTGTAATTATACCACGATCGCTAGGAAGTGTGTGACCTTCAACAATCTTGTAGTTTTCACTCCATAAAGATATCTAGTGACTAAGTAGATTCTAAATGGGCAAGCAGAAGGTTGTTAACATTACAATTGCCTCCTAGTTCTACTGTTTCGTGGGGTTTTACATTTACAGGTCGTTCGGTGTAACTTGCGCGCTTTCGCAAATAGACAGTGCCCGTAACCGCATATAGTTTAATATGTGCACCGGCTGAGGTACTGCTGTAATGCTAGCGCGACTCACGCAAACGGGTTCTTTGTTTCGCCATCGAATTATAATAGTCATGTTCCAAACCAATGGCCACTGAAAATAGATTCCTATAATTTGTGCAGGCCTACCACATACCAAGAAGTGGCAGCGTAGAAACATGTTAATTTTGCAAATAATATAACAGTGTTGCTTGATAAACATACTTACTCAATATCGTGATAAACATACATATGTATACAAGTCAAGACCTATAGTAACACCAATGTTGCATGAGGAGAAAGACACAAGAAAGTGGGAAGTGCTTTCAACATTGTACTACGTTAATCGTGGGCAGTGTATAAATGGTGATACTGTAGCTGCTAAAGAATAGTTTTCCTGGACCGTAGTCGCAGCATTGTGTAAAGTTATTTGTCTCGAAAGTAAAAAGACAAAACTTCAAGGCAGTAGCCAATGAAATTCTCAATTTGTCACTACGTAGTGAATTCGATAAATTCTATGAAGATAAGTTCAGTGACCACTAATTAAAACGGTATTTATTTCGTGATGTTAATATATTTTTACAACGGATAATTTCATCACGTAAATATTAATAACATTATAGCAAAGATTCATAACTTCACTTAATGCGTTTAAAGGTTCGTAACTAAATTTCAAAACTTTTTACAATATCACTGTAATTATGTTCTAAACAGATAGGAGGACGTTGCCTTAGTTATGTTTTTATGTGCTAAGTATGTTACTCTGTTTCAACGGTTAAAAAGGTGCAGTTTAGTTATTCATGAAATCAACCCAATGCATAAGTATTATAAGACTAAACCCAGTAAATCAATTCCATAAAGTAAGTAATACGTTTAAAATGACTACTAAATAGTATTTTATTCTGATGAGTAATTTCTCTGTTGCATTAAAAGGTCGTTAATATTTAATAGCATCCAATTTTAAAACAGATCTTTAAATTAATATTGGAATACACAACCATATTCATACAATACTTTCCTGTGCAGTGTATTCGGTCCTACATATCATTCTAACTACTGTTTCTTAACACGAAATTCAAACTGCATTCCAACTAATCCTGTTCATGAAACATGTCCTCCCATAGTACATTATGTGTATATATTGTGGAGTCATGTTGATTGTCTTCCATAATGCGTTTCAGTTATGGCTACAAATGTTCTATCATATTATTCAGATCTGGTGACCAAGGAGATCAACGCAAATATTACATGCTTTGTTGGTTCCGAAACCATCTCTAAAATGGTTTTCTTCTATGGAATACAATTTTCTCTATCTGCGACTATATTACTCTAACATGCTATAACATTAAAGGGATCGATGCTTTGATACACCGCTGGCCACTAAACTTACAATACCATGAAGATCATGAGGCATCACAACCGGATATATTGGACAAGAATAGCCATCATACACGGGTGACATGTTTATACTTGCAGCACAATAGTACGTATGGATTGTAAGAAATCAGTACTTTGTGCCCCACTTCCCACCCCTCTCAGACAGAATTAACCGCCGCTACATCCACGTGGCTTCGATGTGTGCCCAAAGTTCATCCGCTGTAGTGACGGGAATCCTGTCACAACCCAGTCATCGTTTGACCATGGACCAAACGTTTTCGATTTACAAGAGATCCGGTGAACACGCAGGCCAGGAAAGCAGTGTTACATGTTGGTCATCCAGCAGCCGTAGGACGATGTGTACCATATGAGATAGCGCATTGTCTTATTCGCACATGTCCCCAAGTTGTCCCTGAGGTAAGGGGACGTCAACAGGTTCCAACACCTCCGCAATGTAACGGTTGCTGGTCAGCGTACCAGCGATGTGAACTAGACACGAGCGGGACTGGAATACAATGTCACCCTATGTCATTATTCCAGGTGCCAGGTCGGTATGACTATGCATTATGTAGGACTCGATCAGGCGTGCACCACGTCACTCGCTGGTGAAGACTACGGCAAGTTATTCGTCAGTCCATGTCCGACGTTTCACGCACAATTGCAGCCACAGGCACCTACAGTATGTGAGTATTCAGTGGCAGCCGCAGTAATGTGCGCCTGGACATGAGGCGTTGATGGTCTAGACGGCGACAACTGTGCGTGAGAACACAGATTGATGAACCAGACACCTGACATCCCGAGCGAGAGTGCTTGATGTGACTGTATGGTGTGTAATCGTCATGCGTTCCAGATGTCTGCCCTGGCGTTTGTTGGTGTGACGGGACCGTTATGGGTTCCTGCACACAGCTCAGCCCGTCCCTCCTCGACCACTGATCTCATATCTGCTTCGCTGTAGTTACACCTCTTCCAATCCGAGGACCAATATCGCATTAGGATAATCAACAAACTTGATAGGTTAAGATTCTTCCGTAATCAAAAGCGGAAACATGTTTGTGAGGTCGCCGATTCTCCGAACACACATACTGATTCGTTTGTGCACACAAACAGTAGCAAAACATACTGCCACTACATCCCAGTTGCTCTCCGACCTCCACTTGTATACTGCTTCACAGCGTGGTGCCACTCGGCGAACAACTAATTACGCTATTGTTCTACCCTATGCTACACAGTCTCCCAATGTCGGATCAATACGTTGCGTCCTTCGTGATGAATTTCGAAAGGCCAGCAGTGAACTAAGCGTTATGTGTACTTACTGATTACCTTCGTAGCATTCCAGTAAGTAGAATTATTTGGGGAGGCCTGCACAAGGGGTAGGGGGATTGGATCATCAGAGATGTTCATGCTCTGCCATTCTGGTGACCTGGCTGCCATTTTTGATGTAGCTGACCTTGACCTTGACCATTAACCTTGACCAAGACCTTTGACCTCGACCCCGGTGAACATTAACTTCGAAAATCCAGATATTACAAAATATTTCAAAATCATCTAAAACAATATAAATCATTTTAAAAAAATCCAAAATATATACAAAAAGTTGTAAAATATTACTTCTACATTATTTATTTATGAATTATTAAAAACATTACTTCAAAGCTATTAAAACACATTTCCGGAAGTCCACAAGCACCACGCTCAGCAGAAGACTGATCCCTTCCACCCCCACTCACCGTGCGAGGTGGCGCAGTAGTAACTCACTGTACTCGCATTCGGGAGGATCCGGCTTCGATTCCCGGTCCGGCCATCCTGATTTCTGTTTTCCATGGTTTACCGAAATCACTCCAGGCGAATCCTGGGATCGTTCCTTAACAAAGGCCATGGCAGACTCCTTCCTCAATCCTTCCTGTGCAATTTATTCCGTCTCTAATGACCTCGCTGTCGACGATACGTTAAACCAACTACCAACCCACCTACCGCCCCTAGACTCCTCACCTATACCCATTCTGTCGTATGCGATCATCTTGGTTATTCGTTTGTCTTTGTTTATACATTGCTGAAGGCTGCCATTAAGGTTTTTTATCTGTATTTTGTTTATACATTGCTGGAGGTCACCATATTGGATTTCATATGTTTACATTTACATCACCTATGCGGTGCTAGTGTATAAATTATCGATTTAGCCACCAGGTGGCGGCCATAATTAATTATGTTTTAAAATATAGGTCGTGCTAATGGCGCCCTCCGTATTGAATTCTATTTTCAATGTTTAGGTAGTGCTATGTTCTCGGTTATGCCGCCAGGTGAGCGATGGCACAGGTTCCCTCCATCCCCACCCACATTTTTCATTGGCAAATTACTTAGCTTCATTCAACCCCCGCCACCACCACCCTTGGTTCTCATTGGCTAATTAATCGTGTGTTTTCGGAAACCTTCGTTCCAATTAATCAAGGTCATTCAGCGCGGAATATTGTTTTCCCCTTAAAAAACAACTCTTATTCCATATGAAAACATCCCCAACATATTAAAGGTGTCCCTAATCAGATAGTATTCTGTGTATGTGATTCAAATATGCCAAGAGCCGGCGATTCACAAACCGTACCCCATCGGAACGAACGTCCTTGACCCTAACAAGCAGCGCTGCTGAGCGCCGTTTCGACAGCTCGTAGAGATGTATGCCACAAGACGTCATGCGTGCCAAAATCAAAATCAATTTTGTGCTCCGTGCAACTCAGAAGCCCTACCACTATGGAGTTATGAAAATCCATGGTACATTTAACAAATATTATGTGATTAATGCCATCCTTGACGAAGAGATAAAACTCGTTTAAAAATAGCAATTTCTTGTGTTGTATTTGCTATGCTGAAGAAGAATATTGTGTGATGTGTGCATAAATAAATGTGTTTTGTTTTAAAACTAAATGTTTTGTATCTCGAGTTATGTACTGCTCACGAATGTTTACAAAACACTGTTGGTAAAGCAAAAACATATATTTGATATATTTAGTATATCAGTTTTATTATAATTTAAAGAAATCAAATAATATTCAATAATACTCTAGCCATCATGTGTGTGTGTGTGTGTGTATACATACACAAACACGTTTATGAACTTAATTATTTATGAATTTAACAGATATAAATTAAGGATTAGGGGTAACAAAAACCCCTTTGCAAATAGAATCTGCCTCGAATATTATCTTTATACCTGGCATGTAGCAGCGGCAGAGATGTCGGCAATAGTCAGTCGGCAGGCGTCAATCTTTCCATCAATCCTTCACATGTGGAGCGATTGTGGAGTATGTGGAACAATTGTGGAGCATACGAAGCGATTGTGGAAAATGTGGAGCACGTACAGCATGTAGAGCGATTGTGGAGCATGTGGTGCTGATTATGGTGTGTGTGGGTCACAAGTTAAAATAAAGTTCCCTTATTTTAAAGCAAAGATATGTAGTCTTCTTCCAAAGCTGAAATTTGTATTCTTTATTTAGTAATATCGCTTTGAAATTTATATATACATATATGTATATATATATACACACACACACATATATATATACATAAATATAGACATATATATGTCCCATGGTATAGTTAATAGTTTACTAAGTAAATTGTTTTTGCAGTTTGCAATAAAATTTCCTAGCACCATGGCGGGCATTCAAACAAGCTTCGCCATTTGTTGAAAAAATATTTTGCACTTTGTTTTCAACCAAACAGCACACACAATCAGTATCGGAGGAAGGAATCGAACATGACCTGCGTGAAGTGACGATCTAAGTGTAGTCCTGGAGTGATTTCAAGAAACCATGGGAAAAACTCAAATCAGGATGTATGGACTAAGAACTGAATCTGGGTCCTCCCGAATGCACATACGGTGTTTTATCATGGCAGCATCTCGTTATGTTTAATAGAATCAGGAATGTTACCCCATAGATGCTGGGTCATACAATACATATGAATGCATTTCGCCTCGCAAACATTTATGTGGATGTCATTTCTGGTCTCACTACCATCGAATTCTGATAATGAGACATTGGATACCTAAGTGTGTAAACCGAAAAATTCGGCATGAACTGCTCAACATTATCAAACTTCCCTCAATTGCACAAATACAGCTAGCAGTTGGTAAGCCGTCGCGGGTCTGGGATATGCACCATCTTTCACAAAAACCAATAACAGATTAAAAATGCTGTGAGCTTGAAAAAATTTGACCTTTTTGTCTCGATGCACCAAATCCCTCACTATGGACTATGTGGAAAAGCATTTGCCTGCTTTGATGTTTTTTTTTTAAACATATTTTTCTCTTTAGGAGTTTTCATAAGGCTGATGATTTCTACTGGCATTGCATCATGGCCCATTTTTGGCAACGAGCTGTATGTTAAGCATTGCTGGCAATATGGTGATGACAATGAGTTAATGAGCTGGTGAAACATATTTTTCCTCCCATTCTTCGAATTTAACACTCACGACTTTTTTCCTTGCTAATAATGGTGTATCTGGCAATGACTCGTGATATCAAAGTACTCTTGGTGGGTAGAGAAATCAGATATTTTTCAAACTTATTGGTATATTAAGGCATGCAAAACTGTGCTGCTGAAATAGGATAGGAATGGTGTAATTTACTCTTAGCATGTTTATTGGTCATAGATACTGTAAAATGCATGTTTAGGGTTGTGAATATTAACGGTGAACAGTTGTGTTGAAGTTTGATGCCTATGTTATGAATTTGGCAACTATTTCTTATGTGGTTCGGATATTATATCCACCTATGATTATAAGTAGATTATAGGGTATACTTGACCCTGCAAACCTCCTTGGGTGATGTCTATGTTATGAATTTAGCAACTAAATCTTATGTGGTTCGGAAATTTCAGTTAACTATGCATATAAGTAGACATGGGGTATACCTGGCCCTGCGATCCTCCTCATCATCAGCTTGTGTTATGAAGTTGACAATTATACCTTATGGGGTTCGAAAATTACAGTCAACTATGCTTATATGTTAGGTCTGGTGAGCATGTAAGTCGATGTGGTATTCAGTACCACATTATGGTGCTAGGTCGACAGATCCCATAAGGAATGATAGAGCATGAGTCTCGGCACCCACCAGGACACTAGGTGTAAGGGTCCCAACACCCTGGCATCATATTGACTGAGGTGGAGGTTGAGATCCAATATGGCCACCATGGGTATGAAGGAAAATAGAAAATTTATTGGGGGAAAACAGGAAATTTGTCCCATATGGCATCATCAAAGATGGTGGTTGCCTAGTTCCCTTAGCCGCAGCTCCAAGTCCCTATTAGATTGCCTGTATACTTGAAGATATGCAACAAAATGCAGTACATAGTGTTTACTAGATAAGAAATATAATTATATACAGCTTTTTAACATTCTCATTACTTTCACTTATGCCAAATAGGTTGAAAAATTTCTGAGAAATGCTATGTAATCATTATATCTGAGGTAGCGCTGTCTTCCAAAATGGCTACAAATATAGACTTTTCTACTGGTACCGGCAAACGTCTGAGCACACGAGTCCAATCTTATTCCCTAGACTGCGGCTCGGCACGGTCCGGTCTCTAGCTGAGCGATAAGATTGCATTCCGGCAGTAATCACGTGGACATAAAAACATTTGGTATTTTGTCTTGATTAACAGCACATGCAAAACCGAACATGGAGACATTTGCTGGCGACAACAGGTAGCAGTGCTCTTGTGACAGTGTGTGCTGGAGGATTTCTTTACCATCTGCGTGTATTGTTCGATATAATACAATTGCTTTTCTGTTATTGAGTGCAATTTTTCTGTTCAAATATTAAATAGTATCGAATTAAAATCACATTATAAAAAAGTAACAACAATGGAGGTGGAATACTTTCTGTGGTTTGATGCATCAACAGATTACTTGTTCCTTTTCCACATTTTCATAATATCTTTCATCATTAAAATGGGGGTGAGTGGAGGATATAAATATTTGATCTGAAGGTTTACGGCACGGCATACGAAGTATCTCAACGGGAATGTATTACTCAAAACAACATTTGTTTACAAAATTTGCAAACATTGAGAGGCTTGAGACAGAATAATACTAAGCCAAGTTGAACACATTTTGCAGCATAGCAGTTTTTACGTCAAAAAAATCCAAAACATTCAAATATTAACACACAATGTCGTACATAGCTGTCATCTATCTAGTCAGTGCCGAATGTAATTTCGTAACATATCCACAGTTGTTGGCACGATATATTTGATGACATAAAATTCTTGAATTGCATCTTTTGTCGAAATCATCAATCACAATATGGAGCAGCGAATCAATTAATTTTAATAATGAACAATAAATTTAAAACATTTTAAACTATAATAATGTTATATTAAATGATATATATATATTATTGATCATTTATATATCAAAACAACTATAGTTAGAAAAAAATATATATAAAAATTAATGTTGATTTTGATAAGACTGTTGGAGCTAATACAATTTGTAATGTTGTTCTAATTAGCCAATGAAATTTAATTTATGATTATTTGAAAGAGAGAATTACTGAAGATGTATAAGTTTTTAAAATTAATAAATGGATCAATCAACAAAATGTTTGGTTGTTTAAAACCACATGTTAGACTTACAGTTAAATGGTTACACCTTTAAAACTTTAACTTTGATATAAAAGATCAGTTTAATAATTTACAATTTGACATGCCCGATTTTGTAATTGCAGGTTTAACGATTAAATTTTTCCAAAAGAAAACTGGAATCTAGATGTTGGAAATACTTTTGTGATAAAGCGTTTCTTGCTTATGACAATTTTAGAAATTCTAAAACAATTTAGAAAAAATATATAGAATTAATGAACTTTATTATAATCTGACTCTAAACTTTTAGAAATATTAAGATGTTTAGTTAATCTTTTAAAAAGCTGAGTTGTTTTAATAAATTTATTTCTTTATAAATAAAAATGAAAATGTCTTTGTTTCCATGCAGTATGACTTACATTATTAATGGAGGTAGCCATTGTGAGCCGCCTTCCTATAAATTAGATAATGCGACTGAAAATCTCAAAAATAGGTTTACAAATTTCATTCAAATTTACAAAACTTACAATTAACACTCTTAGAAAATATCGACGATGAATATGACCTTCAAGAAATGGGTGAAAATCCAAAGTATTTAGAAGAAGTTTTTAAAAAATTAGTAGTGTTCGAATATAAATTATAATAACATAATATTTAATTTGAATTTAATTAATTTACATGGTTTTAGCCTAAATTTTCATTTTTTAAATTAGCACAAATCCCGCACAGCTGTTTTTTTTAATTGAACATTTACTTGGTTTTGATTGATTTTGCTTCTTTTTAGCTTAAATTTGCTTGTTTTTTAAAATAATATTATAAAAATTACTTTAAAATTATACGTTTTCGAAATCCATATGGTACTGTATCGATATTATTTTTTTATAATCCTTTTGTTATAATAAGGACTTGATAATACTTTATATCTCTTTAAATAAATATTTCTTATAATCATTAAATATGATTCTATTCTTAACTACACATTTTTTCACACCTTCTGCTCGTTTATTTTCTTTGTCATCAACTCTATATTCAAATAATTTGGCTCTTAGGCCATCAAATTCACTCGTTATTTTGCCATTACATTAGTATTTGATTTTTCCTAAATTTTTTTTTATTTGAGGAATGTTATAAATATTATCATTTGGATAACCACTTGCATAACATTTATCTGGCATTGACTTCATGTCTTCATAAAAATTTTCTGTATTTATGTTATAAATTTATGAATCTGTATTTTGTAAACATAATTCAATTTTATCACTGTATTTTGGTTTCATTACTTTATAATGAAAACTATACATTAACTCCTTTGATATGTCCAAACTTAACAGTGGCTACGTAAGTATATTTGATAGAAATGATTTAAAATTAATAAATGAGAATCAAAATTTTATAACATATAAAGGTTTAAAAGAAATTAAAAATGGAAAATCTATGCAGGATTTAGAATTGTCTTAAAATATATAAATTCTATTGATTTGAATCTAACAATTATCATATTTAATATTTCATTTCAGTTTAACTTAATTTTAATGATTTTAGCTTAAATTTGCATATTTTTTTTAATTAGCACAAATCTGCATGGCCATTTTTGGAAAAATTGAAAATTTACTTGTTTTTTTCATTGATTTCTTGTTTTTATCTTAAATTTGATTGTTTTTGAGAATCGAAAATTGGAGTCAATTGGGGTTTCTAGCAACTTGAAAAGGATAAAATTTCTTGAATTTTGGTTAAATTGCTTAGTTTTTCAATGAAAGGGTGCGCTGCGCTCACTCTCTCAATTAGTATCTACTTTGTCTATTGCCATTGGTTGCTGTCTGCTTCAGAAGACGTTGTCATATATGAGTGGGCCACTTAGAATTCTGCAACATTGGCAAGGCTCCTACGTGATTCGTGTGCAGACAGTAAACACGTGTCGAAAAGTATTTACCAAAATATGTAAACGACCCTGTAGTGTTTTTAAGTATAACTTGTCTTGAAATCTTTTCGTGAAATTTCACTACCCCTACCAATATGGAATCTATTTTTCAATTGAAACAAGCCAAACGGAAGTACGTCATCTTAGTGAACTATGTTATGTTTGGCGGGAAACAGCTGTACGGCACCAGTATCGCGCAGTCTTAACTTCGACAGGTACGTACACACAGCGATGTCTAGCTCGAACTGGTGTGAGGGTCATAAAATGAAATCAAGTGTGACTATACGAATTTCGGAAAACTATTGCCACCCCGCAAATATAGGCAGTAAAAACAAACAGTTCTACTAAATTAACTGTTTTAATCGCGACACTTGTTGGAAATGGAAACATACAATCAAATAGCCGTACTATATGATTAATCTTTCATATTTAAATTGGGCACCTTATATTTATTAATGTCAGTCCGAATGAATCTTGGCAAATAAATTGGGTTCGTAAAAGTGTCCTGAAGTACAAACGATTGGATGAAATCACAAATGCATTCCATAAAACTGCATGATGAAAGAAAAAAAAACACCGAATATAAACTAAATTTCACTTCGTTTTAACGTGCCCATACCAAACACTGAATAATAACATAACTCAAAGATTGCATATTGAACGACCATCGAGTAAGATTTCTTGGAGAATTCGTTAAAATAGAATGGAAATAGGAGCAGGCCTGGCTAGACATGCTCTCTGGATACTAACACTATCTCACAGAAATGAGTAAAGTGAAGAGATTTGGGCGAGGTCTTGAGAGCCGACGCGGGTGATTGAAGTGAATTTGGAGCGGCACCGGAATGAAGGGGTGGGGGAAACGGAAGATCCTCGAGAAAACCCGTCGACCAACGGCATCTTCCGGCACGATTCCCACTTGCGAAAATCCGGTGACCCGGCCGGGTATTGAGCCCGGTTCGCCTTAGTGGGAGGCTAGCATGCTAATCCCTCAACCACCGCGCCGGCTCACAGAAATGAATAACATATCTAAACACCGAAGGAATGGTCCACAAAACACGTAGGATGCAGAGCATTCTCCACACAAGCGTGTTTAAAGAACCGCCTAAAGATAGAAAAGGGCGAAGGAAGTGTTTGGTGGGGGAAAAAAAGGTGGGTAGGGGGGTTAAGCATACAGCAGAGTGAAATACTATACACAACTCGGCTGTTTTCATACCTCCATTGACTGGTGTCGTTTTCCACATGACGGAGCCACTCAGAATTTCGTAACTCCGACACCGTACCTTTGTGATTCGTTCGCAAACAGTTAACACGTACCAAAACATGTTTCAGCCAATCAAATACGCTAGACGACCCAAAGGTACTTTGAACTGTATCTTGTCGCGAAATATCACTGTCCCGTGTAGTAATTACAGCTATTGATTTTGCGAAAAAATATGAGTACATTGTAGACTTGCCATTGGTTGCTGTCAGCTTGAGAAGGCGTTTTCATATATGAGCGTGCCAATTAGAATTCTGTAACATCGGCAAGGCTCCTACGTGATTCGTGCACAGACATTTAACACGTATCGAAAAGTAATTTAGCCAATCAAAATAGGTGAAATACCCTATAGTGTTTTGAAATATAACTTGTCTTGAAATCTTTTCGCGAAATTATACCACCCCTGCTCATGCGTTTCGAGGCCCGCTAACCAGGGCCACCTGTTTTTCCCTTAAAATATTTATGCTCAAGCTAGATTTCAACGTCTTATGTGCAAGCCTGCAAGTTTCTGTTGGTTATTTTTATTGGCCGCGGGTCTGTGCGAGAAGACGACTGGGCCAGTCAGAATAATGTTACCCGGGAAGCGAACGCCCGTAATTTGCTGGCGGACGCATTAGACGTATGCGGGTTAAAACCATCCAACCGCGGTATTGGTTCCGAACTAACGTGTTTTGAAGTAGGGCCTACAACTAGTCGTGGAATCTTTTCGCAAAAAACAGGTGGCCATACCTCTAACACACGAAATAGCTGCATGCAGGCGGAACTTTTAATCTATTAGTGAAAGTTAATTTCCTGCACAGTACTGAATAGTAATGCATCTCGTCCTACCAATTACCTTGGTATAATTAACTCATAAATGATGACGCTAAGAACCCATTGCACTAGTAGGAAAATCTACATTTGAATTACTAGAATTTTTTTACAAGTCCAACACCACATACACACAAGCGATGTAGCTAACTCAACGTTTGCATGCTTGTTTAACATTTATTAAATACGGTGCACATCATACTCGTGACAGGTAATGTCAAAAACATATTGCGCTATGATATATAATACTACTGGTACTTGATTCTGTAGTGTTCGGAAATTGTTATATAAATATGCAATGAAATAATTGCGTTGATGTTAATTCTTGGTTAATAACTTGTGCAAGCCTTGACCATAAACCTTCTGGGTCCCAAGTGCCTTTGCGTACACAGAGAACCACGCATACTTGCTTGCCTGTACCATGCATAGTTGTGAACTTTAAGAGCTTACGGTTATGAGCACACGTACTTGAAGACTTCAATACATACTTGCGAACAAGTTGGCCTCATTATTGTAGTCTTGCGACTAGAGAGTTGACATCAAAAACCCATAGCTGTAATTTGAATACTGTTATTTTTGCATGGTTATCGTACCCTACTGACAGTAAGGACAATTTTTATCAGGTGGATTAGGCCTTGCCCTCTTCCATTCCGCGAAAGTGCCTTAATGACAACTTTTTGTCAGTCAATCACTGCGAGTATTGTGACATAACGCACATTGAACAGGTGTCATGTCTTTGTGATATATAATCCGAAGCACGTTGCGGGATGTAAAATCTAATGTGAAATAAGGAAGGGTACCTAATTTAACCAGTACCAGTATTTAAATTATTTTTTAAATTTCAATTTCAAATTTCAAAACCGTTTCAAAAGTTTTATTGAGCTAGAAACTTCCTAAACAATTTTTTCTACGAAGTTATAAGATATGCCTAAAGGAAGAATCTTCCTTCTCATTGTTGAAGACGTGATTTCACTCTTGGCAAAGTGAGGGCGTTTGTTTTGAGAACTGTGCACAATAAACGATCATTGAGAACTCGCATTCTAAAGCATCATTATATATAATATTACTTTACCAAAGTAAAAAATAGATATATTATTTTTTTGTTACTTCTGAGATTTACTTTAAGGATTCTGGATATATCCTTACCGTCCCTCTTGAGTTTATCTCACCTTACCGAGTAATTCCTTCAATTATACAGTCTTACACTTGCGTTTCTATAAAATATATCCCAAACAATGCAAAAATCATAGGTTTCACATAGGCCCTAATTGCTGTTTATCCAACACAACACAAGTTTCTCAAGTTGCAACGATACATTTTGAGAAACAAATGCCGGTTAAATAAAGTTAACTTCGTCATTTCGTATTATGTTTTACTTTTGAAGCCAAACCAATGCAAACGCGTGTAGCTAACCATGTGAGAATTGGGTAGCAGTATTAATAAAGCTGTTTGAAGTCGTATATAGGACAATTTGTTTTCACTTATATTTCATATGTTCTTTCTCTTTGCTGCATCATGACACTGTTACAAGAGACCGAGTGAAAACAAACTTCAGTCCATCAGATTACCACACGTGCTACCATAAACATACTCGCTTGTATACTGCCTTTTTGGTGGACAAATTTCACTCCGTGCTCATTAGATGTCACCATCTATCGTAGTTGCCAACTTTACGTTGATGGAACGATTTAAGTGGCAGTACAAAATAGACGACATTGCTCTACATCGCGAGTCATGAAATACAATTTCTACGGAGCAGAAAATTTCATGACTTGATTTGAGGACAACCCGGATTTCAAACACGCACAAATTTAAGTTAATTCGACGGTTTTATCACATATATTTAGATAATCCTTGGAGGGCTTGAGCCAATAAAAAATCTGCACAAATGGATCCATCCACCAGTACACAGATTTATTTATCCAACAATGCAATGCGTGATAGTTTATAATAGCACGTGCGGCAATTCCACAGATTGAAGTTTATTTTTAATATCTCTGCTGTTATTATTTGATCAAAGAATCAAGTATACAATATCCATAATATATGCGAAAACATATTGATATATATGCACAAATTTATCCAATTCTCATGATGTTATACCGATTTGTTTGCAATTGTTCGACTGCAAATGTGAGACAAATACGAAATAGCGAATTATTTTTATTCTAACGACATGTGTTTCCTAAAATGCAACTGTGAACATTGTATTAGAAAAAGGGCATTTATGGGCAAACACAAGATCTTTACTTAGGGACTATGTTTGATGTATACATAACTCTGTATTATATGCTGACGTTAGTATTCTTTGATGTCTCACATAAGTATTATTTCTACCACTTCTGCGATTTTGAGTTTTTATTTGTAGTAGTTGATACTACGTATTTATAAACGAGTAACAAAATTTTACATACTCGAATTTTCGAAACAGTGCAAATGGCGCAAAAATTTTGCGGTCATCAAATTGCTCAACTGTTTCTACAAGGCACTAAAATAACAAGCAGTGTTGCTTGAACGTGGCATGCAACGTGGTAGTTTATATCTACTTTACTGCACCTCACTGGACATACATAATCACTGCGTAGTAATCAGCATGCTAACGGCCACTTGAGCTTTACTCCACTTATCGCTCCCTCCCCCTTTACCTCTCACTCGCGCTTTATTGTCATCTCAGATTTTTTAATGTGTGCAAAATCAAAGAGTTTATTTAGCCAATTTTCAGCAAGTAATTCCAATACAGAATAATTTATGTTTTCAGAGTAAAAATAAAGCAGAATAATAAACTTATTGCACCAAGTGATTTTTTTTCAATCATACTTTACTAACTCGAATCAATTATATCAGTCAGTGAAATAACCTTCATTAGAAGTCAATTTATATGCTACTACTGACTTGCTAATCAAGTAAATGAACTGGGAACAAGGGACTTACTGTATTGGGGTTATCGACATTCAGTTGCACTCACATATAAATCAGTGAAATTCAGCCATCATATTAATGAGTTATCTGGTACTCATTGTCAGTGGAGTCATTTTCTCTAGTTTTCACTCACCGTTTGTATATTTCAGATTTAGAGAGAATTTATTTAAAAAAATCTAATATTAAAGTTTTGCGTGTTTAAAGTTGTGCTCTGAATCTGGAGATAACAATATACACTTTAAATAGCTACAGCGTTTTGGCCAAGCCGCCAAGCGTCATATGTGCAATCGAAAGTAGTGTATAAGAGAAGGTAGAAAAAAATGTAGCGGCAGGCAGAAAAGCTTGTGGGCGTAGCGGAAATGGGGTTAAACATCTTCGGTGTCAAAATCATGTAGGGATAGAGAGCCATGATCAGATACCACAAGCGGCGAGTTAATAATCGCGCTCAGTGGCTGATTTCTAACGCAGCACAGGGCGACGTGGTTGAAAACACAGCCTGTGCAATGTCGACAAGTTCGTCTCCAGAGAGCCGCAGCTTCAGTTCTCTGCACCACTAACTACACCGCGCAATCAGCGTAATGCGCACGGAGCCCTTATGGTATATATGCTTTAGCCCTCTGAGGAGTATGCACGTATACTCGGGCAACGTTTATTTGAAAATTTCTTTGATCTTGAAGACAAATATCACATCACTTCAATGGTTTTATTGTGTCGCTGAACTCTATGGGGAACTAAGTAAAGAATTATAACTAGTCAACATTTAAATTCCTCAGAATAAGAGTGTTAATTTCAGTAATTTCTCAAATGAACACGGTGAATTGTGAAATATGTTACATATGTCACGACACACGTTGGTTGGCACATAGTCAACAAGCGACTCCATTGGCCGATGGACAGACAATGATAAACGTGGCGGAATATTGTAAGCGTTTCCGGCGTAGCCAGGACCAATAGGAAGGCAGTAAGTAAAAATACAGAGACCAATACAACTCGTATTGGTGTAGTGGAGACTATAGGCAGCTCACATCAACCTTGTCTTCAGTGACAGTCATCTGTCCCTTCCTAAAGGGTTAACATTCTATCCAACAAGCCACTTTCACAAGATAATATAGATTATTCTAAGTATTACTCTAACTACGAGGAATAATAGATTAGGAGTATTTTTGGTTGTTACCAAGGGGGGGGGGGGGGTGGTTGCTGCCATTTAAAAGATCTCTTATCTTTATTACTATTATTAAAATCATTTAATGAAAATTTTATATTTATTGTCGAAAAATAAATATATTTTAACCAGTTTACATTTTTGAAACTGCTACTTTCGTATATTGGGGAAAAGCTGTAATAATTAGAGATCTGAAAAATTCGCAAGTTCAAAGACATGCGGGCTAGACGCTACAGTCCTATGTACGTACAAATATACCGAAATTAACCGCGCATTGGTTGTCTGCTGTCACAGTGGAAAGCGACGATTGGCCATACATCCCCCAGGAGGACTGAAACATCGTGTGGACCAGTGGCTAAAGTTATATATACACACGTGTTTTGAATTCCAGCTTGTCTCAAAATGAATCCGCGAACTATTCAGATCTCTAGTAAAATTTAGGACTCCTGAATTTCACGAAAATATTTCACGACCAGTTGTATTTCGTAACACTTTAGCTCAGATCCACTTTCGTGATTGGGTGATCTAGATGTTACGCGTCTTAAGTGTCTGCCCACGAATCAGAGATGTACAGTATCGGTGTTACTTAATTCTGATTGGCCAGTCAAATAATAAAATGTCTTCTCACAGACACACACACACCCCGCCAATAAGCGAAAGGGAACTGCTGGTAGGCTCGTAGGGCATTGAAATCTAGCACGTGCGAAAATCTTTTCGTGAAATTCGGGTGTTCCTAGTAATAATGTTTGAATTATTATATAAGAAATATTTTAACAAGTGTGAAAACCTTTTTCACTGAAGTCAACCCAACCTCTTTCGAACATATTGGGGAGGGTCTCGGGTCTTTTCAATTTTACCAACTACATTGAAGAGACATTGGTAGGGATAGGAAAAATTCGCGAGTTCAATGACCTGTAGGCTATACTCCACAGTCATGTGTATACTCGAGCCTCAGATGTTTGTTCATTGGCTGCTGTCCCATAGAGTAGCCAGTGTTACTTCACACCTGGCAATATGGCACTTGCTACTTATTTCCCTGCAAGCCTGCTATTGGTTCAGAGTTGTCCAGAGCATGCCTAATAAACTGCGATCCAATTACAAAGTAAACTTCAGTGTACACGTGTTTGACGTCTATCTTGTCCTGAAATGAACTCGGGATATGTTCCTATCCCTAGACAGTGAGTCACCAGATTTCGTTCTGTGTGTGTTAGCACAAACCGTCTCATGATTTTATTTAAAAATAGAAAACTATTGCTGCCCGTGTGCTGAAATTTATATCAAAAGCGATATTACTCAAGAAACGCAGTATGAACAATCTGATTTGGCAGCGAAATCAGTGTAAATAACTTATAACCTTTACTGTAAATTGTCTCAACTGATTGCATGGCAACACAGGATCGGAGAGTGGCATTTTGGGTGTTTTACTCCAAATTCATAATTTTCAAAATATACGTCTTCGTCTGACGATTTACTTCACTTTTGACAGTTATGCTTGACTTTGCAATAGAGTAACGCATTCAGTCGGGGTTCTCAGGTTTACGTGCATGTACCGTCGGGCTAGTCGCACAATTTAATGTAAGTAATTTAAAGTAGACTACGTTACTGCACAAATACACTGAAATGTTATAGTTGCGACGCCAATAGTTAACCTATGAGGGTGACATATTCCTTTGTTTTTGGTATCTTTGATATTTTCCCTGCTGGATGGACCTTCAGCGAATCTTACGTCAAGGCACGTATCATTAATTACGCTGACGTACTGATTATTAATGTCTAATTATGCGTAGAATATTGTTGGATGGACTTCCTTTAGTTTCTCAGATTGTCACGGGTCTTCTTAACCCATTTTTATCTCGCTGAAGAAAATATTTTTCAACCTGTTTTAACGATGTTTAAATCCTACCGACGAAAGCTTATTTCTACTATCCCGGTCCAGTTAAAAAGCCAAGATGGAATTTTTTAAAGGTAAGCATTTGTTCCATTTATTGTAGAAAATGTTCGATTGGTTGAATAAAATGCGATCTCCCAAACGTTTCAAAAATACAATGCAAAATTCAGAATTTTATTACCACATCAACGTCAACTTCTGCGCCACAACATTATGTTGAAAACTGGGTTTAAAACCACATAAATGTTAATGAGACAATTAAAATGCAAAATACAGGTAACATATTTCAAATTCATAATCAGAGTGGAGAATTAGTTTAGAGTGCCTGCAGTAATTATTAAAGACAACTTTAAAAAGTAGAATAATTAATTAAATACCAAGGTGAATTTAATATTCTTAAATAAATGAACGCCCAACAAAATAAACTGTGCCGGGGCCACATGGCACACAGATTTACCAGAGAGTTCTTTTAGAGAACTTAATACAAAAATAATCTGAATTCTGTCGCTAAACAATGCGAGTGTAATAACTATGTTCTCCTTTTCCCCATGTTTCGTTATGCTAATATATATATATAAAACAGCACTAATGAGATTATGGGGATAAAAATCAAGACGGAGAAGATTGTGTATGTGTTTGTGTGTAGGTAAACACGAAGGTGTGAATGTACTAGCTTGCTACAGGATATTCACGTGTTAAGTCACCACTTTTGAAATCATCCTTTGAAACAATCACTGCCCATTAACTGCATTTATGCTACTGTACACACCGGTGCGTAGGCTGCCAATTAAGTTAGAAGCGAAATAAAATGAGGAAGAAAGTAGATCTTGATCAGGGCTTTCAGAAGTGCTCACTTTACCGTGAACAGCCTATACGCACTTATTTACATTGTGTTTGCTTACGTGTAGGGATATCACGTGTAATACGCACATTCATCTGAGAATGGATTGTTCACTGCATCTGAGGAAAAATTGATCTATGAATGGTTATGACCTACAAATCAACAAAGAATATATTTGTATAATTACGACAAAATTAAAAGAATACATGCTAGTAGGTGATCTGTAAGTTTCGTAAAGGGACGTTGTGGATATGTATCTGAGTGTCTGTCTTTATATTACTTAGTAAAAATAATTTCGGGAGAAAAATTTAGGTGAAGAAACTCATTGAGAGTCGATGAGAGGAATGCCTTAAACTTATTTCACATTTTCAAATTGCAGATGATTTGTCACAAATCAGTCATGCGTTATTTCAAAATAGCATCTCTGTGTACTTCTAAAGGCCAGACTGAACAATAATTATGTTTGAAAATAATACGTTTGTATTAAAGTGGCGAATTTTAAGTATTTTGCTGCTCACATAATAGTGATTTATTCTGATTTTTTATACAAGACTTTTAAAGCTTTCAATGTCAAGTTCTGCAATATCTTGTAACGTCTAATTCTAGAATTTTGGAAATATTTTGTGAGCATTGTATATAATACAGTGTCATTTAATGCTCTTGCGAAAATCAAAACAGTCTTTCCACATAACAAAAAATAAATAATGAAGGTTTCTGTAATAACTTATATTGCCGTACTGTCTACTTAATATACCTAAGTAAAGGCTTTTCACAATAAAGTGAGCACTTTTAAAATCAACCATAGAAAAAAAAATCACTGCTCCTAACTGCTTATATTTTAACAGGCGCACTGAGTGACATGTGTCCAGTAAAGTTGGTAACTGTGGAGGCGAAAGTATTTCCATATCTTAACGTCGAATAAAAATTGTTGTGTAACCATTTTTGTTAGCTTACATTATTTGCATCACTTTCTATTGTTTTTTTTTAATGCGTCGAAGTGTAAAAATTAGCAGATTTTTAAAATGTTTACTTTTCTTATGATTTTACAGCTTCACTGGGCCGATGCATGGATAAAGTGATGAGGCCATTGCCAGTGTTAATTTTACATAAGGCGGAAGAACACACAACGTTCACACAAGAAGATCTTAAGCAGGTCTTTCAATAGTGCTCATTTTACCGCGAACAGCCTATAGATAGGTTATCTTCGTTCTGGCACAATGGGATCAGGGATAGGAGGCAGGAGTTTGCCACCATTTCGGATGACGTCACAGGCACAGTCGGCGGCCACGTTCATCTCCCCCCTCGCCCTAGACCAGTTACGGTTGGCCATTCCAGCGACCCGTAACCCTAGACAAGATTTTTATAAAAATTACTGTAACAAAAATTTTGTATAAAATAACTATTTAGTAAACATTTCTTAAAAACATCGATTCCTAATACGTATGTGAATTTAAAAAAAAAAAAAAAAAAAAAAAAAAAACAACCACCTTCATTTGCACTCGCACTACCCCTGCTAGAGTGCCGATCGCCAGTGTGTATATTTATTTACGAATTTAAAAATTTAATTTTCCATACGTCGGAAGGTATATAAAATTGTAAAAAAAAAAAAAATAAAAAAACTATAAAATTTTTCTATCTAAATAATTGTTAGCGCTATCATACGACAATAGGCCAGGCCCCAATCAGACTTTCAACTTATAATCGATTTTTTTGTTTAAAATTGATTGACTGTGTGTACATTCCCGATAGAAAGCTGAAAAAATAATTCGATTTTCAGTACTTAAAAAAAAAAAAAAAAAAAACTAAATTAACTCGATATTTTAATATTTACTTTATTTAGTTTGTTCTTACTTTTTTATGAATATAATAATAATTTTTAAGAAATAAAGCTATTTTGCCTCGTACCCCTCACGCACCGACAGGTGTGCGAGACATACACACACACTCATACACATACGTCAGAACAGGCGCGTGCTGCAGACGATGTCCTTAGGGCACCGCGGGGGACGGGGGCCCCAGTATAAATTACCCCTTGACAAATGCATGCGAACTGACCTTGATCGCACATCAGCTGTGTGCGGCCTTGGAGCCGTGTATGGTTTGTGTATTAAAACGTCGAGTGTTAAAAAAAAAAAACGTAATGAAAATTGGTTTATGCAAATACCTATACATGCGCATGCCGAAGTTAACAGAAGTTAATGTACAATCGAACATATTTTCGTTATTAGTCCATCGATACTGTTCTTTCGTAAAAATGACCAATACAGATTTACTTTTCCCTGACAGATTATAATTCGCCAATGTTAAATTATAACTAATATGTTATCACAGTACATATTAAAAATAGTTTCTTGATTGAAGGTAATAAATAATAATATGATCGGTTATATTTGTTTATCTTATATTTCATGATCGAAGTGTGAAGCATCGTAGATTTGCCGCCGACCGTCTTGTCACCCTTAGACGCTTGGTGGTCGCGCGCAGTCCGGCAGTGTGGTCTCGCGAGGCCTGGGATGTCATGCCACCGCTGCTGCTGACATGCACCTGCTCAAGGGGCCGCCAGTTCGTGGTTGACCGGAGGGGAAAGATGGCGAACTAGTTCTTGCATTGTCCGCCCGCCGCGCTGCGCGCACGAGAGATACAGCAGTGCGAGGCAGTGATGCGGAATCTATGCTAGCCGACAATGCAATGCATTACACATTAAAATGTATTCGTTCTTGTGTGTCTTCTCCTACAAAAACCAAGAAATGAAATTTAGCTTAAGCACGTACTCATGCATTTTGAAGGAAACAAAGGCGTTTAATAATTGTTATTGACACACACGTACACATAGGTGTCAAAGCTCACTGCTCTGTTTGCACAGCGATGCAGATTCAACATTGTAGACACGCGTGCATGCACTAAACTTTGTTTTAAGATAGACATGCGATATTAGCTCAACGTTTGTTTACAGTTAGGTAGCTAGCCGCGAAAAATAAAAATCTGCGACTACATCCATTTGAAATATTATTACTATTTTTCCTCTATCTTAGCCAGATCGCAAATATGTGAGCAGACACATTCATATTACGCAGTACCTGCGATGCATTTGCTTTTCTCAGGATCAAAAAAAATATGTATACTAATATGATATTATATATTCTACAGGTTACTACCAAACCCGCTCAAAAATACAATCCTAATGTTAACTATCAATACAAAAGATCGTTGAATTTTCTGTCAATATTTTCGCAGTAACAGAATACTAATACTCAACAGGAAGAGTAATTGTGTTTGACAATAAATAGTATACTTAATTAATTTCCGCAGGCCTATCCCGTAACACAAGTCCCATATAAATGAAGAGATTGGTTAAGAAAAATAAAGGTAGTCAGTTGAAAACAATTTAAGTTTCGTAGGCAACTGATGTTTTTTTGTGACTATATCTCTGTCACGTGACCGTACACATAATGTTTGCATTAGTGCAGAACAAAGTCATTTATAATTTGTGTGCAGAATAGCATAAAGATAATTGTAGGTAATGCACTGCTCTCAAAAAGGATGTTTCAGGAAAAAGTTTCTTCATTTGATAATAATTGAGAATGAGAGGAAGATTACTACTACTGGATCCTGCATGCTAACAAAATCTGCATATTACACGAGCAGATTACCTAAAAATAATTTTGACGAAAGCTGACTACATAATTTGAATAATTGTGGATTAATCGCTATTTTTCCATGGTGGAATTCACCATACCACGTGCGTCATTTTATGTAAACTAAACATTTCATCAGGCCTGTACAGTAGCCCTTGGCAGCTTGACTTGACTCCCTCCACAGCATACATGGGCATGTTCCCCTATGCGGTCGTCGTGAATATTTGTCTGTGATTGAGAGGTTTTCTCGGGGGTTTTCATTTCGTTAACAAATTTTTTGCTGTCATCTAGTAGTGTACGTAACCGTTTTTTTCCATTACTATGCTTTACCCACAACATAAAGTATTAACTGATAATATTTTTAATTTTTAAGGTCAATCTTTAAAAAATAAATAAATAAAACGAATCGTATTTTTTTATAATTATTTTTTATGGCATGAGGAAACACATTAATCTTTGAATAAAAGTATATATATATATATATATATATATATATATATATATATATATATATATATATATATATATATATATATATACACACACATCGACCTCTTCCACGGTGAGTTCACCTCTCGATGTCTGCTTTAGCAACCCAGGAACTATAGCGAGCAGGGAAACCCCACCACTTAATGTACACACTTTCGTTTTGTTATTTCGGCACCATCTCGACGAAATACATGTCTGGAAACTTCGTCGGCTGGATCTACTCAGTGAAGAAACCACCATGGATGGGTAGGTTGTTCAGATCTTCGAGATAGTAGGTCCTCGGAGCATAGATGTGTATATGTCGCACATAAAACAGATTGAGGCTCCAATTCACTGTGAACCCTTTCTCGAAGATGCCTTTCTGTTTGGAGATTCGAACCAGGTCCCCGATTTAGGCTTTAGGCTTGTATGAGCCCTTCCTCTTCACAACTGAATACATGGTTCGAACCAGAGTCATCCTTGACAGCTTCGGGCTTCATGCGAGTGGTCGAGTGCACTGTAGAATTATACTCGCAGAAAAGTTTCAGCAGTAGCTCAAGCCACATATAGCTGCAATTTGCAGCGAAATGCTTCCACATCTTGTCCTTCAGAGTCCTGTTGAACATCTCAATTATAGATGCTTTGAGATTGCTATAGTGGAATAATCATTTATGCCATGCTTTTTCATCAGGGCCTTGAACTTTACATTGTAGAATGCCTTGCCCTGGTCAGTTTGCAAATTGGTCGGGATGTGTCCTCACAACACATCCGCCATGACCTTGGTGACATCACATGCATTCTTCGAAATGACCGGCCTGGCCAAGGCGAATTTGCTATAGGCATAGAATATAGTCAACATGCATTTTGTAGCCCTTGTTGATCCAAGCATACAGTATCATCTCCACGAGGTCGGCTTGAAACAGTTCATTCATCCCACAAATCATGACCTTGCAGCGCAGCGGTATTTGCACCTGGTGGCAGCATGCTGTTCATGGGCGATTCCCAAATGACTCATTATATTTAGCCTCCCTCCTTCAGTTCTTCGACGATGGAAATAATCTTGTTGATGTGAGAGTAATTTCCAACTCTTTGCAAAGTGACCAATAGTTATAGTCTATCCACCAGTTCATTTGGGTCGTCCCAAAACATAGTCGATATTCTTGCCACCATCTATCTTCTTCAGACCATCCCCACTTTTCAGTGCTAGGATACTGAAGAGGTCTGCGAGAATGTCGACTTTTTCGTGATCTTCATCCTTATAAACATTGGTTTCAGAATTGTTATCTTGGTAAGGTGTGTGTGTGAGTTCGAGCAATGGCTTGTATTCCAGCCGATTGAATTCTGTAAATTCTCTGGGCTCCTTGTGAAATTGCAGTTCGTAAAGCCCGGATGTTCCATGTGTCTTGTAATCGCCTACTCTATTTCATTAGTACCAAGGAACCATTTGTCATTATGCCTGTATACACTGTACGTTGTATAATTATTATGAGATGTGTATAATCATAAGTACCATCGAGCAAGAGCATTAGATTTCAGGGCTTCCTTCCATACCCTTTTCTTGTCCACCAAATCCACATCCGATCCTTCATCTTGATCCGTTCGTACACCATCAAGTTTCCTTTTCTTCATAGGTTCAGCAGTATCGTCGACTTTGTTCTTCACGACTACAGGCGCTCCACCACTTTCCCTGAGTACATTGATACAGGAAGTAATGGACTTAAAGATTTATTCATTTATAAGGTCACACAATATTTGGGCTCTTATGGCGAGCAAATACTTCGAGTGAACCGACTGTATTCCTCAGTGCAGTTCGCTAGCAATGCCCGACATCGTACTGAATAAAAATGGGCACTGTTGCTATCTTTTAGAGGTTTAGTCATGAGTCTCAAACAAATGATTTTCGATCCTTTCCAGGTGTTCGCTGCAGATATCCAATATGTCCTTGCAATGATTTTGAATATTCGTTTTCGTGGCGAGTCGGGAAATCGAGGTAGCGAATGTATGCTATACAGAATCTTAAAGCACTTATAGATTCTCTCATAATTTTGTGCAGATGCCACATTCAGTCTGTCGGTAATTTGCCTTTAACACTCGTTACATGCTCGTCCATTGCCATAAAATCGCGAACGATCTCGGTATCACTATCCATCTTAGCAATGAGATCGTAGAAGTATGTGCAAAAGAACTTGCTCTGATCAGCCAACATTGTGTATTTCCGAGATGAAGCCATAACTAGTTTCGAGGACGAAATGTTTAGTAGCAGGGTCTTCGGATCGTTCGGGTTCGCCAACATTTCGAATTATTCTTCTACCAGTATCATAAGTTCCATCATGTTTTGGTCTCCAT